>ML677372.1:15430494-15538464 GCA_007922305.1 Dermatemys mawii | reverse complement strand
CCCCCCCCCCCCCCAGCCGCGCTTCTCTTCCCCACCCCTCGCCCAGCCCCTCCCCCGCCCCGCAGGGAGTCGGCCCGGGGCGGCGGCCGCGGCCACTACCAGGTAGGAGCTGCAGGTGATTCCCCATGTTGTCGTCGGGCTCCCCGCCTCCTTCCTCGGCAGCCATCGCTGTTTACCCGGAGAGGAGCCTGGGAAACCGCCGAGCGAGAGGAGGAGCCCGCCGGGGAACCTCTCTGACCCGCCGCCGCCGTCAGGGCCCCGGCGAGCCGCGGCACAGCGACCCCTAGCGCCCAGCGGGGCGGGAGCCGCCGGCCGGGCCGCCCCTCAGCGGGGCCAAGTCAGAGCGCGGGGCCGCCTGCGCCACTGACCCACAGGCGGGCCGGGGAGGCCGATGCCGCCCCAGCCAGCGCGGCCGAAGCTGATCCCCTCCTCCCCGTACGGGGCTGCAGGTTCCCCGTGGTCCCCTCATCTCCCCGCTCCCGCCTGGCCGTGGGAAGAGAGACGGACGGAGCCAGCCACAGGCAGCCTGCAGCGGCCACCGCTGCGTTTGGCACCAGCTGGTTCCTCTTGTAGCTTCCACTGGGGAGATTTCCCGCCTTTGTGCTCAGTGGTTCTTTGGTTCAGCTCCAGCCAGCCCTTCCCCTCAGTCTTATTCACTCCGTCTGCCCCCCCATCCCCCCAGCTCCCTCCTTTGCTAATGCACGGCTTGCAAAAAACACCATCCAACCACCAAAATCCACCAACCCCTGGGGCGGGGGGGAGCGGGGAATGTGGCACTAATAAGCCTCCGGCAGCCCGTCTCTGGAGTTATATCCCTTTCTCCTGCCCTTCCTCACTCATGGCGCTTTTGATTGCAAATTCCTCAGAGCAGGGACCATTTGGTAGTTTGTACTGTGTTTGGCATACTGGAGCCCCAGTCCCAGATGGCCTCCTACATACAAATAACAAAAACAGAACTGTTCCAGCTGAGCAGAAGGCCTAAAGTAAACAAACTGCAGGGAGCAAAGTGAAAGTGGACCGGCTAATTCTTCGTAACATTCCAAAATAGGCCCTTTTTTCTTTGCACGGCTAAAACTCTCATCTCTGATCTTGATTTCTATAACATCCTTCTTTTAGTTCTTCTGGATACCCATCTCCCTGCCACAATTTCAGGGTAACTGAACTTGTAGCATCCCTTTGCAATCCACTCCAGGAGTCCCCAGTCAAGTCAGACCTCCAAGCTGTCAACCGTCTCTGTAGAGGGACCTGTGTCCCACTCCCTTCTGACCAGGGGTTTTAATGCTCCATAGTTCCCTGCCATACACTGAAATATCTCCGGCAAGCCAATTTGTGCTGTACTGTGCTTCCTCACCCAGGACTATGACCAGCATATGCCAGCAGTTACAAGTTACCACAGAGCTCTTTCTCAGCAGAGTAATTTATCCAGAATAGAAAACCATACAGAGAAAACAAAGGCCCTATATGCTCGTTAACGTATCAGAAATTGCCCATTGGTTTTACGGTGCCCTAGCAGGCCAAAGTCCTTATACCATCCAGGGTTGACATTGCCTTAGGACCAAAAGGCCTATTTGCTGACTCAAAAAGACGACCCTGAATTGCTAAACTCAGTCTTTTATACCAAAAGCTTTGCTTTGTCTCCCAGTGTCTTGAAAACAGATAGCCCTAGTCCCATAGCCCGCAGGTGGTCAAGTTTCAAAGCCAGCCTTCTGATTTTGCATTACTCACCCCCTAGTGATTCCCAGAACACACAAATACACATCACTTGTATTATACAAAGAACTAGGAATACTCTATTATAGCTCATACTGTCTGACCCAGTCAGTATAGTTGCTTTTTGAGCTTTTCATTCTTTCAATATAAAATGCAATAGTCCCAACAATACTGCATATGGTTGCAATATGTGTCACGCTCCCAATTTTGGGTTCATTCAAATGCTGCTGTTAAATTCATCTTCCTGGCCCTTCAGACTACCATGTCAGTTACTGCTGCTTTGGTTTCTCCCCCTGACTTTCCCTTACTGCATCAAATATACCAGTGAGAATTATCTTCCAAAATGTGAGATGGGATTACAATATCTAATGGGCTACCGCTACACAAAACTGTGCTCTCAAGAAATACTCTTGGCTCATATTTGTAATACGGGACTTTTTGGTCAAATGCACGTCCTAGTTAATCCATCATGGAACAAACAAAACTCTGGTCTTTTACACAAAAAATTGTGCTTTGGATAATGATATTTGTCGTTAGGAACAGGATTAATGTACTTTCAAGTAAGAAACTTATTAGGGAGCCCACTGTGTGCTTGGAGGCCAGATCTTACAAAACTATAGGTGGAACTAAACTGAAACCCCAGATAGGAACATGCTAACACTGCCTGAGTTTGGGGGGATGTTTGAAAAATGAACAAAGATTAGTATTTTGTGGGCCAAATTCTCAGATGGTCTAAACCAGGGATTGGCAGCCTTTGGCACGCGGCCTGTCAGGGAAATCCGCTGGCGGGTCGGGACAGTTTGTTTACCTGCAGCGTGTACAGGCTTGGATCACAGCTCCCACTGGCCACAATTTGCCATTCCAGGCCAAAAGGGGCTGCAGGAAGCGGCGTAGGCCGAGGGATGTGCCACGATTGGCAAATCTCTGGTCTAAACATATTGGCTTTAGTGTATCTATATTGATTTACACAAGTTGAATATCTGGTCATACAAATGGCCCGTACTTTATAATGGGCCAACTCCAAAATGCAGATCTTAATACCTCAAAGTTTTGATGCATTTGAAACTTGTTTTTTTAATCCAAATTTTTCTGTATGAGAATCTGTACTCAGCACTCTTAATGTAGCTCCACATTTAATGCTCATTGCTGTATGAACACTGACAAATACTTTTGAAATAACACTCTTTAAACTAGTTCAGAACCTAGATCCTCATTCCAGGGTGTGTTTTTGAAGTGGTAGAATCTGATAGGAAGTTTGGCAGCCCTCAGAGAATAGATATTTTCAACTTACTTTTACTTACAAAAGAGTATGACGTAGCCTGAAGTGTTTCCCTGTACTGCTAAAGGATTTTTCAGAATCAGTAACAGCAAAAAGACAGTTTATTTTAATGGGCATCTGTTAGTATCATCAAATACCTTTCCAGTGATCCATAATGTGGAACAAGTCTGCATTTTGGAGCCAGATATGTGTTTGTTACATACTACCAAAAAAACCCAAAACAAAACAAAAAAAACCCCAAACCAAAAAACTTACCTGTCAAATCAACGTGCATGTACTGGTATTACCAACTTCAAGCATTCAAAATTCATGAGATAGCACCCACAAAAATCGTAAGTTTGGCTTTAAAACTCAAGATATTTTTAACAAATACATGCAGAGGGGTTTTGTTTGTTTGTTTTTTTGCCTTTCTGCTTTTGCATCTTGGGTACATGCATACTTTAGTCACATGTTCAACTTTTCTCCTCAATCATGAGGGCTCGTGTATAGGAACTAGATACTATCCCTTTAAAACATTTGGAAGCCTAGTAGTTGGCCTCTTTGTCTTTTGTTTAGAAGCCATTCAGAACTCTGCTGGAGCAACAGCGAACATAAGTAGCTATGTCTTGTATATTTACATTTAATTAATAAACATAGTTATTTGAAATCCAGCCATGCTATTATTGTAGCTTTCAAAAAAAGTAATACTGTATAGAAAGCAAAAAGACAACTAGAAATATTATTTTTAAATGAAAGCTGAGATCTCAACTCAAGGAGCTGGGATATTAAGCAAAACACTAAAAATTGTTTGCCTCATGATAAAATTGTGAGTGGGAGACAACACTGGGTTCTTATCCTACCTTTGATGTAGACTCCCCCTGGGGTCTTAGATAAGTCATTAGACCTCCTAGGATCTACATAATATGCCTATCTCATACAGCTAGAAGGAAAGACCTTGAAAGGTCCCTGAGTCCAGTCCTCTGTCTACACTAGTAGGACCAAGTACTGTCCCCTGACAGATTTTTTGCCCTAGCTCCCTAAATGGCCCCCTCAAGGATTGAACTTACAACACTAGCTTTAGCAGGCCCATGCTCAAATCACCAAGCTATCCCTCCCCTTAACCTAGTTATGAGGGTGCTGAGTAGCCATAACTCCAATTGGTGTCTAAGATTAGAAACCCAGAATCAGACCATTGAAAATTTAGGCCTTAACCTCTGACAGTTTCTCGCTGTGTAAAGTATGGATGATAATTTCTACAAGCACAGTGGCTTTGTCTGCAGTTATGTTAAGGAGTATCATTGTATATTTTGTTTTTCATTTTGCTAAGTTATATTTTATTTCAATTTTTGAACATTGTTAAATGTAATTTCTAAAAGGCTTTTTAAATTGATATAAGCTTTTATACCACATCAGGCAATCACTAGGCTGAAAAGTCTGATATTACAAGGTTTCATTTTTTAATCCATCCCAGCGGAGATCAGGCTGTTCCAGAGGTCATATCAGAGTTAACAAAAGTCAACTTAACTTGTATACTTACAGTTGTACTAAACGGGGTTCTGATAGAGGAGGACAAGCAACAACATTCATCTGATGAAGTGGGTCTTAGCCCACGAAAGCTCATGATCCCTAAGATCTGTTAGTCTATAAGGTGCTACAAGACTCTTTGTCGCTTTTGCAGATCCAGACTAACACAGCTACCCCTCTGATATTAAACATTAGTGTGGGTTTTCAGAGACCAGAAAGCTACTATAAAAATCTCAAACTATTTTAGTTAATCTGGTCTAAGCCAGTGAGTGTGTATGTATGTATATCCCAAGATATTTTAGTTAATCTAGTTAATACCAGTCTGTCTGTGAATATCTTAAATTATTGTAATTTTAAACTAAGTCAGTGCACTTGAAGGGGCCCGTATCTCTCTTCCTTCATTTTTCCTTTGCATCTGTCTATTGGAGACACACAGAGACAGCTGCAGAGAATTTGCATTTTATTATTTCAGGAGTACTGTGTTTTAGAATTTACATTTATTATTTCAGGAGTACTGAGATATGAGAATACACTTTACATACTTTTCTCCCTGAGTCTGTGGAGCACAGCATGCAAATGCATGTTATCTGACTTGTGTTATAGTGGGGGGTTAATGGCCATATGCTACTTGTTGGCTAATCTCAGCGTGGCTTTCGTGTCATAGGAGGGTAATCACCTTCCCAGAGGAAAACAACAGAAGAGGAGAGGCAGTATAAAAGAAATAAAAAAAATGGGAAGTTAGGATTTCAAAGGTTAGTTTGGCATTGGCAGAGAGTGACACTGTTGATATAGAAAATAAAGATCCTGCATCTGAGTACACCATACATACACATTAATTTCATGTGCAGTTTGTAGTGTTTCATGGCTGCAAACATACACCAACACCGCAGTCATTAGCAAATTATATACATGAAACAGAATTTACATTCTTAGGCTACTAAAAATAAAGGCCTGTACCCAGAAAGCAAAAGAGAGAATTCACTTCTGTAACTATGCCAGTAGAGGGAGTTGACATATTCAGTCAGGGCCTTATGATTTAATTATTCAATCACAGAAATTGTCCTATAATTTACCTGTTGGTCAAGTTGCTTCTTGCTCCCTCCCTCCACATTCTCTCCCCCTTTGTTCAGCATTTCTCCCCCAATGTGGAATGCGGTAGATTTAATGTGCTTGCCCCCAGCCTGAACTCATGAGGGGAAACTATGTGGTTAGTTTCAATTCAGTTAGCTTGTTATTATATTTTTAATATCGTAGTGCCTGGAAGCCCCGACATATACCAAGATCCCATTGTGCTAGGTGCTGTACAGATATATGAATAATAAGGAAATAAAAAGACAATCCCTGCCCCGGGGGCTTACAATCTAAGCAAAATTTAGACTTTTATGTGGATGCAAAATCAGAGGCTGTGATTGAAAATTTAGTCAGCTACAGATAGATTCTCAAACAAGGAAGCAGACTAGGATAAGCTCCTGAAATGGATTTCTCAGTTGAAATATTTCATTGTTGAAATAATGATGCAATATATCTAAAAGTGTTATACATGTTAACCATCTGATTTGTTCAATCCCTAAATTTTCAGTCTGACAAGGTCCTTTTTACTGGAAAGTAAGACATTCTAAGAAAATACACAATTAAGTATAAAAACACATTAATTATATATTTTAAAATACTCTTGTACAGATGTTCAGGTCAGTGTGGTCAAGTGTATACGGTCACTTTTTGGGCTGTACATGTTCTGCAGAAAAACAACTTCAGTTCTCAGGGGTACCAAGCCAACACCTTTCACCTTGGCTAAGAGTAAATGTAGACTGATGCTCAAAGGAAACAGATGTTTTGACATAATCACAGCTAATTCATGGGGATAATTACTTGTAAATACTAAGGTTAATAGGATTTAATACCACAGTGTACCAGGAATGAAAATCTGACCACAGTTAAAGGGCTATGCATCACTTCAGACCCATTTTAGCTCTATTTTCTTCCACTGCTTTGAGGGCAAAGTGAGTTTGAAGTCACCAAATAGGGTGACCAGATATCCCAATTTTGTAGGGACAGTCCTGATTTTTGGGCTTTTTCTTATATAGGCTTCTATTACCCCCCACTGCTTGTCCCAATCTTTTACACTTGCTGTCTGGTCACCCTAGAAGTGATACACGGGCAGTGCTGTTCTGGCTGTCTGCACAGGGATGAATTTTGTTCCATGTTTCAAATGACAACTTTCTAAAATGGTAAATTTGAAAAACTCCTAGATCATTTTGAAATTTGGCATTGATTTTATACTGAATTTTGGATGATTTTATTCCCCTTCACAGTATTTGAAAAGATATTATTAAAAGCCTGTTAAAGGGCCCTTGAAAATAAGCATCACTCTAATGAAAGGAAACAGAGATTTTTCTACAAAGGGACATAAAGACTTTCACATAGATAAGAGAGAAACAGCTAGGAGCTGTGATGTATCCCAGTGGAACCTTTAGTTTAATTGGTAGTGAAACAGAATCCTACAATGATTTGCAACTGGCTCTGCTCAATTGCTCATACGATCCCTGAACAAATTCTAACCAATGGAACCAATCCAAAAATCTGCCAGATTCATGAAGAAGAATTTTATAGTTCCCAAGTTTTAAGGCCATGGAAAAATCAACAAAAATGCTTCCAGAATGAATTGACCTTCATGTAATGATATAATGTTCTGAAAGGCAAATTTGAATAGCATAACACCACAATGCCAAACCACAGATTAGTAAAGTCTCTAGGCCAGATTTTCAGGTGTCTGTATGGGTATGTCTAAATTAGACACCAATGGCTTGGCTAAGACAGTTAACTCAGATTCTCAGGGCTTGGGCTAAGGGGCTATTCAGCTGCTGTGTAAACGTTGGGGCTTGGGCTGCAGCCTGAGCTCTGGGACCCTCCCACCTCTCAGGGTCCTAGAGGCTGGGCTCCGGCACGAGCCTGAACGACTGCACTGCAATTAAATAGCCCCTTAGCCAGGGTCCTGCAAGCCCAAGTCAGCTGGCACGGTCAGCTGCCGGTTTTTAACTGCAGTGTAGACATACCTGTTCTCTGTCTGTGCAAATTTCTGCTCACAAATAATTGTACCTCTCTTTTCACAGACATAGTAAAAATCATGTGCATGTAACATCTAAGTACCTGAGCTGCTAAAACAAACAGGTCCTGAAATGTCTCACTACTAACATTTGCAAAGATCCTATTTTGGGGGTGAAGTCATTTTTCTAGGCATACACAGAAATGGAGGTGAGGTCTGAAAAGCTTCACCTAAAGTTCTAAAAATGGAATTATTCAATCAATCTTACACTAAAGATAGTTAAGTATAAAAATGTACTCTTAGAAAATCAAAGCAGAATAAAAAATCCTCTTTACTGTCTTTATATGGATATTGCAACCTTACATTTAGTATTGTTGTTACAACCCTCCTCTATTATAGCAAGCATATATAAAAGATTATAAATGAAAGCATTGGGGGAGATTTTTCAAGGGCATAAATAGAGTTAGGCACCCAGGAAGCTAAGGGCAGCTAGGCATCTAACTCCACCGGTGCTTTAAAAGTCTTCCCCACAGAGTCTAATATAATATAAGGAAATAAAAAGGGTGGAGGAACAGGGAACTTAGCTCAGGAAAAGTGGTTCAGAAAGGCAGAAGATGGCTGTGTAATTGATGCACACGGTGATGCAAACTAAATTCAGAATCACAGTTGCCAACTTTCATGTGGTAAATAAACACCCCAACTTTCATAATAAGCCCAAAATCAAGCCAATCCCATTTCAAAACAAGCCAATCTCGAAGAACCCCAACACTGTGTGACTAGATTCCTCTCTCCCCCCCACCCCCGGCATTACTTGAGTGCAGTCTGAGACTGAAGTGGGGTCACTGTGCACCCCTGACTCTCTCCCCCATTGCCTCTGCCTGCTGGGAGCTGATCAAAAAAACTGAAACAATAAGCAACAAGATACAAGCCGACAAGCAACTCACAAGCCAATTAAGCCAAAAACATACCCAATTTCTGTGGGTTTTTTTGTGAGTTTGGCATGTCTGCTCAGAATATATTTCTGAGTTCAGGTCAGAGGTTTTCAATTGCTGTATTTGCATTTTCACTGGTTTGATGAATAGGGTCAGATAATGAAATGGCAAAAACTGACCATTCTGTAGATTGCAAAACTGATTAATTCTCTTTTTATGTCCTGTTTATAAGCAGCTGTAAAAAAGGAAAAGCTGTTTCCCTTGAGTGCATGGAGCTCATCTAATGATACTCAGTTCAGACTAGCCATGACAGCTAGGGTGAAAGAGCAACAAGAATCAATAAGCCTTCTGTGGTAAGGTTGATAGGTTTACCATCCCCAAGACAGAGATATTTTCTGCACAAATAGTCCACAGATAGAACAGGATTTTTACACTGCCAAGCAAGAATATAGTCAGAGAAAGCTGATTATAACGTATAGGGGTGCTGTCTATTTAGAAGCATCTCAAAACGCATTGCAAACTAAGTTATTATGTATCAAACACTTAACACACTGCAGCAGAGACTGAACTATTAGGGTAAGATTTTTAAAAGCACTCAGCAGTTCTAAAATTCTCAACCTTATTTATTATCTCCAGTCACCTGACCTGGATCAGAGTTTCAAAGAGTAGTATGCACCTAGTGACACTATCCAGGGTCATGAGGCTCATTGCTACCACCCATACTTGGCATGAGGAAGCCTTGTCTGTACCTGCTAGGGGTCAGCTGCCCAACTCCAGTGGCCACAGGAACACAAGAACTCCCTTCTAGGCCTATGAAGGCCCCGCTGTCTCTCTCCAGTTTAGTAATATGCACACTCCGATCCCCAAAACCTCCAAGTGTCTGCCTGGAATATCCAGTCCCTGCTCTACTGGACACTCACAGTACTCACAGATTCATTGCTACCAAAAAAGCAGTACACCCCAGCTTACCAGTGCCACCTAAGATCACAGCTCCATTTGACACACAACACTTAGATATTTTTATAGTGAAAACAAGTAAAAGTTTAGTGTTGTGAATAAAAGGTTACATATAAAATAAACTCATAAGATGCATTCTAGAATCTAGACTTGCTAAACTAGATTCCTTCATGTCTTACAGAGCAATTCTTACTCAAAAGTCCTTCCAGCATTACACAGCCAAACTTGACCATGATCTACTGTTCATGGGACAAGTCATGCCATCACTTGCCTCCTCAGTGAAAGATCCAGGGTGTCTGTTTGCACCCCCAGATATATCAGAACAATCCAGTGTCTTTAATTATAGAAAGGACCATCTCCCCACTTCTCCTCCCCAACCCCGCTAGTTGTTTTTTTCCTGTATATTCCTTTCTTATAGATTTCACAATCTCTTGATATCTGGCTCAGTGTGCAAATAGGCATACATTGTGAGACACACAATACACAGCGACCAGACATGGAACTAGGTGTCTGCTACCCCGTGCCTGAAAAAACATGTATGAGACATGCCACCTCCTAGTTCCTGGCCTCAGGAACATAATTTTCAGTATAGACCCATAACTCCTTAACTAGTATCTATACATGTATTTCACAATGATTCTGATGACCAGTTGGCATTTGGCTCTCAGCACAGATCTCCCATGCCACCCATTAGTGAACTATTATGCATATATCTTACCTGTAAAACCCTATGCATCTCCTAGCCCTCCACCAGTTGGCACCAAGTTATACCTGGTCACATACCATTGCCAAAGTGCAGCTTCCTGAGGGATGAAATCTGTGGCAGTGTCTGGACTGGACTATTTGTGACTGAACCTATTGTAGTAAACTAAATTATGCATAAATAGTTTAGTATCTTCACTTGAGCCATGTTGAACTTTTTGGATCCATATTCCTGCTGTTCCAAACCATTTCAGTTGCAGTGCTTTCTGGGTACCTACCCTACAGTTCCCAATACAGCTTCCAGAAGTAGTGGATCCTGGGAGATTTTTAGAGGGGATTGCTTTAAACTTACAACAGCTTATTATAGTTCCTAAGGGACAGTATACCAGCTATGAACTGATGAAGCAAAGCTGTGTTCCACCCCATGCCTCCTAGCCCCTAAAAACTGTCCTAGGCTAGAGGCCATTGTCATAGATACAAGATCTGCTGGCTTTACAGCAGCTAAGAGCTACCCCGCTCCCACCAAAGGACTTTTCAGCTAGATAGCGACAGCCAGATTCTGTTCCTTTGTATGTCTCAGATGGTGCAAAAGGGATGGAAACAAGCCAGAGAATTTGGCCCAGCCTCTTTTGAATCTAGCACTAGTAAATGAGTGAATTCAACAAATAGCTAAACACATTCTTTCTTCATTCATTTTCATTTACTTAGAAATCTAGCAATCACTGTTTGCAAATTAACTCTGTAGTTAGAAACGACAGTTTGCACAAGTCATGTTTTTCAAACAAGAAGAAAAAAAATTGCTATGTTAAACAGACCTGATATTACCAGATTGTATTTTCAGACATAAAGAATCCCTGATGCTGATTGTCTATAACTGCATAACTGATCTGCAAGCCATTCTCTTCTTGACTAGATTAGATGGCCATGTTTATGATTTAGTTAATTATAAAAGAACATCATTCAACAGAGACATTAATTAAAATTATTGCAATGCATTTCCACAGTCAAGTTCTTCCAAGCTGTTAGACAAACTTTACTTTCCATAAAGACGACAATGTTCATGGAGGGACGCATTTCGGTGACCCTTGGCAATTAGATTTCTCATTATTCATTCCATCCTTCCCACCCGCACGAGTACCCCTTTGTACACATTACATGCAACTATTGATGTGCACAAAACTTGTGGGAGCAATTACAGAGACCAACTTTCAGACTAGCTGAAAATGTGGTCCAGAAGTTTTAATAGCATATAACTTCCCATACCAATGTCAACACAGTCCCCTTCTGCTTCCATATTACAAAAGGGTCTTTGACTATATGATCACTCAACATAATTCAAAATGTTGCATCTGGGCAGTAAAGGTTATAGAAATATCAGTTATTTTCCATTCATTAATATGGTATAATTTTTCAGATGATGGACCAGCAGCTGCAGTCTGGTGCCCTAATGATACACAAATTCCATTTTTCCTTGTAAGTTTCCACGTTAAATACTTACTAGGTCCACTTTGTTAGTTTGCGAGATTTGGCAAGATCACAGCCAGTGCATGATTGCTCTAGGTTAGTGATTGTTTTGTTGAAGTTGGATTCATTCAAGCTCTTAGATCTGTACAAAACCTACAGTTTTGAGGACTGCAAGACCAGTGAAGTTGGAACCGCCCTCCGCCCCACGTTCAATGAGAAACTCCCTTATATCCAAAGATGAACATCATACCAACAGATTTTTTTTTTTTAACAAGATCGTGTCTGAGAGCTACAGATCTTAACTGGGAGCACAAGATTTGGTTCCAGTACACATCCTGGAACAAATAAGGTCAAAAGTAACCCTGTTCACCCTGGTCTGGGTCAGTGGATACCCAGCCACTCAGAGCTAGGCCATCCTATATCTCCAAATTCATTAACACAGCATACAGTTTCATGGTCTTACACTCCATCATCCTAGAGAGATAAGGTTGTTGAGGCAATATCTTTTATTGAACCAACTGCTTGGGTAAAAGGACAAGCCGTTGAGCTAGAGAGAGCTCTTTTTCAGGTCTGGGCAACCTATTCTGAGCATTTGGATGCTCAGAGTAGCTTTCCCAGATCTGAAGAAGAGCTCTTTGTGGCTTGAAAGCTTGTCTCTCTCACCAACAAAAATTGGTCCAATAAAAGATATCACCTCGACCACCTTATCTGATACTGACTCAACTACAATTACATTGCATACTCCATCATCCTGGCATTTAACGTCACTCTGAGAGTGACATTTGTTCATTCAGAAGCCCAGCCAATGGAAAGAATGTACAAAATAGGAATGTGAGGGATCAAAACCAGCCGGCATAAATGGGAAATCAGTTGAAACGCAATATCAAACACTTTCCCCTGCCCACAAAAGATTCCAAAATTGTCTATGTTTTGATGGAATACAGATTAAAGCAAAAGTGTTCATTTGCTTTTGAAGATTAACCCATGTTCTGTAATTCACCATTATGATCTTCATCCCAGTAACAGTAGTAGAGATGGACACATAGGATCACATCCTATTCTGCAGGAGGGATGCTTTGTGCGGTTAATGGCAAAACAGCTTCTCAGTTAGTGTAGCCAGCCCTGAAAGCATCTTCCCTATGATGGAGTCATTGTAGCAGCTCCTATGCCATTCTTCTCCTGGCCGCTCGTGTAGGGAGTATGGCTGGGGCAAGGAGATGTGGCCTGAGCTTCCCTAAGCCCTTGTGATTCTTGGCTGTTGTAACAGGCCATTGGACCAAATAGCCCCCACTGCAAGTTAAAGCAACCTCCAAACCTAGGACTGGGGACTAGAAAGGCCTGAAATCCACCTTTATACCTCCTTCTCTTGAGATGCACTTTGTGCCACTCAGCTGCAGCCCAAAGGGGTTATGCATGGGACAGGAAGCCAGCCCTATATATACACACACACACGCTCACGCACACACACACACACCTCTGGGTAGAGGTATATACCAGTCTGGTAATGTTTTCCTGAAAAAAAACCCAAGGTGAGGTTTACTGAGAATGACCAAAGTGAGTTCTGCTGTCTGAGAGAGAGGTGTCTCATTAAATAGCTCAGCCGTGAAGCAGGTGGGATTGGTGGTGGTGGTGGTGAGCTGATGAGGAGTGGTCCTGACACAACCTACGCCCAACCAAGAAGGTATAAGCTGAACTTTATGTAATATTATTGTCAATTTGTGTAATAAAACCAGACTCACAGGAAGAGGGTATATTTGGACTTTACATAGTGTCTATATTGAAGAACAGGTTGACGGACACCCTGGAAATCAAAAGTTACTTTCTTGCAATGCCAAGAACACTTTATCAGTGAGTAGTGGTGTATTGGATCTGCAAAGGTCTATTGAGATTAGGCTCATGTAAATTCACTTCAGTATTGTGATATGACATCAACAGGGATTGTACATATTTGATAATCAATGAAGAACTCTGTTGTGTGAGAAATTTCAAAACTTTTCATTGCAATTTGGAACAAAAACAAGTCTCAAAATGTCAGAATTTCCTGTGGAACTTCTGTTTTCAGACCAACTCTAATCTTGACTTGCCTGGGTAAGGAATGCAGTATTGAACCCAATGACAATATATTGGAAGCATTGCTCCATTTCCCTGATACAGAATCAAAGGCAAAGAATCAGTTCCCTCAACCAAAGAGAGTGAAATTATTTCAGGTAACTCTGAAAACTCTGTATACTAATGCAGAGCTGATTGATTAAACAGTTAATGCCAATTAACTGTACCTTGCTTTTAAATCATATTATACTACATAAATGCTAAATATTATTTGAAGCTATTCTACAAGATTTACTAAAATGGATATTGTAGTATTATTTTACTGTTTATTCAGAACAAATACCACCTGGGGAATATCACATTCTACCCCAGAGTTTTCAGGGGTATGAATTTTCCATTTAGAGATAGAAAAATAAAATAATAATTTACTCCAATCAAACACCATATAAATTAGCTACAGCAAGCCTGTCAATATGGATCAAATGTGTTATTTTTAAATAACAGTGTTGTTTTCTTTATTATTATTATTGATTCCAGCATAATTGATTTAAGCAAGAGTATGAGTGAGTATAAGAGAGAAAAAGAGACAGATATTAATGTCATCTTTCATCTTCTTATGAGCTAATATGGCTGGAAAGTATTGATTACTTTAAAAGCTCCAAATAACCCAAGACCCATTGACTTAGTACTTACCTATCATTTGCTCTACTGTTCCATGGAATTTTACAGTAAGTCCTAGTGTATTTTCTGTTAAGGGTCTTAGGGTTGAGGTATATCACATACTTATTTGAAGTGCCACATCTGCAGCTGGTGCTATACTTTACCACAGCTTTGTTAAGCAGAGGTAGGAGCAGTCATAATTCAAAAGGTGCATCTTTATTGGTTTTAGAGCTATTTAGAAATAGATAAGCCTTACATTCAGTTTGTGGATTTATTTAGTTCTATAAACATGTGTTCTTAAATAGTATTTTTATATTTACTATTAATTATTATTATTAATAACTGCATAATCTGTTAAAGTTATTTTCAGTGGAAACATAGTACGGTCATAATTATTAACCATGGGGTTGATTATTATTAACAGCTTCTTCATCACAACACATTCAGAGTCTGAAGGCTTGTTGATATTCATGGCTGATTGCCCCTGAATGTCTTGTCCATCACATCCTAACAGCACGGATTCTAAACACCTGCAATATTTCATTAATCAGATATTGATCAGAAACCTACACAGTCAAAAGAGTAGTGAAAGGAAACTCACCCAAGGTTATCAAAGCTGCAGATCCAGGTAAAGAATAAATAATTAATAAAGCACATTGGGAAATATTTTCTTTGAAACTTTTAGGGTTTCCATTTTAAAAGACAACATTCCCCCTCAAAATGTCATTTGGGGGATTTTTGATTTTTCAGTGAAAACCCCTAAATTGATGAACATGGATTTTTTTTCTCAAAAACGTAAGCTGAATAAAAAAAACAACCTAACTTTCCATCAAAAATATTTGGATGACAATTTTTCAAGCAGCTTTGGTAATTGTACATTTATGAAATGATAGTACAAAGCACAGAAAATATATAGAACAGAAGTGTATAGATTAATTATTGGCAGAGAATGCTTAAATGTTTAGAGATAGAAGCAATGAGAAGAAGGAGATTTTCCTGGCTACCCTGCAACTAATAAATAATTGGATAGTTAGCTTTGATATCGGGCAAAACCAAAATGTGATCTGCTCAGAGTCTAACATCATTGGCATTATGTTGCATTCTAAGTTGATCCACATACAGTCTATATTTTTAATTAAGGGAATGTAATTTTGTTTAAAGGTTTTAGAATGGCAGCCACAGAGACTTATGCCTTCTATATTCTGCACTGGTACATCATAGCTGAGGCCATCTGAAGTTCCCCTATCCAGCCTTACTATTAATGTTGAGGGGCTCCAACCAAAGATGAGGGCCTCATTGTGCTAGACATTGTACAATCAAGTAACAAATGGACAGTCCCCACCTCAGATAGTTGACAGTGGGCTTTGTGACTCAACACAAACACTTGGATCAATCAGAGAAGAGGAATGGCATGGGAGGGTTGGAAAAAGGTGGTAACAGTACAAGTTAGGTTTGGCCTAAGTTCTAGCCTTAGCTCTCCACTCATGTCAGTCTTTCTGTACAGAGCAAAACACAAGAAGTCAGAGAATCAGTTTTGGTGCCCTGTTAATCCTTGGTCCCTACACTAAGACTTTCAACACAAGGCCCCAGTGCCAGGGCATCCACTGTGAATTGGCTTGAGCCCATAACTCATTTTACACAAGTCACAGAACAACCATAAGCTATCAGTGACTTCGAGTTTGTCTGCATGTGAATTGTACCACTTTCAGGAAATCAGTATAGTTAAAGTGGTACAGGCCCCACTCCCCACAGTGGGGTTTATATGGGAAAAGGAATAAGTTATGTCACTATAAGGTACTTTATAACCACATCCACACTAAGGCTGCATTGATTTAAGCATTTCTGTAAATTATCACACCCCTACCACTTATAGAAAAATTGTGTGTTGTCTAGATCTTTCAGTACCTCCCGCCTGGCCTGAATTCAAGCTCCTAACATAGACATAACAGGTTCTGCAATGACATCAGAGTCCACCCTGAGCCATTCAATCCTTTCAGAGCCACGTTTGACAAATGCCAACCTCATCACAAGATGTTGCCACCTAACACCAGAATTATGAGAATAAGGTTGGGTTTTTGGGGCAGGAGGAGAGGGGGAGACGGGTTGTTTTAAAAATGTACTAAGAAAAAATTGGTTGAGAGTTTTTTAATTGATTAAGAGGAAATAATTGAAATACTATATCTACATGGGCCAGACTGAGTTACATGAAGATACTTTTATATCCCTTTGGCAAAATGTAAAGAGGTCTCAGAGTGAGCGTAAATTACATTTACAAAAAATCCCTTTAAATTGTAAGGCTGACATAGAGGAGTATAATGTAAATTTAAAAAGCCCATCTATATTTAAATCACGCTTTACTCCAATAACTCTGAGGACTATTCTTGATTACCTGAATTATATCTACCTTTGTTATAATGACAATCCTACAGACCACATGAGTAAAACTGGGCCTTTGCAGGACTGAGACCTTGGTAGAATAGTTAATGTAAAGCTTGGTTTTAAATACTTAGTGATAAATTTAGCACACAGCATTTAATTTTTTTTTTAAATGAATTGTGAAGTTCTTATTGGAGCAAAATGTTTTCAGTCAGTCTAACCATATTAAATCACAGATCTTTAGAGATTGCTTATATTCTTCAACGTTGTTTGTCTTCCATGAAATAAAAGCAGAGAACACTGCATCCTCCACAAGGTCTTCCTTCTAAGCCAGATTCAATGGCACTACTTGTGCAATAATGTGCTATTCAGTGAAAAGATATCAGAATGTGCCCCTGTAAAAGCGGGATTAGAGATCTGTCTTTGGAGGTACTGAGTCAGTTAATCTTATACCCGGTTGCGCCCACGATAGGCCAACCCTGTGCATTTTGTGGGCTACATCAGCCAATTCTGAGCCAACAGCGGGAACAGAGATTGTGGGAACTGCACACTCTTCTGACTCCATTCCTGGTCAACTTTCTGCTGTCACAGGCCTGAAGGTTCCAGATGTGTCTCTGGCCCATAATGTTCTTATTATATTCCATCCAGTCATTACCCTGGCTCAGCTATTCTTACTTTGTCTAGGCTATTCAGTGGGTTTTTTTCCCCCATCAAGCCAAGAAAAGAAAAGAAAACAATGTATTTCTGCATTATTTAAAATCTGCTTGGGTTGCTATTTTTCCTGTAATCCTGATTTCCATTCTTGCTGGTATTACTATTACTACTATTTATATCCCAGTACCTGAAGTACATAATGATGAAATAACCCCAGTGAAGTCAAAAGAAGAATCAGATCCCTGTGACCAAGATTTTCAAAATGGTTCAGGGATTCTGAGTGCACACTCTGAGATGCTCAACTTGAGACACCTTCCGGGGGCCTGATTTTTCAGAAAGTGCTGAGCTTCTGCCCTCTGAAAGCTAGGGTGGCTCAAGGCACCTAAAGTCACTAGTCATTTTTGAAAATCTTGGCCACACTTGAGTCTATTACGTAGTAAAGATTTGTGGCCATCATTAACTGGGAAGTTTTCATTCTAGTCACAGATGATGCTATATGAATTTGATGCACACAAACATATACCATCACATTGCCCTTGGTACTCAACATTGCTCAGATTCACATCTCTTTCTTGGAAGCTCCAGAATCATTGTGGAGATCACTGCTGGGCAATCAGTGGATTCTGCACAGTCTCACTGAAAGCCAGGAGAGAAAGTGCCTCAAATGCTATAAACTGCTTTTTCTAAGGGCAGGTCTACATTACCCACTGGATTGGTAGGTAGTGATTGAAGTTTCGGGCATGAGTTTATCACGTTTAGCCTAGACATGATAAATTGATCCCTGGGCACTCTCCCAGTGACTCCGGAACTCCACCGCTGTGAGAGGCGCAGGCGGAGTCAACAGGGGAGCGGTCAACAGTGAAGATGTTGCGGTAAATTGACCTAAATACATCAACTTCAGGTACGTTATTTGCATAGTCTAGATGCAATAAATCAGTCCCCGAGTGCGATCCTGGCAACTCCAGTATGCCACCGCTGTGAGAGGCGCAGGTCGAATCAACGGGGGAGCGGCAGCAGTCAACTCAGCGCTGTGAAGATGGCATGGTAAGTTGACCTAAATACGTCAACTTCGGCTATGCTATTTGCGTAGCTGAAGTTGCATATCTTAGGTCGATCCCCATCCCCAGTGTAGACCAGGGCTAAGAAGTTATCAGAGTAGCCACCTCTTTGCAGAATAGAGCACAAAAGGTTGCAAAAGGAATAGTGTTTAACCAGTGGCTTTTAATGGCTCTGCAAACATCTATATTTACCAAACACCACCAGAGTAATAAAAGCACTGTATAATATGGGCCATATTTTCAAAAGTGGCCTATACATTTTCAGCTGTGCTGTTCCATGTGCTAAAACTCACATTTATGCCCACAAATCGTGTGGAAAGAGACTTGCCTGTGGAGCTCAAATGTATATTTTTGTGCTTGTGCAAAAAAGAGGAGTGATATTTTAGAAAGTGTGTTTTGGACACATCTGACTATAATTAGAGCTGAGCAAATAATTTGCAATGGAAAATTTATTCAAGGAATCTAGTTTTTTTTTTAATTATTATTTTTTTATTTTCTGCTCATGGAATAACTGCAAGCAAATCACACTTTTTCCAGATTTATTCATCATGTGAATTTATTCAGCAATCATCTTTTCAAATTGTCTGGTCTAGGGAGGGATCGCAGATATTCAAATTTGAAGCTGTGCTACTCACCTCTGATTAGTCGGGTAAGTCACATAGTATTGTCTCTCTCCCCTGATTAGATAACTGCTCAAATTCTTCTGACATGAATACTTGCAAGTCAAAGTTATAGAGATTTGCTTACCATTAATTGAAAACCTAGATCTCTTCCAACCACTTGAAAAACTTTTAAAGTCTGCTGGGTGCTGATGGAGCATTCGTACTTTCCTACAGAGAAGAATGATTGTCTTGTGGTTAAGACACTGGACTGAGGCTTAAGAGCAGCGTCAATGCCTGGCTCTGACATAGGCTTCCTGGATGACATGTAGAAACCAAAATGCACAGGACCTTCCCGAAATCAGCGGAGTGACACCAGCAGAGAATTTGCTCCTATATGGGAAACCTTATCAAAAATAGCCATGGGAAACCTTATCCACTATATTATAAAGACTAAATGGAGCAAAACTTTGCTCTACCATGTTGCCTTTTTTCTCTCTAACTTGATCTAACTTGATCATTATTTGTATTACAGCAGTACTTACTGATCCAGTCCAGGACAGGGGCCGCATGATTGCAGCCATTATACTGGTCTCAGACTTTCTAAGCATAATATAGTTCATTTGCTTATTATTATTATTACTACTAAAATTACTATTGTTGAGGCCCTAGAATATTTATTGCTTAAACTTGGATTGGGCAGCACTTTAGGTGTATATACTGTGACAAAGTCAAACCGGGCGGCTGCAGGAGAGTCTGGGAAAACAGGTATGTTAGCCCTAGAATGCTAAATGCCTTCTACAAGCTGGGAAGGGGGTTACTTCAGGTCAGTTAGGGACACCTGAGTCCAATTAAGAGCTGCCTGAAACCTGTTAAAATCTCTCTCTTAGGGAAAGGGGGCAGGAGGGAGAGACAAATTGCTGCAAGGCTGGAGGCAGCAGGGAGATAGGCTTCTCCAGTGTGAGAGATCGTCTCTTCTCCAAAGAGGAGATGCCCAAAACCCAGTGCCTGTTTAGGGGAAGGACTGACATCCCGGGCCCAGGGACAGGACACTTTTGTGTCAGTGCTTTATAGGCTTATTTCCCTTTGCTTGGCAGAGGAGCACTTCTCAGGCCTGCCCCGAGGCTCTGAGAAACAAACCCCAAAGAGGGAAGACAGACACGCTGCAGAGTGGGGGCTGATTACCCCAGGCCCCCTCCCTTCCAGAGGAGGGAGTGCTAAGTCCAGCAAGGCAGAAGTGGTGCCTTGCGACAACACGTATACACACACCCATACAGTTAGGTCCAACTTCTGCTTGAAGTTGTCCACCAGTGATGCAATATCTCCATAAGATAACACCTGGAAGGTAACAATCAAGGCTGAGGGTCATGACAGCACTCTGATATCTGAGGATGTTGCTAAGCACTGACTCCAACCCCCATTATGCCTTTGCTTAGGCAGACAAAAATTCAGTTTGCAATACTTTAGATTCTTCTTAACTACAAATAATTAAGTCTGTAAGACAGTGAAGGCGACAATATTCTAATTGTGGCCATCCTTCAAATTATATCTTTTCTTTAAACTGAAAAACCAAGGAGCCAAAATGAATTTCACTCCAGTAATTTTCCTTTTGCCCATTACCACTTGTACAATAAAACACAACTGCACATTTCTTTGTGCCTCAGAAATAAATAATTGTTTAGACATTAAATAAACAAAGTTGAATCAAATTAGTCACATTATATTGTCTGGGGTGTGAGAGTTAATTGGAAGACAATGATTTACTAAAGTTTGAAATACCAAATGTGTTTTCAAATAAGTTAATGACAACTAGAATCAAAATTTCCATTTCCACAGTTACATTCTAGTTTAATTCTTACCAAAGTACTTTTGTAAATGACTTTGCTCATTGAAAGAGGTTGATCACAACTCAGTTTGCTGAGTCTTACATATTTAAATGTCATCTAAGGATATTTTAAATAAGGTGACCAAATCACATTCATAATAATGTACTGAGCTGTGTTTGAACATTTCTGAATCAAAACTTGGAACAAGTAACTGGAGTAGCTTTGAGGACTTATTTCGAAGCCTGGAGAAACCAGGAATGTTAATTGCCTATTGGATACTATGAAGATATGGAGGATGGAGTTGGGAGAATCTACTCTCAAAGATGGCATTGATACTGGCCTCAGAAGAGTCTATCTGTGCATTCTACATGAAACTGCAGTTCTTACACCAGAAAAACTTACATAGCAAACTTCAGTGGGAACTTTGCTTGGATTATAAGGAACGCAGGATTAGCCCCGATATGTAGGAGGGTACATTGTAGCAATTCTAGCCAGCAAACCAAATGGGGCAGATAAAGGAAAAAGTATCTGAGTTAATGTTTGGGTTCCACTGGTTTTCTCCATAGTGGAAACTCCATCAGCAGGGAATAATAGTGGTACAAGCTACACGTCTGCACTGCTGTGCGGTCCTGAAGTCAGTTGGTGCAGTCCAGAATGTCAGAGTGAGATCATTCAGGGGATGATGAAGGCTGTCATTGCAGGTTTAGGAAAACTTAACCAACTGCCAGTTTTGCCAGTGTTTGAGGGGCAAACCTGCCCCTGTCAGAATGTGTAGGAAGGAACCCCTGTGCTCTGGAAAGCTCTTTACTCAGTTAGGTCTGGCTGTTACCACTACCCACTTGTTGAAAAATATCGGGTTAAAAAATGGACAATCAGATACATCTCTGCAGTTATCTGTGTCTGATTCTGCCACCCTTGGACACCACCCTGCTTTAAATGGTGCCATCTGAGGAAAGCACCACTCTGCATGAGTAAGGCAGGCAGAATTGGGCCCCCAGTATTTAGGGCCAGATCACAGCTTGCATTACATGGGTGCTCAAGAGTCAGGAGAGATTGTAAGGAGCACACACTGTTCCCTTCCAAAGTGTGATGGAGCTGCCTCGCTAGAATACTCTCCCTGAATCCAGAGAAAGAATTTAGTCAGCCAGAATCGCTTCTGGGAATTTGCTGCATTTTCAGTCATATCCACATGGCCATGGCTCAAAGCCAGCCTGGCCCTTTTTCTTTGTACACATTTACATCCATTTGTCAGTGTCAGACCTAGCTGAGAGTCCATGCTTTAATTTTTTTAAACATATATAATATTTATGATGATTTACATAGGAAATGTCAACACCATTATTTCAGAGAATCAGCATGACATTCTTAGAATGTATTTCTTTTTAAATCATTAGTGCAGTTACATTTTTTGTTGTAGAAGCATCTGCAAAACTGTCCACATATTTTCACCCTAATATATACACACAAGTACCAGAAAGGGATCCAAATTGTCTCAGTGACGCGAGTACCTCCATTGAAGCCAGTGGAGTCCAATGAACACAGTGCAGCGCTTAAGATGGAGTTACATTGTAAATAACTGAGAGCAAAATTTGTGCCGTTAAAAATAAAGACTAAAGTCAATGGGAGAAGGAGGCATTGTTTTCAATCTTAATATTCAGCAAAAAATACAAATCCAATGCATGTAAAGCACTCAGCCACCAGATGGTGCAGGTGGTACTTGGCCGGGTCAGTGGAGGCCTCTGTACAGAAATGGACAGATGTTTGAGCTTTCTTTTAGAAAAGTAAAGTAAATTAGCATGGTAAACAGCAGAGGAGAAATGAAAGCTATTGGTGAAGAAATGTTAAAATAAAAATTAATATCTTCAATACCCGAAGAGTATTTCAAACAGTGGATTAATTATAACAGAATAATTAAGAAAGCAAAAAAATAAAATAGTGCATATGATATGTCTTAGCCCTGGCCTGTACTGGGTGGATACGCAACTTCAGCTACGAGAATAGCATAGCTGAAGTTGACGTACTTAGATTGACTTTCCGCAGCATTTTCATGGCATGAGTTGACTGCTGCCACTCGCCCTCAACTCTGCCTGCGCGTCTCGCGGCGGTGGAGTACAGGAGTCGATGGGAGAGCGCTCAGGGATCGATTTATCGCATCTACATTCGATGTGATAAATCGAACCCCCTATAGATTGATCAGCAGTGATCCCCACTGGAGCGTAGCCCTGCCCTTAGTAGCTATGTATTTTAAAACAATGGAGCTACCTACTGTGCTTTTCAATCATCAGGAATCTGAATTTTCGTCCAGGTACTTCTAAAGACTATATTACATTTTAGTGTGGGGCTAAGTTCTCTTGACTTCATTTACTGTGAGAGCACCTAATGTCATTTTTGTTGTGATCTAGAGACTATCAAATTCCCCTGTTGCATCACACCAGGAAATATAATCTTCTGTCCTTGGCAGTTATCCATCCTTCTCCTCTTCTCTAAAGTCAGGAGCCAGATGGCTGGTAACAGACAAAGAATCCTGCCATTTCTTCATCTCTGTCTCCCCACCAGCATGATTCAATGGACTTATTTTCACTTTTACTTCTACTTTCTGCAACTAGTTTTGAAAATTCTTTGCTTGTACCTAAATTTTCTCTGCAATTTGCCATTCAGGGACAGATTCTCAGCTGCTATAAACTGACTTCAAGGAAGCAAAGCTGATTTATACCAGCTGAGAACCTGACCTGTCAGTATTTTATTTTCTGCACCTGTTTTTCTCATCTTCATTCTTCTTCTCACTCACAGATCTTTTAATCATTCTCCCCACAAGGCTGTTTATTGTTTTTCTAAATGCCCCCTACCTTTTGCTTGTTCTCCTTTATAGCCCAGTTTAAACATATTGCCTCTGTTGCCCTTTCTTGGTGAAAAATGGACCAGGATGAGGTTCCATTGAAGGCATTCCATCCATTTCAGTTAACTCTCCCCCACCCTCCTTCCCACGCACACATTTCTTGTTTTCCCCAGTCGATCCTCCACATAGTATAAAATTACAGTAAAAATAATTAAGGGCAAAAAGTCTCTCAATTCCAGCATTCTGCTTTCCTTTCAAGTGTGGAGCTTCCATTGATGTCCATGGAGATCTAAGCTCTGTGAAGTTCTGAGAGGTGGACGCACCTTTAGAGCAGCACCAGCTAGTTAAACTACTAGAAATTGTTTTATTTTACAAAAAAAATTTCCCACTGAAAAATTGGGTATTGATGAAAAAAAAATAATGAAAAATTTCAATTGTAATGGTTTGGGGTTTAAAATTTGAAATTAAAAATAAAAATCCTGACTTTTATGTATTTTAAAATGTTTTGTTTTAAATTGTTGTAAAAGTCCAAAGCTTCTCTCCATTTTTATTTCCTTTTCCCTTTTCCCTCCCCCCCCCCCCAGTGGAACGTGTGAAAAAAGGAAGAAAAATAAAAGTGAAAAAGCACTCTTTCATACTTAACTGCATAGTTCTCATGGAAAAAAAGTTTAAAATAATGTTAAAAGTGAGAGAAGTAATACTTTCTCTCTCTTTTGTTATTAATAAGAGGAAGGGGAAAAATTCCATGAAGTTTGAAAAATGGTCTTTTCACTAAAACGTCATTTATAAGTTTTTCACTGGAAAAACAAAAAGTGAAAAATTTCAAAGGAGCCAAAATTGTTTGCTTTCTTTTGAAATTATTCATGATCTCACCTGCTCAAATTTTTCAAGACACCACACTCCACCCTCAAATTTTCACCAGCTACACTGGTAGTGCATTTACAGTGTGCAAGACTCTGGTTCAGTCAGTTGTTTTTGGTGACCAGGGTTTGCAAGTGGCTTAATCTTCTGTAGTGCCAATGGCCGCAGCCACTGACAGAAAGAGAATTATCACACTGAATTATTTAAATGTCCCCTGTAAGTGCCCAATCCAACTCTCATTAAAAATACTGGAAAGAATCTCATTGAATTGGACTGTGACCCAGCTGATCAAGGAGCGCCTTATATGGACTCATGTCCTCTCTAGTAAGAATGATGGATGTAATTATCAAAGACTGGGAGGAAGTAAAGAAGGAGTAAAGATTCCACAGAGATTTGGAAGACTCTTGAAATATTTAAAGCATTTAAAACTCCATTCGCTAAAGTTAGTATTTGTGAGCTTTCCTCTAGCACTCACCCCCATTAGCACTACAGGTTTAATGAGACTGTAAGCTTATTTATTTATGGTTGGTTCATGGCCAACCCAGAAAATTTGAAATGGCTTAGAACTATGCTAAATGTGATGATAAACAGACGCAATGAAAGGTGGCCTTGTTACTGTAAACGTCCCCTCATAGTTATTTGAATACTTGTTATCTCCATCAATAGCTGAGGAATTAAAAATACCTTCCATACATTCCATCCTTCTTACAGGCATTGTTTTTATCTAAAAAAATAAAAATAAATGCTTGCCAATCTGCCTCCTCTAGTTGCCCTGAAAGCAAATAGCAAGATCTAAGAATCCTCAGCCACTGCCTTTAGAATCTTTAATTTCTCTTCAAACTGTATTACTATAAGGTGACCAAAATGTGTGCATTAATGCAAATGAGAGCTGGTAATTGGAATCTGAATGCAAGATGCCAAAGGAAACACTTTACAGAATTTTGTAGGATGATAATCCACTAGAGAGAGCTAAAGAGTAACTTGTTGCCAGGGGGCCTGTGTAAGACATTTCAACAGAAAGAGTGGAAATGTGTGTGGCAGGTAGTGTACATAGGGATTCCTGTCTGGGTATAAACTCCCCAATTCCACCTCCTGGAACTTGTGACAGCTGCAGAGCTGCTATGTAATAATTTTCTTGAATCCTGTATGTGAGAAAGTCAGTGAGGTAGTTACGGTATATTAGCCTTTCCTGTATGAATGCATTGATCTGGGGAGGGGCTGTCAGAAAAACAAAGCCAGAAGGCCACACAATGTCTCTCAATAAGAACACCAAGACACATGCTTGAAAGACAATAGGGAAACCTTTTAGCTTCGATAATCCTACCTGCTGTCTCCATGTCAAAAGAATGGTTTGTCAGTACCTGTGTAACCCTTCTGCCCGTCAGAGTTGGCAGCAACAAGGGCCGGGTTCAATATCTAGGGATTCCGTTCCAATAACACAATGCAAAACTGGCTCGAGCCCGCACCCAATGACCTAGAACCACCACATACCACCCCTCTGGGTGCTTGAAAGAGGCAATATTTCCCCTCTCACAAGCACAGAGTCTGCGTGTAACAAAAGCCTTTTAGTGACAGAGAGAAACAATGTGGCATTATGTTGGGGAAACACCACAAATAGGATTCATAAAACAGACCATGAACCAGAAGCAGATGGGCTGGGTCCTTTATCTTTGGTTCTTGAGTCCTGCAACCCCAAAAGTCTCCCAAAGTCCCAGAAGTCCAACAACCCAAAAGTCTCTGTCCCTGGTCAGTGCAGCTCCAGAGTTCAAAAGCTCATCTGCAGAGTTTTACCCTCCTCCAGCCCGTGTGGAAATGGTGGGGGGCGGGGAAGGTAAAGGGGCACCTTATGTGGTCCAAGGCTGACTGTGCCACCTCTCCGTCTGGTTCTGCTGCAGCCTTCACCGGAAGCCACTCTGCTCTGCTCTGCCAGCCGTCCCACAAGTGGCTCCGCTCCACCAGGCGGCCCATGAGCCACTCCACTGGCCATTCCACTCTGCCAGCTGTCCCGTGAGCCGCTCCAGCCATCCCACGAACTGCTCTGTTAGTTACTCCACCAGCCACTCAGCAATATATCTTCAGGCCACACTGCTGCATAACAGAGCACTCAGTGATTTCAACTCTTAGTGATTCAGCTTGTAGGAAGGGAGCCTCAGCACTGGTGCACTGCTGACCCAAAGTGAATTCAGCTCAGCAGCCTGTAACTAGAATCCTAATGGAATCAAAATTAGCTCAAATATTCCAGAGTGGAGAGAAGAAGAGGAGATGCAATTGGTATTTGGGGCCTTCAGAGGGAGCACATACCACAAGGTACAAATGCCTGTCCCCCACCTCTCTCATCTCACTGAATTTTGGAACTCATGCCCCTTGCCTAGCGAGCGCTACTTAGTTGATGGCGAGTCCCTCCATCATAACGAAAAGCCAAGTACAGTTCCACTGTCCTTGATTCACATAACCAGGATAACAATATTTTATTCTTCCTGCCCCAATAACAGAGAAACTGGGGATCCCACCACAGCCAAAGTGACCATTTGGGCAAGCAGCAGAGTGGGTGTGCCCATGCAAATGACATATGCCCATTAAGTCCTTTTCCACAACTCACCACCAGCTGTCAGGGTAGAGCTCATCCTGACTCTGCTTACATCTGGAACTAACAGAACAAAAGGCTACAGTTAAAAACAGAAGGTGGTTGATCAGAAGGATTATGCGGCTTTAAAGGACACTCTCTGAAGCAGAGAGGAATGAACCTATTTATGAGTTATGGGGCCAGATTGTACCACTACATCCTAGCGGTCTTGGTGGGGGGTATATGGGAAGTGTAGACCTGCCAGGACTGCTGTGTGGAGGATGGATAACTTGGTAAGCTTGACGTGTATAATCCGTCTATTGTTTCTAGGTGTATGTCCTCTTAAATGCTTCTGTTCTAAATAAATAATACTTTGTTTTAAGCTGTTTGGTCATTGTATTGACCACTGGTCAATGCTCTCATAGGGAACAGAACTGAGAATCTAAGCCTAAATCTGACTACTGAGCCAGTCATAGTTAGTAGCTGGGGATTACAGACCAAGGCTCAGTCTGAGAGTGGCAGAATTGTGTGATTACACTTCAAGAAAGGAATGATGGCTAGAGGCCCAGCACCTGAGGGGGGTGCATTGAAAAAGACCCAGGAGGGTCACAGATGCAGTCAGCTCGGTCACTGTGCTGAGTTGTCATCTGGAATTCGCACTGTACAAGCTTCCAGCTGGACTATATCTGTCCCCCCTCCGCCTTATTTATCTCAAATAGCAGGTATGTTAGAACCTGCTTTGGGCCTTCACAACCTCATTTTACTGATATTGGGAAACTTAGCTGCTGACCAACTAACCCAACAATAATGGTCCCTCAATAGTTACGAGGGTGACCAGATGTCCTGATTTTATAGGGGCAATCCTGATATTTGGGGCTTTTGTAATATGGGCTCCTATTATCTCCTACCCTGTCCCAATTTTTCATACTTGCTATTTGGTCACCCTAATAGTTACATTAATCATTTGTTTTATAAAACAAGGAAATAATAATAAGAAAGTGCTATTAAACACAAACTAAATATTGCCAACCCTGTATTTGTGCCTTGGAAGAACAGTTTTACTTGCTTTTCAGGCTACATATTCAAGAAAGGAAATAGGAACGTATATACAAAATATCATTTTTTCAGGAAGTGAAGTTTTTCTATCCTAAAATACAGCATGCTGTAGACAATAAAAAGAAGTAAGGAGGCTACTATAAACCCATCTCTGTACTTCTAATTAATTCTGTAATACATTTTATCAGAATACCGCTTAGAGAAAAAATGTATTTGCATGTTAAATCAAGCCAGTTTTAAGAAATACTGCATGGGAAATTAGGATCTTGCAGGACAGTTTGTCACTCACATTTTGCTTTGTATGAAAGGACAGTTGCTATATAACCCTGTTTCTCACAGCACGGAAAAGTGTGATGGCTGTAATCCAGGAAGTAAATACCGTGCAATTGATAGCTCTTTTCTTTTCATTTTGCTCTACTAAATGATTCTGCTCGTGACAGCTCTCAGTTGTCCAAGCTGGATTGTTCAGCATAAACGCAAAATGTCAGAGTGGTCCCAGCCAATACATACTCATAGTAAATTGTGAATATGTGTCTCCCGAATTAGGTTGTACATCCAGTATAAATCTCTCCTCTAGCAGATTCATATGTCCTATCTGACAGCAGATGGAGACATTGCAAAGGGAAACACTAGTAAGCCATGATACCCTCATCTAACCTCTAGAGGGTAGTAGGAATTGTGTCCTTACTGAACTTCAAATACAATTAGGACCCCTTTGAACTCAAACAATTGGCATGTTAGAGACAAAACCATCATCTATTCCCTATAAGCAGCTTCTCTTTTGCTCTCCTGTACCCTGCCACATCCCAGTACTTGTGCTGATATCCTAGAAGTGAGGAGAATCATGAATGCCAGCTCAGCCTAGATGAGTAGCCCTGTATCTGTTGGATATGCAGCTCAGCTGACTGGAACCTTGCCACTTTTAGCATTGCCTGAAATAACTCTTACTCCATGTGATTACATGCAGGGTAAGACTAGCTCAAAGACTCATGCAGAGTAAGCTCACTGGGAACTTACAGGGGAAAGGCAGGGGGTATGCATGTGTCAGGCCAGGTGGCGAATGGTCCCTCGGACACACAGGTTCTCAGCCTGTCTGCTGTTATTTGAGACAATGCAGGTGGCTGGTTGCTCTTTCAGGCACAGTCCCTAGGGGTAAACAAAAGCACCAGGTTTTGTAAACTCAGACACACCACGACCAGCCCTGAAACCAGAAACACGAAGCTTTACAGCTGAAGGACTCTCGTTCCTATGTACATCAAAAGAGCTCTTTTACTGAGCTGTGCAGCGTGGCAGACAAGAATAAGAGCCAGAACGTGGCACGCATTTGACTCTGCAAAGTTCCACCTCAGCTCAAAGCCCTCTTTACTTCTCTGATTCAGCTACTCAAAAATATTAGAATAATAGTCTGTATTTTATTTTATGAAGAGCCAATGACTGTTCTTGATTAAAAGAAAACCAAAGTTGCCTACCACAATGGGGTCCTTGACTCCCAGGTGCTATAGTAATACAGAAAATAAATACTAAAGTTAGTGCAAAAGTCAGAATAAATATAATAGGGATAATGTCAATAGGGCAATTCAGAACGTATTGCAAAAAACCCCATAAAGCCTTTTATGAAGAATGATAACACTTCAGTAGATGTTTTGCACTATCCCAGAGCAGGGATATCATTCTCTATTAAATTCTATAGGTTGGTCCAACTTCCCCCACCCCAAACTATAAAAAAAATCCCAGTTTCTATTCAATTCTGCAGAACTTTTCCTGCCAGGAAGCAAAGCTCTGTCATTGTCCACCAAAGCCTTGTAAAGCTCCTGACTCTGTTACTACGGAACAGGCTTCAAAGAAGGATCAAAATATGCGAGGAGGAACACAATTATAAATGTGTTCATGATTCAGCACTCTCTGTTGGTGCCATCTCACCATCCCTATTCAATTTTGAAATCAAAATAGTTTATTACTAATGCAGTGAACTGGCATCTGAGTGAGTTAGGTAGCAGTTGTATGTCATCCACAGGTTATTAAAAGCACCACTGTGCATCAGTAGTCATTCCAGCTGTTTTTTTCAGAATTAGGACTATTTAAATGAGAAAATAGCTGACAACCTTTATTGTTATCCAGCTCAGCACAGAGCAGATCAGGACTTTCTGTTTCAATATTTACAGTGAATCCACTGCTTCTTTGCTTTCAGATTGCAAAGCTTCCCTGACACTCACACAAATGTATCTTCTTTTTTGATGTCTTCTCTGATGGCAGGGTCTATATTAAAAAAGTCTGCACTATTGTAACATACCAGGGCACAGTCCAGACTAGGAAGCAGGAAGGAGGGGCTGTCACCCCTGCCCTGCACCCTTGGGTACCTTACAATGCATTGCTATAGTAGATCCCACCTGGGATGCTCACAAACAGCCTTCCAGCATGCAAGCCACATCCTGAGTATCCGTGTGTAACTGCAGCTGGTCAGCTGCACCCTGGCCCTCACCAGCTTTGGTTGTGCGTCAGTCCTGGAATCTTCTCCAAGAAACTTATGTCCTGTACTTCCCAGCCCTCTCCTGGCCAGTACAAATACATTAAAGCCATTATTTGTTTCAGGGAATATGACGACAACTTATTACCTTAAGCAGTTATCCAGACACTTCAATAAACACACTGGATTAGATAAAACAGTAAAACAAGTTTATTAACTACAACCTGATAGATTGTAAGTGAGTATAAGTAAGGAGGCATAAAAGTCAGGAATGTTTCCCAAGAAAAACAAAGATAGAATGTTTACTAGCATCTACTTAAGAAGCTAACGTAATTGCAAAACACATTTTCTCACCACGTTTCCAGCAATGTTACTAACCGAACTCTTCAGGTTGGGATCCTTCCCCCAGAGTCAAATGGCTGCTTCCTTTGGTCTTCTCAGGTGTGGAGAATAAAGTGGGGATGGAAATGCTTGGAATGTTTGTCCTTCCTTTTTATAGTTCCAGTCCCCCTCTTGAAAAACATTTCTAGCTAAGACCCAGGAGACAGAGAGTCTATATGGAAGGATGTTCCTGCTGCTTCTTCCTCACCTTTTTGAACTTCCTTTGTTTTCCATTCCTGGATGATGACTCTGTTTATGGCTTAAATGCAAACTAAGGGAAACACACATTCCTTCCTTTGTTTAAGACAGACCTGACATCTGCCTGGCCAAGGCTGTGTGGTTTGGAACATGTGTTAATAACATCACAAAGGGGAATTTTATAATTTCACATACAGTGTTGCCACACCTTTTACCAGGACAATACTGACCAGCAAAATATGAGTTTTCAAATGATACCTTAACTAGGCATACTTTGTACAAAGATTATTACAGTAGTGTGTAGGAGCATATGCCACTACAAATACCAGGTATAACTTAGTTTTTCTCTGATGTTTCTACAGCTGCATCCACATTCTCTGGAGCTGTAGTAATCAGCACAAGGCCACGGGGGAGTAGCAAAGCAAGTTTTTGGCCACTGTCACAGGGTCTGGGCCGCCCTGCGTTCTGTGCACTCTCAATAACAGGTCCTCACACCAGTCTTCAGTGTTTAACCCAAGTGTCCTTTACTTATAATACAAGTGCGTGGCTCCCAAGTGGTAAACAGTGCTCCCCGAATCCCCAGACAGTTACCTCACTGTCTTGGTTCACGGGCCTCCAGACCCTCGAGGCACCTTGTACACAACCAGGAGACAGAGCTACTGCCTCCTCTTCCCTGCCTGGCCTCTCCCCTTCTGACCATGAGTAAGGGCTTTTTGTAGCCAGGTCAGCTTCCTACCCCAGCTGTAGTCAATCAGTTCCGGCTAAGCCTGCGAGCTTAGGCTCATTAGGACTCCCAGCTGGGCTCCCCTGCCGGCCACTACCTGCTCCTGCCCCTGTGCCTGCTGCCAGGAAGCAGGGTTTTAGTTACAGAGGAAGGGCATTTCAGGGGTTTTTACCTCTGCCCTGCCACAGCCACGTTTGAGTGGCTCAGCAAAAGGCTTCTCTCTAGGGTCAGATGAGAGAAGGCTAAGGGCTGGTGAAAACTGAACTGCTGATAAAAAGCCCCTAGGGCAGTTCCAAATGTGGCTGCATGAACTATTTATGTCAAGAGGGATAGAACTAGAATGTTCTGCCTCATCAGACCAGCATCTACCATTTGAGCAAAAGAAGAATCCCCATTAGTTGCAGCAGTATTTGTGCATACGTGTTAGAATCCAGCCACTAGAAAGCATGATACATTCCATCCAGTAGAGGACATTTGCCAGCTCTGCATAATACCAATTGCTACCAGATGCAAAGAGCCAGATTTTCAAAAGAGGGCTCTGCGGTTGAACATGCAAAGTGCAATTTGCAGGCACAAACTCCATAACTGCATGCTTAGCCTTTGTGGCCATGCATTTGCCCAATATGTTCATGCAAATTTCTAGTTTACGGTGATATGACATATGTATGCATACTCATGCAGCCATATCTACTGGGTACTCACAGTGTGGTGTGTTTAACACTGGATAAAAACAGCCAAAGGACTGAAGTAAAAGACTATGTAGAAACCAAAAACAAACATTCATTTAAAAATGGATGGGACTTAGGACAAATCTCTTTCCTTAGCATTTCCCACTAGCTAATGTAGGTGGCTCTCCACTCAGCATGCTGGCTTTTGTAAATACCATTTGTAGGCACCTATCTTCCTCCAAATTTCTGTGTAGACATTCATGCTCAGGCTGAAGCCCAAGCTCCGGGACCCTCCACCATCACAGGGACCCAGAGTGTGGGCTACAGTCCAAGCCCAAATGTCTACACAGCAGTTTTTCAGCACTGGAGCCTGAATCAGCTGACCAAGGCCAGCTGTGCTATTTTTATCCCTAAGTAGACATATTCTAAGTGTCTGCCACTTTTGAAAATGGTGTTTTGTTACTTTGCTGCTTCTGAAAATTTTATCCCTGATGAAAGTCTCTGCCCTGTCTTATGCAGAAAGTCACCTTAGATTACCATAATGAGCCCTCTGGCTTTAAAAAACATTAATCTTTTCCAATCAGTGTATATTTCTAGCACAGGATTTACTATATAACGCATCCCTTGTATTAACTAAATACACAGGTATAATTCTTACAGTTAACAGTTGTAGTATGAGATTTAATAAGTGATACTTTGTAAAGCACTTTAAAGCTCTTAATAAACTATATAATATAAGCTCAAAGTTTTGTTACCCAAACTTCAGACTTACAAAGCAAGAAATATATATATATATATGTAAGTCATCAAGCCTTTACAGTTTTGGTTAATGACACTAGGAGAAAACACTAAAACAGAGGTCCTGATCTTCCATCCTTTAAAATCAGGTTTATGCCATGGCCACTCCATTGTAAAATAAGTGTAACAAGGTGGAAAATTTGGACCTAAGCTTCCATTTCATCAGGAGTTGCAGTATATATTGTGACGGAGTTAGACCAGAAGGGTATAGGAGAGTGCTGGAAGGCAGGTATATCAGCCTCAGGATGTGCAGGTCCTTGTTCCCTGGATAGCCAAACAAAGGCTACTCCAGGCCAATCAAGACACCTGGGGCCAATTAAGAACCTTCTGGAAAGGAGTAGAAACAATCAAGACACCTGAAGCCAATCAGGGACTGGCTGAAACTAGACAAAAACCTCCCAGTTAGTCAGGTGGGCTGTGGGTGTCAGGAGCTGTGGAAGGAAGTTATGCTGTTGGTGAGACTGAATGTTGGACAACATATCATACAGAAGGAAGGAGGCCCTGAGGTAAGGGTGAAGTGGAGTTTGAAGAAGCGGAGACTGCTGTGGGAAAGTAGCCCAGGGAATTGTATTGTGTTTTGTGCCTAAAAGGTCAGCCATCTTAGCTGATACTATTAGGGTCCCTGGGCTGGAGTCCGGAGTAGAGGGCGGGCCCGGGCTCCCTGCTTTTCCATCTTCCATACTGGCCTGTGATGAAGGTAACTCACTAGGCGGTGACTCTTGCCAATTATACTGAGAAAGGGAGGTCACTCTGGGGCCTAGATGAGTTTCTGAGGCCCCTAAATCTGCCAGGAAGCACAGGACCCACAAGTACAGACTTGGAGCTTTGTCACAATATACAAAGGGAATAATTTGGCCCCCTTTTCATGTTTGTGAGTTATGGATTGGAAAAATAGTTCCAGCAACTTTAATTAATGTGAACTTCACAGGAAAAATGTGGACAATTTTCTCCTAATTACTGGTCCTTTGCTGAGAATTGCATATATCTGCCTTTTAAGATAAAAAAAAGTGTGTGATAGAATAGTAATTACTTGTTTGTTGGCAGTTTAAGCTCTTTATACAGCAAATTAAGTTAGAAGCAAATTCCGAGTCACTATCATTGATGCAAAAATTTAGATGTTCTGTATTGTACTAGTGGAATACGGTGAATACAGGAGCCATCATATGTCATCTATGAATTGATTCTATCATCACTCACCCTTGCTTTTATGTGAATTGCCCATTGATACCATTGCGCATAAGTATGACCTGCTGTAGGAGCGGATTGGAACGTTGCTGTAAACTAGAGCATTGAAGACGGTGTCTCCTGGGTTATTGCTGTGTTGCCATAGTGACTTTGCAAGGCCAGATTTCCAAAACGCATCAAAGCACTCAGCATTTCCCATTGTTCTTAATGGGAGCTGCTGGTTGCCGAGCACTTTGAAAAATCTGGCCTGTAATGTTTTTGTTCTTCAGATCAAATTAATAATGTTCTTTGTTTAGGACCTAGTCCTGCAAGCTCGATGGGTGGCAAAGGCTCTCAGCACCATACAGAAAATGCTCCACAGCCTGGGATCGGGCCCTTAAACTATTTTCATCACATTGAATGTTAGAATTGTGCAGTGAGAATAGCAAATTCTCTCCTCTTCCATCACAGTGCTTTCTGATGCTGTCACACTGGGGTGATAAGTCTGGTTTAGGAAGACTACCCTTTCTCAGTGGGTATGCATCTGCCATTAGTATTAACAGGAGTTGCATGCACTGAAAGGAACATATACCCCTTTGTGGCTAGTTTGGCTTAACTAAAAATAGCACAGAAGTAAATGATGTGATCTTTAAAGATCATTAATAAGACTTTATTCTCAGTTCAGTGTAACTGTTAAATCACCCTTGGGGTTAGTCAAAATATTAGCCGTGGCTTCATTTTACAGGGCACAGATAACACTTGATTATGTTCAGCAAATTGTGTAACAATAATCTCAGAAATTAATATGTATACTAAGGGTTGAACTGGCTTAGAAAATTCAAAAACACCTCCATCAATTCCTGAACCTTTGCCCATTGTTAGATACTTCCTTGGATGTTTGAAAATATCCATTCACATTTATACCATATTACTTCTAATTTGTGTGTGGTTCCACATTTCCAGATTCCAAATATGATAAAAAGCCCCAACATATTGTGAGAAAGGCCATTCTAATGTGATCAGTTGGGCAAATCCAAAGACTCGGCCACTAAATTGAACTATGACACTGTAGACTTTTGTATATTGATACCATGCAGCAACTCAGTAAAATCACCCTGACGTGCACATGTGGATAGTGCTTTCGTTCCTGGGGCAGATATAACAAATTACGGATTACAATGAAAGCTTATCTCTTTTACCAACAAAAGCTGGTCCAATAAAAGATATTACCTCACCCACCTTGTCTCTGTAATATCCTGGGACCAACATGGTTATAACACTACTGCATACACATTACAATAGCTGCATCATAGAATCATAGGACTGGAAAGGACCTCAAGAGGTCATCTAGTCCAGTCATCTTTACTCATGCCAGGACTAAGTATTATCTAGATTATTCCTGATCAGTTGTTGTCTAGTGGATCAAGCATAAGGCTGGGAATTAGGAGATCTGAGCTGTAATTCCTAAAATTTTCCTGACTGGCTGTGTTAACTTGGGCAAGTCACTGCACCTTTCTGTACCTCAGTTTTCCTATCTATAAAATGGGGATAAAGATGCTTACCCACCTATGGATGAAAAGTGCTGAGTATCACTACTTCTGGGGGCCCAGTTTTACAAAAGTGCTCAACATCCAGGTGCACCCATGGCTTTCAAGTCCTATGCTTAAAGTTAAGCATGTACTTAAGTGCTATGCTGGATTAGGGCCAGTGTGGGCAGCACCTGGCAGATCAAGCCCTGAGTCTTTACAGTATAAAGGCAATCACATATATTGGTCTTAAAGACTAATTGGGTGACATTCTAATACTTAACGTTTCTCAAATCATTCAGGTAATTGCCCAATCTGGAAAAGTACATTGCACAATGGATTTAGAGGATTACACTGAATGCACATTTCTCCCAGCACCTTTCATTCCATTGTATATCACCAAGCACAAGCCTTCAAGCAATTGGGAAAATTATATGTTCACTGAATGCTCTCGTCTTCCCCCTTTCTTCTTAACTGGGGTGAGGCTGGGGGAGGGAAAGGGAGAATCAGATTGTGACTGGCAACAACAAAAATACAGAGGATGAAAAATTCTGATCAGTCACTTTAAATGGGAGTGAGGGTTTGTGCTCAAATAAATATTTTTGACAGAAAGGTAGTGACAGTTTAAACAGTTGCAGGAATTAAACTGTAACTTTAACTGGTGCTGAAACTGATTAATGCTTTTGATTCCATAATCATTCTACTTAATGGAATAAAATCTAATCTTGCAGCTATTGCATGGAAGATATAACCCATTTTGCTCTGGTGAAAAGTGCATTGCATCAACCGCTGATCAAATACAGATCTTCCAAAAGTGGACTTGGAACGTGCATTAAACATTGATAGAAAATTCTCTCACCTAAGAGATATTCACCTGGACAAAATGAAGCTATAACTATTAGACTTTCATATAGTAAAATTATTGCTAAAACAGAATTTTATTAAAATTAGGCAGATGCTAAAATAAAGCTGTGATTTATTAAAGTCCACATTTGATTTTTTAGAAAAATAATAGAATAAAGCAACTTTTGGGCACAATTACAGTATCTTACACTGCTACAATCAAAGTAAATTATGGCGTGAACACATTCAAAATACACATACATTATCTAACCTCTGCCAGTGGAAGGTACTCTTGCTATCCATCTCTGTACAAAACTACAGTTCATATGTAATATCACATTAATGACAGTTTTTCACTTGCATTGCATCTGGGTTGGCTGGCAGCCAGTGTGGGAAGCAGCTTTCTACAATGAGGTGAACCTGTTTATGGATGGAAATTACATATTAAATTATAAAAAGGAGGTTCACATTTCAGACTAGAATAAGAGAGCTGTTTGGTGGGGTTTTAACAGGAAAAACATAGGATTCATTATAGGCTGCAATCACACCCCCCTGGCTTGCAGTTTCAGCTTTTCTGACAAGCTACACTGTAGAGGGCCCTCTCCAGAACGTGTTTATGTGTATGTACATGTACAACATGTAGCATAAACTACCAGCAGGGTTTGATCATTCAGAAGGTGGCTCTCTTCCTTCTGAGCTGTGCACGGAACCAATTCCTAACATTGTGTAAAGGGGCAGTGTTTTCTTAGAAATACCATCTTTCAGGTGGGTACGTCGGAGGTCTTGACAACACGTAGTGATTTGGACTTACAGTTATAAGGCCGGAAGTCAAACGGAGCTGAAGTCACTAGACTCACAGAAAGTTGGTCTAAAGTCTTCTTTTTCCCTCGCTCCCAAAATGATCATGTACGTGGCCTGGCCACTGTTAAACAATAGCTGCATTCTACCCCAATGGTGGCTGCATTTCAGTGGTGGGTGAAGTGATCTCTCTCCACAGAAGGTTAATTCCTTCCTCTGTGAGAGCCAGAAAAGAGTGAGGTGCATACTGGATGGTGACCCTCCTTCCTTTTTATGCAGTAGATGTTCTGCAAGTGAAATGAATCAGGGCGGGGGCATGGCTGCTTCTGTTGGCATTGTAGCTACAGGAGCCTGCAGGGAACCATTAAGTACGATAATGCCAATGGTGTCAGCATTATCACATGCTCCATCCTGCTGCAATGAACGAAATCTCACCTCGGGATACAGTTCAAGGGCAGTAGCAAGATGAACAGCTGTGCAAGATTTCTTCCCAAACCCACTAGCTCATTCCCACCCTGCCCCCTCCCCCCCCCCGGCACTGCTGACTTTCCATCTGATCTCACCTTTCAGGTAATAAAGCCTTTACTAGATAAGGATGCCAGCAGCAGGCTAACTCTGGGCTGAGGCTTTTTGCTAATACCAGTAACATCCTCAGCTGACTTTACATGCTTACTTCTAAACTCATCTTTTAAATGAAGATATTCTTTGGTAGTTCTCAGCTGGGGAAATCCTCTCCTACCAGGAGCTCGACAGGTTTTTCACACCAAACAGGCTTCTTGCAAACAGGTTTAACTTTTTGACATCCTTCCTCATTTTGACAGCTAAACCTGTATCAAATGCTAGGTAAAAAATAGATATATTTCATAAGGCAATTGGCTTCTAAGAGTCACCACTTAGAATCTTTGCTATAGGGGGAAAAAAATCACTCTTCAAATATTTTCCCCTCACCTGTGTTAACACCTTGGATTATTAAATTGAATTTTAGAGAGTGTAGCTTCCATGCCACCATTTGTGCTCTGTGAATCTCATTCAGCTTGGGCAGCATAATGAGACTATTTTGTTCTTGTCAGCAGGGATGTGACAAATATTCTTTCCTCCCCATTAGGGCATAGGTCAAACAGTAGCAGTTTGCAGAGGCTGAACCTGGGACCACGCATGTGAATAATCTGTAATCCCCAGTAGGTCTCTAGCTGGCTTTTGCTGGAAAATTAGATTTTCAAAACACTAAAGTTTTAAAGTGTCCTTTACATAAGAAATGCCCCATTTCATCGAAATCCTTCCAACCACAAAGTTTTGGAATTTTTTCAATGAAAAATCAAAATTTTTCTCAGAATGTTTTGATCAAAAAGATTTTTTTAATTTTTGTCAAGATCTCCCACATTCTCCCTCCCAACCAGCCCTGCTGATGAGTTGCCTCAGCAGTTCCAATAAATGGCTACCACAGACTGAACTTGGCAGTCCCCTCCTCCCTGGCAGTAAGGAGGGAAAGGATGGTATCTGAGAAACTGCAGCTTTTTGCCATTGAAAACACTTGAATGAATTCAGCCATTCTATAAAGGGCAGCCTATGAATTAATACCAGGGGGGATATTTCGAAAAGGCCCAAAGGGACTTAGGCTCCTAAGTGACTTAACTTGCATTGGTTTTGCAACTTGCAAGCCACCTCTGGGAGGGGGGAGGGTCCCAGAGCTTGGGCTCCAGACCAAGCCTGAACATCTACATGGTGATTTTTCAACCCCACAGAGCCCAACACGGGCAAGCCCAAGTTAGTTGACTAAGTCTGCTGCACGTTGTTTATCCTTGTGCAGACATACCCCCAGAGACAAATAAGGGAGGGCAAAGTTAGACGCCCAGCTCCGATTGAATTTCAATGGCATTTGGGTGCCTAAACCCCTTAGGGTCTTTTGAACATGCCAACCTATGCATGTAAATCAGGTGGGGACGGGAGCAAAGGAGGAGTGGGGAAACTAACCAAATACCATGGTAGAAAGTCTGTTCATATCCAGACTTTCTAACATTTGCTTTTTTATTTTCTAAATGTTTTTTGGATGGTAGTGGGACTCCACTGAAATACGCTTTTAACATTAATTCTTGGTTAAAGGTCTCTGTTTGGGAACAGAAGAATCATTTGTGAGAACTATCTATATCCATGGTAGTTATATGGCCTCCATTAATTTAGTATCTGAGTTCCCCACAATAGCCCTTTGCCCTTTGCCCGCTCCATTTAAACAGATGAGGAACTGAGGCACAGCAAGACAAAATAACTTCCTTCGGGTTACACAGGAAGCCTGTATGGAGCATAGCAAGGAATTAAACACAGATTCCCCAAGTTCCAAACTAGCACTCTAACCATTGGATCACCCTTCCATTTGTGGCCTAACTCTTTAAACTCTTCATTCCCAATGACTGCAAGGTGGGTTTTGCATTCTGTGATGTTTGCAACATTAGTACTCTTTTGTGCAGCACAATTTCAGCATTCAGCTTTAATGGGAAGTGTGTTGCAAAAAAAAAAATATTAAAAACTAAAACTAAAACCTCTTCTTTGCATAGCTACAAAATGGAACAGAGATAAAGTGCTCCGCATAGATCTAAGAAAATGCTGTGTCATAAAGAAACAGTATTTTGCTTGTTCATGGGAGAATGTATTTCAGTGCTTTCAAGATTGTGGGATTATGTATCAACTAAATATAAATAAAAAATTCCCCTCTTCTCTCCTTGTCAGTGTCTGGTTCTTATGTATGAACAAAAGGTTCTTGTATTTGGGTTGAAAAACACCAAAGAAGGAATGCTTAAATTCATAAAACAATTATACAGTTGTCACTGAGATTGTTTTAGAAAAATCTACAAACACTGATTTTAAATGCTGGATTTTGCAAAAAATATGTATTTTAATAAAACCTAATTTTGGGGCCTAGATGTCTTGACAGTTTCCCTTTCAGTGTCTTTCAGCTGTTAAAACTCTTTAAAATTCATAAAACACTGATTTCAGTGTTAGATTTTTGTAACTTTTCTTTAAAATAACTCCAATGTTCTGGGCCTTGATGAAAAAAGTTTCCCTTTCAGTGTCTTTCAAACATTAAATCCCCCAAACTGAAGGAATGGAACTTTAATGCCTAAAGACACACTCATTACATTGAAGAGGATGAGAATAAAGGAATATATAATAAGAAACAGGAAACTTCACTTACCAGCATTAAGGGCAAACAACATGAAAATATTCCACAAGATGAACTGAGCCTACTTCCTTGGCAACTCAGCAGAAAACAAGTAACCGGTTATGTAATAAAATGAGGCAGATTTACGCACTAAACTGATTGTAAAACAGCAATGGAATATACAGTGCAACACTTTCAAAGCCATTAAGCACAAAGGATATTAGCTGCAACAGTAAATTGGACCTTTTAGTATTTTTTAAAAAACATTGTTTAACATTTCCATGGTACCTTTCATCTAAGGACCTCAAAATGTTTTACAAACCTCATTTAAGGCTCATAAAAGCTCCTTTCCAACGGGAAGCTCAACCAGTTGATGGGGCTTCTCTATAGTGATACAGATGGGAATAGAACTCAATTCCCTGGGAGCACTTATTATGGGTAGAGCTCAGAGCCATGCTCATTCAAGCCTTCAGCCTGATTTTGATACATTTTTCCAAACGTGTAGAGAATGTTTATACGACGGGAAGCAGCCAAAACCCCTCTGAGAACATCCCCTGCTAGACAGAGTCTCTTCCCACCTCCCCCTTTCTCAGTAAATCCAGTGAACTTCCGAATGACCATTCCTGGGTTCTTATTTGAGTATCTTGGTGAGCCAGTCAGTTGGGACCACTACCCACTCCAAATTTGCTGGATTTTCTAGGAGGAGGCCTGGCTGTAGTCTCAAGCTCCTTTCTTCTACTTATCCGCCTTCTCTTCCGCAGAGAGCAGAACGAGAGGGAAACACAATGCAGTGGCTGCTAAATTAAAACCAAGGAGCATCCTAGTGTGCTTACTGGAAACTAAGGATCTGGGTTCTTCTCTTCCTGGAATGTAGTTGCTAGAGCGGCCTTTGGATTCGTAAGTTACTTTGCTTACTAAGCCTTATAGTGAATGTGACAGTTCAGGGCAACTGCACCTGTATTCCTCCTGTGTGGTCCAGCAAGAGCACCCACTCTGAGGTTCCAGGATCCCTCTGCCATCACCTCTCTCAGACAGAGATATGCATCCTTCTCTCCCTCCTGAGAGGAGTATTTCCAGGCTGCACAGATCGCTGCCTACACTGTTTATTCCCCAGCAAAGTCAGATTGCCTCAGCAGGCTTGTTCACTTTTCTCCTTAGAAAAGTAAACAATGCAATTGCCACAGTTAAGTTACCACACAGCTCTTTCTAAGCAAGTACAATTATTCTTAAGGGAACAGCATTCCAGCAATAACCTATTAAAATGATAAAAGAACCTACACACATGCTAATAAGTGTCCCGGAGATCACTCCAACTTGGGCTCTGGCAGTCAACGGTCCTTCAAATCCTACCAACCATTTTTTTCCTGTGGTTATAAGTTCATAACATCTGTTAGTTCAGAACAAGCACATGGACTGGATCATGTCCATCCAACCCTTACTAGGAAGCCCTGAGGCCATTCTTGGATAGACAGTCCTGATTGCTGACAGATGAGAAAGAAGGCCCTGAGTCTGTTTTAACTCAGCGTATTTAAACAACAGTCCTTTTTTTTGTCTGTTTGTCCCTGGAGAGTCCAGTTTGAACCAACATATTGGAACCTCTCTGCAGGTGATATTAGCTCTCTCTGAAGGCATTATAACCAGAGTGAATTTGCCTAACTACCCACTATTGTTCTTAGTTCCTGTAGGGCTATGGTCCCCTTCCCTCATGGAACTGCATACAAACCCTGGCTCTCAATGATACATGAACTGAATTCAATAAACTTTGTCCAGCATATTGCAGGAAACTGTCATATCTGTGACAGGGAGCTCTCTGCCTTCCAGCTGCAGCATGGTGGGAGAAGTAAGGCCATTACTTGGTTCCCGCAGAAAACTGGGAATTTGTAGGTTACGGTTAGCAATGATCCTGCCTGCTATCCTATCTGAAGATGCAACAAATGGCACCAACTACCTGGCTACCCACAGAAGATCCAGGAAGAGGCTCATCCCAGCTCAAGAAGCATTACAAGATACCAGGTGGTCACCGGTTGTCCCAGAGACAGAAAGTGTCATGGGTCCTTGGTGGAAGTAAGGTAGAGAACAGGTTGGGGAGTAGTGAGGGTGGTGGGGGTGGGGGAGAGAAAGAAATGAATCCCAGAGGTAAGGAAGTAGCTGGGTGATCCTTTGGAGGTTTTGCTCAATTCTCTCCTCCAAGTAAGCATGAAGGCATTGGTTCACTTACAACCGCTTGTAATCCAAACCTAGTAGTTTTCACATAAGCGGATAACTGAAGATGTCCAAGCCAACGAGACAGCAAAGGTCATGGAACTGAATATTCCACCAGATCAATAAATTTGCATTTTCATTTCACACTTCACAGGTCATAGCTTAATTAGCAGGAAAAAATGTCTGGAAGTCCCAAAACAATTCATGAGTTTATCTCAACTTTATTTTTTGAGCAAGTGAGAAAAACTAAAATTTATTTGGAACTCAGAGTTTTCTTCCCCTGTGTTCTCATCCCTGGTAGGAGCTGTGGGTATTTCAGTTTGGCACATACATAATTTAAAACTGCCTGGGGGTCTGACAACTATCATGCAGCCATTGAGATGGAGAGGAGTGATTTGGCATTTTGGAGGCATTTGTCATGTGTGATGAATGTGTCTGGTGATGAAGGGCAATGAAAATACAAGATATCCAGCTGGTGAGAGATAAAGGGTGTTTCCTGATGTGCAGAGTAGAAGTGGTATCTACATATATTTTATTTGTTTCTTATTTACAAGTCTAAGGGAAGGCGAGGAACAGGACATCCCTGAGTCAGCTCGCCGAGATATAGACAGAGAGAATATGTAGAAAGTTCTAATGCTTTGACAGTAATACAATGCTTAGGCAGCTGGTGAGCTGACTGATATTGTTTCCAGGAGTTCCTTATCAGTCTGTCTCCTCCTCTTGTCTTATATTTAGGCCAGGTCTATACTACAGAGTTAGAATGATGTAAGGCAGCTTATGTTGACCTAACTTTGTAGAGGTCTACATACAGTGTTGCTCCCACCGATATAAGTCCCCCACCACACCAACCTAATAACTCTACTCCACGAGAGGCGTAGTGCTTAGGTCGATGTAGATTGGGTGGTGCAGTGTCTGTGTAGATACTGCATTACTTATATAGCCTGTCAGCACTGTATTTCCCCGTTCTGAAAGTCCGGGGTCCCAGTTGGGAGCTTTGCATGGAGCTGACAGCCTGTGCTATTAGCTCCCCATGCTGCTCCACTTAAGTTGGTGTAAATGCACCTGGTGAGGACATGCACCACTGGCAGCGGGAGGGTAGCGTAGCTATGAAAAAACACAGTAATTAATGCAGTGGCTGTACATTGACCTAATATAGGTCGACTTAATTGTATAGTAGAGATAAAGCCTTAGACTGTAAGCTTTTTGGGGCCAGGATTTTTTTGTTCTGTTTGTACAGCACAATGGTATCCTGAGCCATGCCTGAGACACTATTGAAAAATAAACAAGAATGCTGTGCATTTCTATGGTATCTGAGAAGCTAAAGCACTTGCTGAGCTATATTTCAATAAGTTGTACAAATATTTTCACTTCTTTCTGTCCCACACATTTTCTTTTCCTTCCATGGAAAACCAAAGTCCTGACAAACCTCATCAGTGCTACCTGGTCTTCTGAGGTGAAGGGCTTTCAGCTCTTCTGGTTACATTGGTGAATAGCAGTGCTCCTCCTCAATCCAGGATGATGGTCTTCAGAATTTAGAAGACAAAAGCAGTCCCCTCTTCCCTCCCCACTGTTGGGAGCAATAGACAGATGCTTCTAGCTGCTACAGGCACACATAGAACTCTTGAATCCTTGTGAATATGTCACAAAGAAATTCTAGGGTTTAGGCAAATAATAACTTTGGTTTTTGATTTATTTGAAAAAAGCACACAAAGAGTCTGATCCAGTGCCCAATGAAGTCAATTCTTTTACATCAGGCACCGAATGCTGGCATTCCCTCTGAGAAAACAAGTCAAATTACTTCTCCTGAGGCAGACTTGACCAATCAAGAGACCAGAAGAAATGTCTTGTGACTTCACCCATTCCACTTTTACCACATAATAACCGATCTCCACTGAAAATTCAAAGGGACATAGTCCACATGCTTTGAGAATACTCTTTGGAAAGCTGCCTCAGAAGCATGGTGGACATTCAGACAGCACATATTTTATGTTCCCTTTTGATGAAAATTTCACTGATGCAAAAAAAATGTATGAACTTGAAAAACAAAGTATTTTGGAATGTGTTTAGTATTTTGCTTCTATAATGCACACACAGGAATCACCACACCCACTATGAAATTCAGACCCTACCCTCAGGAACACAGCCAACTGGAATAAACTTTTTTTTTATTTTAAACAATTTTTAATTGGGATTAGGCTCTGCAATACAGATCCAGGCTGGAATTCTGCCTTCATTAATAGTTCTCAGCTGCTGGTTATCTATGTAGGAGAATATGTTGTTTGTTAATAAAAAGTCATAACCGAATGACTATTGATGCAAGTGCCTCAATAACTGGTACATAATATAGCACATTATAGATTTGCCTCTTGATTTACTTTCATTCATTTTACAGCGAGTGATGGCAATTCAGTAAGCAGCACTCTTCTGCATCCCAGCCTGGTGGGCTTAGAGGCTATCTATCTATTGATGATGTTATCTTTCCAGCTAATCTATCAGTATTCTGATATAGCTTCTATCCCCACAGTTGCTAAAGAGCTTTCAGAGGAGACGCAAAACTGAGGTTCTGACTACTTGTGTCTATTAGATGCAACGGCACATTTTCCAAACATTGGGTTGTAAACACGTGTCCTACCCTATTGCCAAGTCAGGTCATTACATTTTGCCTGGCCACATTGCCCATTGTAGTTTCCATTGTGAGGTATTCATCATTTCCATGCCTAAATAGTTGTCTAGCAGGACCATATGCTTTTCACACAAGAGGAGGCTGTATTCCAGTTTGTCAAATTTGTAAATCCTTTTGGGACCCTATGGAATGAACAGCACTGTGTAAATGCAAAATATTATCCCACTGAAATCAACACAGCATGCAGTAAGATGCTCCTCACTATGTAAATAGGAACCAGAATCTGACCCTTTAACGATAAACATTTATCAATGACAATTAGTTTAATTGAGCGCCTGCCTCTTCATAATTTTGGACATGAGCGGAAAAAAAATTCATTTCAGAGTTTGCTGAAATTTCTAGTATGAGCGAGAAATGCATCTTTTCATGCCATAATGGAGGGTTTACATCCAACCATGGATTTGTTGAAAGCTTCTCTAGAAGTATTATGTGTCCAAGCAATCTCATTTGCTTTTCAGTGGTGCACTTAATACACACTTCAACTTCCATCTGTAGGATCCACTGAGAAATAATGTCCACTAAATCCTCTTTTTATCAACTAGGCATGACTGGTATACTGTCCCAATGTCATCAGTCAGGGAGAGTTTTGAAAATTTAATAATTGCATTCAGCTGTCAAAATGAGTTTTTACTGGAAAGAAAGGTCAATATGAGGGTTCCCTCCTCCGCCTTCTCTAACATTTCTTCTACTTTGGATTTCTGTGAGGTTGAATAACATGTGCCGTTCTATATGATAACACACATAATACAGTGCACTGTAATGGATTGTTTATTGGCTATTCCTAAAGTCCTTATCCAGGCAAAACTCCCACTGACTTCAAAGGTCCTCGTCCTTTGGAGGGCCAGCATCAAAAGAAGAGCTGGCTTATGCTTTTTGGTAGCTAAAAGTTACCAGCTGTTGGTGCTGTTTTCTTTAACGGTATAATGCAGTGATCCTGCTCATTTACTGTGTTTTAACATAACAATGAATTAGAACCAGATTCTGCCAATTTTGATCCCACTGAATAGTATTTTACTCCACAAATAGCCCTATTGAAAATCAGTGGGACAACTGACTCATTGGGACTAATGGTGGCAGAATCTGGCCCATAAAGAATATACTATTTTGTATATTGGCTTCATCGCCATCAATTTTTGAATGTAAGGTTTTACAGTTTTGCATGTACAAAACTCCACATGCATGGTTTTCGTGCAAAATTGCTGCTATTGGGTGCCATAATCATTACATGCAGAAATAATCAACTGCCTTTCTGTTTATTTCTACTAGAGCTGTGCAAATAATTGGTGGCTGAAACAACCCAAAACATTTCCTCTTTCCCCTCCCCCGGTTTGTTTCATTATTTTTAGTTTTTTGGTTGTTTTATTTTTTTTTACTGTTCACATTTTTTATATAAAAAAGTCTAGCTAAATTTCTAAATAAAACATTGTTTCAAAACGAAAAACTGAAATGTTTGAGTGCTGAAGGCTTCAAAACAAATGGTTTCAACTTTTTTGATTTTTTTTAAATTTTATGTTTTATTCAACCAAACCACTTGTTGAATTGAAACCAAATTGGTCACCTGAAACTGCATTTTTGGGCATTTTTTTGTTTTGTTTTGTTTTTCCCAGCTCTGTTGTACATTTATTGCAACTGTGCATGTAACTGTGCTAGCTACATGCACCATACTAAACATTTGGCCTTTTAACTCTAAAATATGGCTGCTGTTATTTAATCATTACTGAATAGAGCTCACCATGGACATCTCCTACCCAACATTTATTTCTAGTTATCAATCTTAGGTACTTCTGTGGCCCCCAATAAACTTAGAATTGGAGTGCCTCACATTCTTTACTGTATTTATCCTCACAGCAACCCTGTGTGATATGCAAGTGCTATTATCCTTCTTTTACAACTGGGGAACTAAGAGACAGAGACTCAGACTTGCCCAAGCTTGCACAGGAAGTCAGTGATGGAAAAAGGAATCAAGTCTGAGTATCCTACATCCCAAACGAGTGCCTTAACCCCAGGACAGTGTCCCCTAATCCCAAAATTTTGATACCTGTAACAGAAATACATGCCACAGATAAATAAAGGCCCAGAAGTCAGGTAAATCAGGTTCAAAGTTTTTCATCAAGGCAGAAGAGAGGAAATCAAGGAAGATATTTAACAAGAGCCCTAAATAAATTATGAGAGAAAAATAAAAATAAAAACTAACCCTCTTACCGCATTGACACATTTATAAGTAGAATCTAGATGTAGTGAGAGCACCACCTTTTTTATTTCCTTTGATTTCACATACATTTATCCTGAAACATTCCATGTATTTTGTAACCTTAACTTTGATTGTCTGTGGTTTTAAAATAAAACATTCCGCTAGTTTTCAGCTCATGGTCAATCACAGAACCCTACAGTCTCAGCACCGAGAAAAGTTTCTATGCTGATGCTAGTTGAACCCTAACTGAAATTGAAGTGTTTGCTCAACATAGCTAGTTAAAGACCCATATTGAAAGTGTCAATACACTTATGTATCAATACACTTATGTATGTGTCAATACACTTATGCTTATGATGAATAAATTGATTTTCTCACTGTTATATGTTGGGTGAGAAATGATTTGATTATGTATTTAGCTACTAATGGAAACTCATTAGCAGAATTTCATTTCATGCTTATTTGCACCTGCAATCCATTTTTCTAGTCCTAAGGACTGTTTCATTTAGTTTGCATGCTATAAATTCTATTTCTTGCATTTAAACAGATATTGTCAGCCAAAAGTCAGTATCTGTGGTCTGAAATAGCTCTGGGCCATATTTCTGAAAACATAATCATTAAAGCATCAGATCTCTAGTGATTTGTTGTCATTTACTCCTACACATTAAAAAAACCCCTAACTTACCTCTTAGTTTATTGTTTAATTTTCTTTGTGTATCTATCTTAGCTAGTGACAGGCTCTGTACTTTCCCCACAAGTTCCTTCATGGAACACCACAAGTCTTCTCTTCCATCTTGGTTAGCCGGGCAGGCACGTGACATAATTTCATCTCAGCCACCAATTTTATCTCATCTACCATTAGTGAGGTAAAACAGCTTCTTTATGGCACAGGATACCTAGGAAAACAGAAAGCGATGGGACCTGCATAGTTTTCCCCTGGGGTCTCACTCTCACATTTCAGGAGCAAGCTTCCAGTCTCCACTCATGCAAGTTAAAGGGCACAAAGCTGCTTAGCACCATTGATTTTGAGAAAGCTATGCCAATTTACACCAGCTGAGGATCAGGCCCAGTGAGAATATTTGTATGAATACAGACAGAAAGGGTTACATCACTGTCATTATTATAATAATTATCCTAGTAAATAACCCTCAATAAAACACAGCTAAAACATGTCTGATGGTCAGTTGTTTTCTTTGCACGGATATATTATTTGTTCTTCAATAATTCCAGTACACACATAATTTAGTTGCAATACCATCTGCTTCTGTTTATTTTTATAACAGTTTTTGTGCGTATGTATTGTATAGTCCAGAGGAATGAATTATTGGCCTTAAGAGTATTAAAAAAGAAAATCACCTAATGGTCTCAGTTCTACACCTATTGAAGTTGATGCCATTCACATCAATGGAAGAGGAGCTGGACAAATACTTGAATGGGTGGTTTGCTTTGGTCTTAGTCCGTGTCTTGGTGCACTTTGGTTCTAGTGCAAGAATAAGTGGTTGCAGCAGCTCCAACCTCAGGGGTGACACAATCGAGATGGGAGTGTTATGAGGCAGCACATTTAGATTTTGAACACTGTAGCAGGCTCCAGCAATACATAAAAAGCCATAATTCTGAAACCATCCTGCAGAGTATGAAGTGCACAATGGACAGCTTCATATATGGTACAGCCATCTAATGGCATGCTTGTTTTGGAAAGATGATGCCTAAGACATATTAAAATTTAGTTATCATGGTGTGGAAAGGAGGGGATGAAAACACCTACGTAGCACCCTAACTCTCGTCTCTAAGAACTCACTGAATCTAGGAAGATTGGAATTGCTAAACTGGATTAGAGTGGTGGTTCAAGTAGTCCCTTCTCCATCTGTGGACAATACCAGATGCTTCAGGGGACGGTGCAAGAAACTTTTGAAATGGAGAGTTCTGGAATAATGAGTTCCTCGGGGAAATAACTTCCTGAACCCTTCATTTAGTGGTTGGGATGAGACTTTCTTTAATTCATGACTTTCTGAGAGAAGATAATCAGTGTAAAATCATATTTAAATTTTTTAAACGTATACGCCCGAGTAGTGGATTTTGATTTCTTTGTTGTACTTTCATCTTAGTATTGTGATAACATTTCTGTAGATTTACACTGATGTTGTAACATGAGCTACATTGGTATTGAGCCCAATCCTGTTACCACTGAGCTTAGTGACAAACTCCTGCTAACTTCAGGAGGGACAGAATTGGCCCTATTGTCGTGCTATTGTAACAGAGTTTCCCCATGACACAGTAGTCATATCTTTAACCACATTTTCTTTTCTCTTTTAAATATTTTTAAACTATTAATTTAAAAACGCAGTGCCTTATTTATAGAAAATACAACACCAAGCAAAGCAAAATGCCAAAGCATTTTAATAGAAACCTCACTGTTACCAAATTGCCGCTCAAAGGGAGGCACCATGTAGATATCTACCAGAGGGGCACATGCAGGCTCAGCACTTGGCTGAGAAGGTAGACTAGATGCTGGAGAAGAGGGCAGAAGCCCTTCTCTGCAGATAGTCCTGCTGGACAGGGGCCTTCTTTCTGCAGCTGGTGTAAAAGATGACGGATTTGGTCCTTAGCTTCTCTGTTTTTCCTTCAGGAGAAGAACCAAAGAGACACAAGAAGGGTCCCTGCTGAATTATGAGATCACATGATATTAGTTACAGATATGATGCTGTGTGTATAGCCAAGAGCAACAGCTTTCTCATAATGTCTGAACTAATGTTTCCTGCCAACAAAGCTCCTCGTAGCTCATCTTTTTGATGTGTCTGTACCAAAGGGCTCTAAGGCAGATGCAGCAGCAGCAGGATGTCTGGTTCTAGGTGAAGTGAACAGAATGCAGTTTATTTTGCAGATTGCTGCTGGCTCTATCCACATCTCATCTTTAGTAGCACGGCACGGTAAGTTCTAGAAATAGCAATGTTTTCCTTCCGATTCTTTCACTTCCCTCTTGTCTTGCCTCTGGGAAATGGAAAACTAGGCTCGGGTTGGCCCAAAGAACTACAAAGAAAATTTCTGGGAGCATCCAACACTCTTTGAAACATTTGCGGCTTAGGCACAGATCCCATTGATCTACATATATGAGTCCTGGCTGGCAAGGGACCGTGGGATCAACTCAGATCCAGTGATTCACTGGTGGGGGGCCCACAGCTCATAAAAAGTGAGGGTGGGGACAGGGGCACAGATTTTTGAGATCCTGGTAGGGACAATGGATGACCCCAGCTGAACTTTTATGCCTTTTATGTTTGATTTTAGTTACTGGATTTATTTATTTATTTGCCAGATTATAAAGCAGTGGGCCAGAATCTGATCTCATTTGGACCCATGTAAATCAATGGTGTTCCTCTGAATTTAGTCTGATATAGCAGAGATCTGAATCAGTGACTTCCTGGTGGATTAATAATATCCTTGCTCTACACTTTTCCTATCGACAGGCTTCATTAGCTAAGGATCTGATTCCACTTCCACTGGAGGCAGAAGCAGATCGTGAATGTGTTTGTTAAAAGTTCATGATCAATTAAATGAATTTTTCATTTAAATAGAGGATGTTGGATGTACAGGTACTGCCTCCAGGCCAGAAAAGATTCAAATGAAACCAGATATTGAAATATAAAAATTGCGTGATTTTTGCTCTCTCTTAAATCAGATGTACCAGCATGCAATTGCAGTTCTTGTGAACTCTGCAGATTAAATTTCCTTGCTGTAATGACCACTAGGAATTAGTGAAATGTTAATCTTCCTTCCACCTGCTGTGTGTGTGTGATTATACACAAGTCTAATCAACCTGGTTTTGAAAGAAAGCAGTTGCTGCTTTTACATTATATTTCTTTGTTGCCTGCTTTAGTTCTTTTTTTTGGATTGTAAAACTCCTTACCCTACATTTTAAAGCAGAAATAATAATTCAATTAAAATATGTAAAGGGAAGCGATGGAGGCTGATAGTAATTGCTTTACAGCGGATACCATAATTGATGCTCTGAGGATTTATTTCAAAGCACAGAAGTCAAATTAGAAAGCTAGCTTTATCTGGATTTGAGTTGCTTTGATGAAGTCACTACATCTTTATGTGTCTTCGTTTTTAGCTAAACTGTTTTTAATGAGAATGCTAATAATTGCGTTAACACTGAATCATTTTATGGACACAAGAGAATGACATGCAAATTCTGCCTTTCACTTAAAGATGTACCACAAATGCATCCACCCTTTTGCTATAAACTATTTGCAAAGAGTATTAAAACACTTTACAAGGGAAAAGAGGAGAATTTATCTGTTGTGCTAATAGTGAATAACACCCATTACCAAATTCAAAGACAGCTATTTAATGTATTAAAGGCAAACTAAGAGGGACTGAAAAGACTCTGTTTAATGGTATTTTTCCTGCTGGATATCTTAATGACTGTATGGAATTTCCACATGAAACTGAAGGTGAATCGAAGGTTGCAGGCACATAATAGTTATTTGAGTGTGTATTAGTTTGCAAGGATAGCAGAGTTTCTTTTAAAAATGTACATTAGAAACCTAGGAAATTCAGAGTTAAGGTTGCAAGAGAGCTTAATCTTTGAAAGCATGGAAATTCACATTGCTACCCGCCCCCACTCTCCCCACTAGCAATGTCCTGAAACCACTGGAAAGTCACACTACCGTATCTATCCATAAGGAATGGTTTTATTTTATTAGTGACCACAAAAACTAGACTGTCTTAATCTTAATTACACTGTGGTTGTGTTGCCTTATGACCTGTTTTATGGTTATATACAGTACACATTCAAGAATTTTACAACCCTTATGATTAAAGAATATACTATCAGATCATCTGATTCTATGTGGCTGCCAATTATTATAGTGTCATTAGACACAGAACTAATATTACTCCATATACAAACCTAATAAGCCCAGAGATGTATGAAGCAAATTATAAAACGAATGTTCTGTAGTGCACATTGCCAATACTCTGCACGCAAAGAAGAACAGATGATATACTGGGATTCGCAAGAGGGCAGAATTAAGGTAGTTGAGCTACCTGAAGTGCAAAATTCCTTGCTCTCAATAATCTGGGTTTTTTAAGCTTTAGCCTGAAGTCTGAATTTCCTACATTTCTAATTTCTACATTTTAGCTTTTAAGTCTAACGTTATTTTTTAAAAGTACACTCTGAGTTCTCTAATATATTTTTGCAAGTTTATTTCACTTTAAAATAAAACAACATTGTGTGGGGATTTCCTTATTTTCTTTTAAATTGTCCTAAATTGGACTGGAACTTGAAAGATGCTTGAGGGAGAGGGGAATTCCTGATGAATGTGGGAGAGGTACCTCACTAACAAACACCTCCTAAGGGTACGTCTCTACTACCCACTGGATGTATCAGGGATCAGTTTATTGCGTCTTGTCTAGACGTGATAAATCGATGCCCAAATGCACTGTCCATCGACTCTGGAACTCCAGCTCCACAAGAGGAGTAAGCGGAGTCGACAGGGAAGCCGCCGGGGTCAACCTGCCACCATGAGGTTGGCCAGGTAAGTCAAACTAAGATACTTCGACTTCAGCTACATGAATAGCGTAGCTGAAGTTGCATATCTTTGCTTCTTTGAAACAACCCCCAACACACAGTGTAGTCCAGCCCTAAGATCCTTAGGACAGCTTGTTTTCTGTGGACACCAGGTGTGCATATGAACAGAGTTCTGTGTGGGTAAATCCAGCAATCCAATTAGCAAACCTTTCTGACTCACAACCCTCCCTGCCTCTCCTCTTTAGGCGGGTAGTGGACCAAATCCAGAGCCTTTGCAGGGTCTCAGAGGCCTCCCAGATCACTATCCCCTAAACTCCAGCCCTATTCCCATTTAGGCTCTAAATCTCAGCTAGGCATCCAGGAAACTAGGTTCTCTCTCTCTCTTTTTCTATTTTCTGTTGGAAAATTAAATGTGTGTGGATACTCAGGGCATCATAATTTGTAAAGCCCTCATCCAAGTCGCATCAATTTTTTTAGACAAATTCTATGTAGACCCCAGGAGTAATATATAACTTTTGAGACCATTGATTTCAAAAGGAGATGCTGCAGTTGGCCTTATAATGAAAAATCGTCTGTAATCTTAACTCTGGAGCGGCTACCACCACTCCATATCATTGCATTCTTTAAATGAAGAATCCATTAGCAAAGCGGAACATTTTTCATTTTTGTTCATTAAACTCTTTAATCAGATAAACATTCTTGTTTCTATGCTGCTCGAAGTTCCAGGGGAATATCTTTTGAAGATGAATCACAAGTCTGTCAAAGGAGCTTGTGGATTTAACCAATAGAGCTTGTGGATTTAACCAATATTCTGGATTTAAGCAGCTTCAGCAGAGCAACTCATTTAAGTAATCTTAATAGCATGGGGCCAACTTTGGGCAGGAGAAAGTGCCAGGCTGGCCTTATGAGTGGGTGACATGGGTGACCATTCAGGGAGTCGTGGTCAGGGGACACTATAATCAAGAGGCAAGGAGCGGGGCGAGCCTGGGGTGTGAGGTCGCAGGGGTGCCAAAATACAAGTTTGCCCATAGCGCCATTTTCCCTAAGGCTGGCCCTGAGAAAGTTGTATCACTACTACTCATAGGAGCAAACATTCATGCTGCAAAAGCTGCAGTAATCTGTGTGTGGATTTCGGCCAACACCAGTGTGACGGTGCTGCCTGTGGGAGCCAGCTGAAGTCACTTAATTAGGGTGAACTGCAAACAGAACACTTAGGTTTACCAAGCCAGCACAAAATAGCTTCTATAATACCTCCTTGGTTACTAAGAAATCCAAACCACGCAGTTCCCCTTGAAAAGCCCAGCCTCAGGCCTCCATTCAGACACACATGTCAGGTATGATGATGATTATTGAGAATCTTATTTCATCATATAAAAGAAAAGGTTCTCCTGACCCAAAGGACCAAGCCCCAGATCCAGGTCAAATGATAACTTAGATCTTACCCAAAATACATGCTTAGTCAATTCTTAACTAAGCTAAAATTTATTTTTTAAAAAAGAGAAGAGAGTGTGTTGGTTAAAAGATAAATATACATACAGACTGGATTCAATTCTTGAGGTTTAGATACATAGCAGAGATGAGCTGGTAGTTGCCAAAAGTCCTTTTAGAAATAGTCCATAGGTTATAGACCAATGTCCATATTCAGGGTGACTCCAGTCAGTGATTGGGGATCTCAGTCCTTATGGCTCAGGGATTCCCCTTCTTGAAACCCAAAGCAGATCTGAGATGAAGGATTATGTCCCAGGGTTTTTATACATTTCCAGCAGCCTTTTGGTCTGAGAAAACAATAGGCTTAACTTTCCTTCTCCCAGACATCATGCCAATTAGCACAGGATAATTTATCCATAAAACACTTCAGATACAGATTACCACAGCCTTCAAAGAGACATATAGTCAGCAATACTATTTCACTCAAGTATCTTCCTAAATACTAATCCTTCTTTTTTGATCTTTGAATTAAAGCCATAGTAATAGACAAAACATGTTTGCTTACATCACAGACCTGAACAAACATCTACCCTTCTATCTGTAACAATGTCGGCTCCATTTCAAAGCTCTAGTCACTTACATATCTTTCTAATCAATCTTTAAAGTTTGGCCATGGGTCAGGTCAGTCTATGAGTTAATTAACTCTTTCTGGCCCTGTCACCTTTCAATGACATACTCTATTACATTCATAATGTCACAACCAGCCTCATACCCTGCCCTCCCTCTTTATATTTTCTCCTTTCTTTCCCCCCAACACCTCAGAGCAGATTACTCTTGTCAGACGCCTGAATAAATTCTCTAGGAGGCTGTGCAAAAAAGTCACTGGCGGGTCAGATGCCATATCAGCAAACATATGGATTACCTGTTTGTTTCCTGATGTTACTCCATGTGTAGAGCTCCCATGGTTTTAAATTGGAGCTCCATGCTCATTAAATGACAAATGATCTTCAGTTGCATTTATAAGCTTTGTAGATGAAGTGGCATAAACTATGCTTGATCTACACTCAAAACTCCTGCTGAGGTCAATAGGAGTTTAGCACAGAGGTAAAGAGATCTGATTCTGCCATCCTTATGCAGGCAAAACTCCCATGGAAGGATTGTGAGACTGGGCTCCCAAGACTGAAATGGAAATAGTGCTCCTTCTCAGATAGGTCCCAGAGATGAAATACCTGCCCCATTGAAATCAATGGAAAAACACTCCCGCCGACTTCAGCTGGGCCAGGATTTCATTCTGCCGGTAGTTGAATTTTCTTGCTTATTCCCTTCACAGTTTTGAAAAGTGCAAGGCCTTGTCAGAATTCTCTCATTTCCTCTGGTTGGCGTGGGCAATAAGAAACTTAGTGGCACAGCTGCATGCTATTACTCATGCCTGTCACATTGACAGCGTGACTGCTTCCCCTAACTTCAGAGAGAGAGAGAGAGAGAGAGAGATAAAGGCTGATGACAATCGTGGCACAATCATCCAATTAATTTGTACATTTCATTTTTCAATCTCCTTCTGCTTATTGGCAAAACAAAAGGTCATTAATGATGCTTCTAATGATACACAATCTCCATTTTCCCCTTTAAGAGCATCTATTACGCACTATATAAAGGAGATTTAAAAGGACTGTATTTGTCTAAATTCACACATCAGTGCTAAAAATAGCTTTTTATTTTAAGGTACTAATTCCTCTGACCAAGCTCTAATAAAAGGACATGTATAGCATCTAAGGGGTATGTTCTCCCCTCATGTGAAACAAATGGGAGTCAATGCAAGGACAATATAAGCTATAGGTAGGATTCATAACATTCAACAAACGTGGGCAGAGGCCAAGCTGAGCTCAGTGCAGAAAGGTGAGGGGCCAGATTAGATGTGTGCCACCTGACTACTGGAGGCACATGGGGAATGCAGCAGTCCCCAAACTAGACTGTTCTCAGTGGTACCAGATGACAGAACAAGGAGTAATGGTCTCAAGTTGCAGTGGGGGAGGTTTAGGTTGGATATTAGGAAAAACTATTTCACTAGGAGAGTGGTGAAGTACTGGAATGGGTTACCTAGGGAGGTGGTGGAAACTCCTTCCTTAGAGGTTTTGACAGCTTGACAAAGCCCTGGCTGGGATGATTTAGTTGGGGTTGGTCCTGCTTTGAGCAGGAGGTTGGACTAGATGACCTCCTGAGGTCTCTTCCGGCCATGATATTCTACGATTCTAAGTCAATTAGGCTTGCTCTAACTTTCTGCTGTGATGCAACAGCTCCCTTAGACTGCAAGTGTCTCCCAGTTGGAGGACTGTTTTGTGGTTATTGTATATCCACAGAGGCGCAGCCACCTCAGAGGACCCATATTCTGTGATGCTTTATGCCCTATTTAACCCCACTGATCTCACACTAGGCAGCACTGAATTTGGCTCACTGGGCTGCATTGCCATTGATGTGATTTCAAAGTGTGTCCGTTCTGCCCTGCAGGAATAGCATAGACATTGCAGGTAAGGCTTGAGAGGCATGCGGAGGAGTTTGCAATGCCTCTGTCACCCTCTGTGGCCTGTTTGTATGAGCCCCAAAATTAAAAGCAACCGTTGAATGTTAAAATGTAGTGAAATAGCCTCACTCTCATTCTCCGCCTGCAACTGTCACAGTGGCAGTATTCTCACCAAAATTTCTGTAGATGGGTCCAAAGTACGGGCACATTGTGCGACCAGTAAATCAGAATTGTTTCTTGAGCTGCAAATAACTGGATGCTCAAGACAGCTGTATTAAATATGAGGCTACCTAATCCCCCAAAGCAAATTTCTGGGATTCACTGCAGGAGTCTGTCTGTCTCTGTCTGTAACTGTGTCCCAGAATACTCCGATTCTTAGACACGACCACAAAAAATGCAGCTATGCAGCCTTTCCTCATTTAGCAGACATTTCTTTGCTTTGAAGACCTCCTACATCTGCCATCCTTTAATGAGCTAATGTAAAACCTTTAATTGAGTTTCCCTAATTGGATTTCAAGCTACTTCCAAGTTGCTTCCATATATTCCATCTTCAAAAATAACCTCCACATGTTCTCCCATTCCCAAAGTCCTTTAAATTTAGAAAATGCTGATGTGGGCTAAATTCTGCTTTCAAAAACGCATGTGTCAATCCTGCTGACGTCAGTAGTCTTTGTACACAAGTATCTGAGGACAGAGTTTGACTTTTAATCTTTTAGAAATTCTATGTGGGATTTATAAAAACATAGTGTTAGAAGAACACTTTATTTCTGTATGTATGCAAATAGTTAATAGATGAAGTGGCAGTAGATGGAGCTCAAGAATATGCGGCATTGTTCATGGATCTGATATTGTTCATGGTGCAATAAAACGTGGTGTTGCGAACCTCAGAAACCTTCCTCTGTGTAACTCTCTGCATTGAACTCATAACAGTCTTGTGTGTTCTCAAGTTCATCCCTTGAAATGTACAATGATAACACAGCTCAGTGCAAGCACAGAATCTGTGCATTTCCAAGAATCTGTGCATTTTTCTCTCTCCTTTCCCTGAAGATTATTAGCTATGCAAGCTGTAGTTCATTAATAGCAATTGAAATAACTCCTTAATTTCCCAGCTGTTTTACTGATTATCTATACCATTTTAGACAATGAAATAATAATATAGTACAAAAAACAATTTGTAATGGTGTCCGTAGGTCATAACTGCACTAAAAGGTTACTAATGAAATGGGAAGGGGGAGGCATGACCATGATTCAAGACCCCCAGCTTATAATTTTGAAAGCTTGAGTTTTGCCAGTTAAACAATATATTTTACTTGCCCTTTAGATGTAAAATATCCTCTTCCCCCACATAATTTCTATGAAACAATTGTATACCTGTGAGCACTCCTCAATGCACAAAATCTGCTCTAATTATGATGACATATTATTTGTACTGCAGGCACATTTAGAGGATCAAATCAGGATCCCAAAATTCAATGGGAGTTTTCCCTGAATAAGAATTAAGAAAAGATTTCAAGATACGGCCCAGTGGGGAGATAAGGGTGTGGACATCACTGTTATATAAGAGAACATAATTATATGCATGTTAAAGTTCTCAACCTTTAGAGTCCATAGAAGCTTCAGGGAAGAGGCCATGCCTCCTCTTCAGGCTGGATGTGTTGTGTCTTTTGCTCTTAGTCTTTCCTCAAAAACAAGAAAGTGAAGAGGCCACATGGTCCGAGCTGGTTGCCAAATAATTGTATTTGCTAACTGCACACAAACATGCAAGGCTGAGCTATACACATACTGCTACTCTGATCAGTTCCTGGCATCTACTACAAGAGAAGATGTTGGGTGCCATTAGGGGGCTCACGACTATTTATATACAATGGGATGCTTTTCACTGCAGTGAAAATCTTCAGAGAACTACACATACTTGCTAGGTTCTCTGTATTGTCCCTTCTACTAGTGCACTAGTCATCAGTTTGTCAATACATTATTCATAGTGATGGATTAGGAACGAAGCATACACGTGGATTTAGATAATCTCACACAAAGAACTGAGATTAAGTTTCACATGGAGGTGGCACAGTGCCTTACAAATATATGGATATAGATGAAAAGAAAAAATAAATTATCCTTCCGTTGAGAATTTATCCTCCTGTCACCTGTCCCTCTTTCTTCCCCCACCCCACTTCTAAGTAACTGAGAAAGCAGTTGTCGACATATCAGTATGTTCAGAAAATGTCAGGCACTAATTGTCATTCATGTGCTGAATCAATAATGGAGCTTTGACATACCCATACAATAGATTGACTTCTTGTGCTATCATCACATTGTCATTTCTATTTCATGCAATTTAGTTCATAGTTGTTAAAACAGACTCCGTTTTGTACCTATTATTAAAATCAGTCAGGATGATGTTAAAACTGACCTCCCACTGGAGTGTCAGCAATATTTCAAATTTAAAATTTGCACTGGGGAAGCAATAATCAAATAAACTGCAGATATTATCACCAAGGACAAATGTATTAAGATATTTAAAGCGGCATAACTAGTTAACACCACAAACTTTGTATTCATTAGAGCTGGCTGAAATAAGGGCCCCCTTTTTGTGCAAGTCCCACATTTTACAAATTCAAGATTTGGAATTTAATTTTTCTTTTAACAAAATTTGAAAAAATAAAGTGTCCCTTTTTCTGACATTTCAAAATTTGAAATTTTCCAAAATAGTTCTACATTCAACATCAGATAGTCCGGCTCAAGTACTTTAGCTTTTTCTGAACCTTAGTACATAGTAAGAAAGACTGAAGTAAATACGCCGGATCAGCTTATGAGAACAAAATAAAAGTGCTTGAAGGAAAACATGTGAGTAGCCACAAGAGTGGCATTTGGATATGGCAAGCACAGACAGGTGACGAAAGAGGGTCCAGTCCTATTCCCTCTGAAGTTAATAAGACTCTTTCAGCTGGCTTCAGTTGGAGCTAGATGGGGTGCTGAATACCATCTCATGGCTTTTTAGCATCCCCATAGTTAGCCTGAAAATAGTAGAGTGATTGTGTGGGTACAGTGACAGGATGAGGGGGAAAATTTAGGGCTGTTGATTAATCACAGTTAACTCCGGTGATTAACTCAAAAAAATTAAAATTAATTGTGATTGAAAAAATTAATCACAATTAAACTCAGTTTCAATTGCACAGTAATACTATAGAATACCAGCTGAAACTTATTACATATTTGTGGATGTTTTTCTACATTTTCTAATATATTGATTTAAATTATAACACTGAATACAAAGTGTACAGTGCTCACTTTATATTACAGAAGTGCAAAGAGTCCTGTGGCACCTTAAAGACTAACTAAAGTATTAGAGCATAAGCTTTCGTGGGCTTAGTTCCTGCAGGTATAAATAGGTAGGCAAGGACCAGGTTAAAGATAACAGGGTGGGTCCAATGAGGCTGAACTAGCTGTTATCTCTAATCAGGGAGGGTGAGGTATTCCTCTAGCAGCTGAACTGGAGGTGTGAACAGCAAGAGAAGAGAAACTGCTCTTGTAGTTAGCTAGCCATTCAAAATCTCTGTTCAGTCCCAAATTGATTGTGTCAAATTTGCAAATGAATTGCAACTCCGCAGTTTCTCTTTGCAGTCTGGTCTTAAAGTTTTTTTGCTGCAAGATGCTGACCTTTAAGTCTTTCATGGTGTGTGCAGGGAGATTGAAGTGTTCTCCTACATGTTTTTATATATTGTATATTGCCTGGTATCAGGAGTGGCTTAGCTTATGCTCTAATACTTTAGTTAGTTTTTAAGATGCCACAGGACTCTGTCACTTCTGCAATTCCAGACTAACACAGCTACCCCTCTGATTCTTGACACTTTATATTAGTATTTTTATTGCAAATATTTGCACTGTAAAAATGATAAACAAAAGAAATTGTATTTTTCACTTACCACATACAAGTACAATAACGGAATCTCTTTATCGTGAAAGTGCAGCTTACAAATGTTGAAATTTTTTATTATGTAACTACACTCAAAAACAAAATAATGTAAAATTTTAGAGCCTACAAGTCCACTCAGTCCCACTTCTTATTCAGCGAATCACTCAGACAAACAAGTTTGTTTACATTTGTGAAGAATAATGCTGCCTGCTTCTTAGTTACAATGTCACCTGAAAGTGAGAACAGATGTTTGCATGGCACTTTTGTAGCGGGCATTGCAAGGTATTTACATGCCAGACATGCTAAACATTCGTATTCCCCTTCATGCTTCGGCCACCATTCCAGAGGAGATGCTTCCATGCTGATGAAGCTCATTAAAAAAAAAAAAAAGTTAATTAAATGTTGACTGAATTCCTTGAGGGGGAATAGTACATCTCCTGCTCTGCTTTATCTGCATTCTGCCACGTATTTCATATTATAGCAGTCACGGATGATGACACAGCACATATTCATTTTAAAAACACTTTCACTGCAGATTTCAGAAGAAGCAAACAAGGTACCATTCTGAGATTTCTAAAGATAGCTCGACTCAAGGGTTAAGACCCTGACATGCCTTCCAAAATCTGAGAGGGATGAGGTGAAGATTATGCTTTCCGAAGTCTTTAAAGAGCAAACCACCAAAACAGAAAATCAACCTTCTGCTGGTGGCAGGTGACTCAGACAATAAAAATGAACATGTGTCGGTTTACACTGCTTTGGGTTGTTATTATGCAGAACCTGCCATCAACTATATTACTATATTACTAGTAGCCCATCTTTACATCTCAGCCGAAAGGCCAAGGAAGAAATGGCCTCCAAGAGCCCACATCTTTGGAACTGAACAGCTTCGTCCATGTATACACCCTATAACAGGGGTGGCCAAACTACGGTCCGCAGGCCAGATGTGGCCCATGGGAACCTCCTGCTCAGGCCTTGAGCTCTTGCCCAGGAGGCTTGCCCCTAACCCTTCCCCTGCCGTTCCCCCTCCCCTGCAGCCTCAGATCATGGTGCCACCAAGGCTGCAAGCCCATGCTGGGCCATGCAGCTGCAGAGCCATGGCCTGACTCAGAGCTCTGTGCTGTGTAGTGGCGTGGCTGGCTCCAGCCCGGTGGCATGGCTGCCTGTCCTGGTGCTGTAGCGCTGCCAGCCACCAGTGCTCCAGGCAGTGTGGTAAGGGGGCAGAGATGGGGGGGGATGGATACAGGGCAGGGGAGTTGCGGGTGGTGGTCAGGGGGGCAGGGGTGTGGATAGGGGTTAGGGCGGTCAGAAGTGGGAGAGGAGGGGGGTTGAATGACGCAGGGGTCCCGGGGGGGCAGTCAGGGGCAGGGGATCTGGGGATGGTTGGGGAGGGGGAGAAGGGGTGGTTGGATGGAGCAGGGATCCTGTGGGGCAGAGACGGGGCATCAGGAGACAGGGAGTGGGGGGTTGGATGGGGCAGGAGTCCCGGTCTGCCATCAGGGGACAAGAAGCAGGGGGGTCAGGTAGGGGCCAGGGGCTAGGCCACACCTGGCTATTCGGGGAGGCACAGTCTCCCCTAACCAGCCCTCCATACAATTTCGGAAACCCCATGTGGCCCTCAAGTCAAAAACTTTGCCCGCTCCTGCTGTGTAATCCAGATGTACAGGGAATAGCATGGCAATGTTATCTACTTATCAGTGGCAGCTATATTATTATATATTTGAATTGCAGGAGTGCCTAGAGATCAGGACCCCATTGTGCTAAGCATTCTACAAACGCTTAACAGAAAGAGGGTCTCTGCCCAGTAGAGTTTATAATCTATAAAGTTTTTATGGGTAACAACGCCTTGAGGTCTTGGTTAAGAATTGTAGTATCTCAGTCCGCTCCAACTGAAACTTAATGGCAAAACCCTCATTCATTTTGATGAGATCAGGCATATGTTTTTTATTGCCTGTCCTCATGTGCTGAATACTAATACTGTATGCTAATACTCGACAGGCATAGCTGCCTCATTCACTGGGTTCACTACACTAAACTGCTGAGGGGACATTGACTACCCACAGCAGCACACACTGCCTTGGCACCACAACCCTAAACCACACACCCCCAGCTTGCCTGCACTCATCCCACAATGGCAGCTCCTGGCCCAAGGGCTTGGGCCCAGCTGCCCACTCTGGGAATTGTGACCTGACACATGGGGTCACAGTGCCACTCACTCAAATTTGGCCCAGCCACCCCACCGTCACTGAATTATAGAAATGGAGGGCTGGAAGGGACCTTGAGTCATCGAGTGCAGCCCCCTGCACTGAGGCAGGACCAAGTAAACCTTGATCACCCCTGACAGACCTGAGATAAGGGCCCTGTTCAAGTGCACTTAGTGCCCATTAGTGAATCCAGCCTGATTTCTGTGTGTGCAGTGGCTAAAGCTGCCCCGGCATACTATTAAAATACCTCTTTATGATTTTTAAACAGATGTCTTCAGTTTATTAGGCTGTGAGGCCTCAGAGACAAGTGCAGAAGGTTATCTAGTGGCAACAAAAGCCACATGATATTTCTTAGAGGGAAAACCGAGTTTAGGAATTATTCATAGCCTTACACACACTCCTGTGAACAGCCAAGCTGACTTGGCAGACTGAAGCTAATTGGGTTTACGGTAGAATGAAGCTCTGATTGAAGTGCCTAGTTTTTAAAAAAATGAGTTATGTGTATACACACACACTCCAGATTAAACTACCCATAAGCATGTACAACCACCACCCAATAGATTACAAAAGCACAAGTGTAGGGTTTTGCTAGTGTTTTTTACAAACCAGAGCCTCACAACTATTTTGACTGCATAATTTCTAAACGTTTGATGTAGTGCCTTGTGATCCATAATTTAGCTGTTGCTGAAAAGCTGCGTGTGGCTGACATTTCAGTTTGCTTTTGTAATTCATGAAGCCCTGCAGTTCCCAGGTGGTGGCACCCTACTCAGACGAGAGTGGTCAGAATCTCGAGAGTTAATGCACAAGTTACAAAGACCTGGAAAATGGAAATTTACATTGCCCCAGGTTTACAAACTAAATTATTTAAATTCGACTCTGGTGATTTATGGAAATAAAAGAGACTTATTTAGCAAGCCGAGCAAGCAGTAGGTGTTTCCCCTTTTTGCACATGAACAGCAACAAGAAAAGGGCATGGAATTCTTTTTCCTCTGGGCTGTTTTTTCCACTTTGCGGTGAAAGTTTAAAGAAGAAGTGTTCCAATGTGTTATAGGGTTGTGTGTTGTTCAGCAAATTTGCTACTCAGAAGGAAATACAAATATTTTCTTCAGTGTTTACCCCCACTGGTTTGGACTTCCATCCCAACAAGAGGAGTTTCACTTATGACAAAAACCTAGAGAAGCAGAAATGTGTAATAGGGTTCTATGAAAATGACTTTAAAAACTTATGCCTTTTAATAGAAGATGGGAACTGTGCTATAGTCCTGTTCAGGACGGCACTTAAGCACACGCTCAAAAGTCAAGCACATGCTTAAGTGATTTTCTGAATCAATGCCTATATGTTTTTTAACCCATTCTATAGGATTCTATGCAAGGTTATAATTCTCTATTCAATTCTGTAGAAAGATCCAAAACATCTATTCAACAGTTATTTTCTATAAGGAAATGTAGGGAAGATGGGGAGAAAGAAAAACACACACAAAAAAAAGGAACGGGAACTCGACAGAGGGCAGGAATGGGAAGAGGGGAGGCAGAATATGGAGAGGATGAGTGGGAGATGGAAAATATATGGGTGAGAGAGGAATGGGAATGGGTAAAAGGAAAAGAACAGAAAAGGGAAATAACAAGTGCAAATGGACCCCCATAAGAACACATGAACGGCCACACTGGGTCAGACCAAAAGTCCATCTAGCTCAGTATCCTGTCTTCTGACAGTGGCCAATGTCAGGTGCCCCAGAGGGAAGGAACAGAATAAATAATCAAGTGATCCATCCTGTCGCCCATTCCAGCTTCTGGCACACAGAGGTGAGGGACACTGTCCCTGCTCATCCTGGCTAATAGGTATTGATAACGATTCCAGACAGGAGGAAAGCAAGAATATAAAGGACAGGCCACAACAAAAGCAATCAGGAATGGGAAATAGGATAGGTTGTGATCTGAGACAAACATGTCAAGTGGGTTCATTTAATATGATTCACGGTCTCATATTTTATAGCATTCCCATAGGAAACAGGTTTTTTAAAATGAAATAATGGTGATGAATTAACTTTGAAGCCATGGCAGGGAACCATCCAGGAATTGTTCTGCCAGGGCAGGAGTTGCAATGGAAATGGAGTCACTTTGAGGTTGTAAAGTGGCAGCTGGTGATAGCAAAAACAGGCTTGGAGAATCAAAGAGAGAGGGAAACACTGAAGTGGAGTCCCCAGTGGCAGGAACAGCCTTCGGTTATGTAGTGAAGAGACATGCTGCACTTGGATTTCCCTATTGGGTTCCTTTCCTTGTTTGTCTTGTGAGTTTAAAAAAAATCTTCCCCTATTAAAAATCCAATCTTCAAAGCCAATCTTGTACCCTTCTGCCAATTTTATTAATCAGTAAACACTTAGCTAGTCTGCTGCATGTGACCATCCTGGAAAGACACAAAAATTCATCTTCTTAATTGATTCTCATATGGTTCATTGTAGGAAAATGCCTAATTAAGAGAGAAGATGACATTTTTGAAAGTAAACCTTACAACACGCGCTGCTAAAAAACCCTAGTGATGCAAAGGAGAGTTAGGCATGAGGTACACATCACAAGAGATGGACAAGCACACACAGGAAGAGAACTTTGAATGGAAACTGGTGCCTATGAACATCTTGAATTAGAAGAAATTTAGACTTTAAAACTACACATTTCATGTGTCTTGGGTTTGCTGCCTGACAGCAGGATTCCCCAAGAGAGGTCAAAGAAACATCCTCGCAATACTCCCCACAATGCAGTGTCAGATCAAAAAAATCTGCTAGACAGTGATTGCAGATCAGAGATGTTCAGAATTATTAAAGCTAGCAATTTCCCACTATCCTGATGCAAACCAGGATAACTCACTGCACATGCATTAATGAATGAAGCTGCTCTTTTAAGGGTATGCCACACATGGTGGTATGGAAATTCAAAGTTTTTCCCCTTGTAATGACATACAAAACAGCATATGAAAAAACTCTTATATCATTACATAAAGTATTCTGCCTAACAACAATTATAAAAAGGCCCCAGTAGCCTCACATCAGCTAGTTAATAGCCAAAACACTATAAAAAAATTCTATGTCATCAAGTGAACTAATGAACATACATCATAACCTTGGGGACATCACTGTTGAAGAAATCCTAGAAACCAGTTGCAATGCTGTCCAAATTCCCACTGCCACAAAATGGCAGACTAGGAGTCAGCGCCAGGGGTATAAGATTAAGGCCCTGATCCACCTAAGCACATGCTTAACTTTAAGCATGTGAGTGGTCCCGTTGAAGTCAATATGGGATCACGCCATAACTGAACTACACCAAACTGCTGAAAAATGACTACTTTTGGTTCAGTTCAAGGGATGGGAAAAGGTTTGTCTGGTTTTTACTGAACTTTTCCCTAAATACTTTACCATAATCTCTGCGTTTAATAAGTCTAGCTCTGACAAATGCATAGTTCTTTTATGCCGATTTTGTATAACAGAGCACAGTAATTATTCTCAATATATGATAAATAAATAAGAAGAAGATAGGCGCTAATATGCTTTTCCCATTGAATTTAACACAGTCAAATCCTTTTTAGAGAATTTTTAAACCAACCTATGTAATCACTTAGGTTGGGTTAAGAATTCTATAGAAAGCATCTAATTTCAGTGGACCAACTTCTCTACTGGTGTAAATTAACACAGCTCCATTGATTTCAGTGGAGCTGTGTCACTTACATCAGGGGAGAATTTGGCCTGACAGGCTTTTACAGTGATTTTTAGCACCCTATTTTGGCCCCAGTTCTGTAGGGCATTCAACAAGACAACTCACATGCTCAATGTTAGGCATGCATATAAGCATCTTGCAGATTTGGGTCTAAACGTCCATCCCAGATGGGTGTGAAGATAGATTTCCTTAAACAAGGATTTTACCAATGCTCTGCCATCTGTAACTGGGCAGTTGAGATACCTATGTAAAGAAAAAGATTGCTATCACCAGAACAGCACAATAATCTTTTGATACATACTCTAAGCACAGTACAAACCAATGGGGCTTTTACAGGGAATTTAGCAATAGAATTTCATTCTAATGATCAGCTGCACAGTCACCAACAGATGTTTGCGGTGGCAATTGGAAATCATTTGGCTAACACTAAAAATAAAAAAAAATTCATTTTTATTCCAAAATGCATAAAATGCCTGCTTGCTGTTGGTAATCTAAATTTGGAACGTTCAGTTAATTTGACTGGATATTATGAGTGAGGGGATGATTTGAAACTATAAGTCATTTTTCTCCCTGGAAGAGCAGATAACCCAGTCTATTAATCTGACAATACATTTAAACTGAGTTATTGTGACAAGGGACTTCCATTATCCATTTCATCTTGTTGCAAACTGTCAGAATAAATCTCACAGGGTTAAGGAAAAAAGCTGCCTTCCTTTGTTTGCAGTTTTTATATGCCACAACAGTTTAGATTTGGCTCTCTTTAATTCATGATACTGTACGAATGTACAAGATGGAGAAAAGTCTACAGTTATGGAAGAGTTTGCACTAAATAGTTCTCAGATTTTTTTTCCTTTAAGATATTCTTTAATATTTATTTATATTAGAGGAGCACTTACCAAGTATAAAACCCAACTTCTAAGTGACAGTTCCTGCTCTGAAGAGCTTACAATTTAAATACACAAGATAGGCAAAGGGTGGGAGATAGGTAACATAGGTCCATCTGACTGTCCAAGATCACATAGGAAGTCCATGGCAGAGCCAAGAATTTAAGCCATCTTAATGTCTTAACCACAACAACATCCTTCCTCTTTTTGACCTTAATTTGGTTCATATCTGTTCAGACAAGTTTTAAATGTTTAAACGGACTTGCTGTACAAGCCAGATAAAAGTAGAGTAGTGCAGCTTTGGGAAAACACACTTTTCCATTTTGAAATGATTTATTAATTGGTTCCAAGGGGAGAAAGAAAGAAGCTGTAGTTGACAGGCAGACATATTTTCTTGCAGATAGTAACTGAAATCACAGCCCAGATATACCAGACATGAAGGTTCAGATTCTGTCATCCTCACTCATTTTGAGGAATACCTTACTCCTTGGGTTCCCATGGAAATCAGTGGGGTTACTTGCAGATAGGGTGACCAAACAGCCAGGGCCGGTGCAAGGATATTTTGCGCCTGTAGTGGGGCAGCTGCCCCACTCCTGCTAAAGGGGGTTTAAACAGCCCAGGAAAGGGTTGTGGCTGGGAGCAAGCAAGCTCCCAGGCTGATTGGGCAGAGCAGCCACAGGTGTGGCTGCATCAATTAGGGCCCAGCTGGCCCTGATAAAAGGGCCTAGAGTTCGGTGGAGAGAGAGTCTCCTCTGGCTACAGAGGCAGACAGGTCTGGCTGCTGGGAGCTTGAGCAAGGTACCTAGAGGGAAGCAGGGCTGGGGTAAGGCAAGAGGAGCTGGGGAAGCTCTGGCCTGGAAACCCCCAGGCTGCAGGGCCTAGGAGATGGCCCAACTAAGGGGTACTGGGGTTGCAGGGGGCAGCCCAGGGCTATAAAGGCAGAAGCAGCAGGCCAACCCTCCTTGCTAATGATGAATGGCAATGATACTGCAGTCTGCCCCAGAGAATGGGGGCAAGTGGTGACTGGTAGTTGCCTAGACTGAGGCAAGGTGGGGATAGGAAGTGGGGGTTCCCCAGGGAGGGGAGACCCAGTGTGAGACTGGGGGGGTACTGCAGCAGTGCAGCACCCCAGGGAAGAGGGCACCGGGGTCTGGGGAGGGACATGGGGCCGAGCAGCAAGCGGGACTACAGGCTGCAGAGGGTGCTCTGGATGCTGGAAGAGCTAATTCCCGGACAGACCAGTGGGAGGTGCCACAGGGGTGAGTCGCCGCTTCGCTACAGCGCCCTAGGCAAAACTTCTACCTTGTGCTCTTCCCCCAGAGCATTGCTTATTATAAACTTTCAAAATACTTTCAAAAATACACCCTTTTTAGTCATGTATACTTCCTTCCTTCATTCTTTCATATCAAAATCTACTACATTTTATTCCACCTCTAGAATATCCAATTATTGTTAATAAAATTTATAAAATTAGAATGGTGGATACTGTGTCAAACAACAACTGACAATATCAATATGACAGATTTCAACAACTTACACATGCATACTCACACAATAGTGAGTTTGGATCCCGTGTCTCTCCCGGGAGTCAGCGGTGGATCCCTGGGGGGACTAGTGGATCGAATGGGAGAGAAACCCCTATGCGGCTCTAGGGTGGGCAGGTGGCTTGAACTAGGTCCTTTGTCCGATGTCCCTTGACCCTTTTCGCTGGGTCACTTTTTTGAGTCCTTCTTGGGCACTGGCGAGGGTAGCAATGCCAGACTGAGCCTGGTTCCAGGGGTGCGCTACAAACCAAAGCTGAGGTGCTGGGCCTAGAGTCCTGCTGAGACTGCAGTCTTGTGCCAGCTGGAGCGCAGCCTCCATGAGGAGAGCTCTCAAACAAACATCACGCTCCTTCTGTGTGATTTCCCCAAGCACTTCAGGCAGCTGCTATGGGGGTCACTCACAGGCTTAGGCTTAAAACCCAGATACTGGGGCATGATGACAGAGGCTGGGGCAGGGAGAGGGGCACCAGGGCAGCTCAGCTCTGCGGGCTGCCATCCTCTCCAGCCACCCGCACACAAGGGGAGTGCAGACCAGCAGGCTTCCCTGAGGCCGAGCTGTGGGGAAGAGCTTACCTTGACCAATTCACTGGCATTGGCGTCCTCTTTCTTCCTCCACCGGACCGCCGCCCAAGGCTCTTTTGTTCTCTGGGAGGAAGGTGAACGCGCTCTCCGTGCTCCCCACTGGGGCTGACCGTGGAGGCTGAGCTGAGGCAGCTGCCCTTCAACAAGCCCTGTTGTCGCCGCCGCCGGGCGCATGGGCGCTATGTGGGCTCTGCCCAGCGACTGGCGCTCCCACCGACAACAACAGTAGTATCAGTGTGGAGAGGCGCGGCTTCGCCTGAGCTAGGGGAGGGAGTCTGAGGGCCACACGTATCAGTGCCCATGGCAACCCAGCCCAGGAACGCTGTAAAAAAAAATTGGGAGGCATCCCTTTTTGGGACCCCCAAATCTTGGTGCCCTAGGCAACTGCCTAGTTTGCCTAGTGGTTGCACCAGCGCTGCAGACAGCAAATGTGAAAAATTGGGATGGAGGTGGGGGGGTAATAGGAACCAATATAAGAAAAAGACCCCAAAATTGGGACGGTCCCTATAAAATCGGGACATCTGGTCACGCTACTTGCGGAGCAAGATACCTCTTCAAGATTTTGTTAGAACAGGAGCTTAAAAGGAGTCTCCTAAATCCATCTGAAGGTACCTGCCTGATTTTCAAAGAGATGAGCTCTCCGTGAAATCAACAAGAAACATAGAAATAAACAAAACATCCAAACAAAGGATCAAATGTTGGCCTCAGGTCCTTGAACAGGCTCCCAGTAAAGTCTGCTGTCTAGAATAATGCAGTGTTTAATGGAAAACTACCAAAATACCTTCAGTACAGTACAACACACACACACACAGCACCCAACCTCTAAGGACTACTCTAATATGCATGTGTGTGTACACACACCCACCAATAAATATCTTGAAGGAGAAATCTCAGAAGTATTTAGAGCAAACTCCCTCATAACCGCAGACTTTTTTGCTCTCCTAGGCTTGCTGCAAAACTCTATCTGGAGAATTTGCAACTTAGTTCTCAAAAGGAGAACACTGGATGCACTGAGCCAGATTCTCAGCCCTGCTATGACAGCTGCTCCGTACTCCGGCAGCACTCAGCTCTTTTAAAGCTAGTTCACCCAGATCCCCAGGCATGGGAGAACCACCCTAGCAATTCCTACTGCGTCCTTCCAGTTCCTGACACAGGCAGCATGGCTGTAACATCTTAGTGATCTAGCAAATAGAGCCGAGCATTTTAAAAAATAAATTAATTCACCAAAAAGTGAAATTTGGGGGCCATGGAATCTATTTGCAAATTTGGGTCCAATTCAGAGTATAAAAATAAATAGGTGAAAAAGATCAGAAAAGTCTCAACATGTTTTGACTTATTTTGAAATATTTTCATTTAGAAAATTGCCATTTTTAAAAAAAGGCATAAAAGAGTTTAACAGCTCAAAAATGTAAGGAATTGTGTTTCAGGTTGAATGAACTTTTAGTTTGACTCATGGCAAGTGTCCCTGGTTGCTGGAATGCCCCTTTTTGGCCACCAGAATAATCTGCAACAGCCTTTAGGCTGTTTGAACCTCAGTGGGCAAACAAGATAGCACTAATGGCTTCTTTATAGCTCCAACTATGTGCTACACTAAATACTCTGTGGCTGCATCTCCAGCAGAGGTACAACAGAGGAAACTGAGTGCAGACAATAGTCAGGTGTTTTATCAGCACTGTGGTGTCTATGTTCTTGTGGAACAGTGAAAACTCTAATTCCTGACTATCGCCAAAGTCATCATTTGGTCTCGGTGGTTGGTCAGAACGTTTAACACAAAACATTACAACATGATGGGGGTAAAAGATACCGAGTCCTATCTACATTACAGTTTCCACAGTTGCTACCACCGGTGGAGCTACACCTGGTGAAGTATGGCCATGATTTTGTAGTGGTGATATACTTTCAGGGCCAGATACTGCCGTCTGTAGTCACTTAAAAACATTTGGCACCAGGAGTGGCCCTACTGATTTCAACATGACTGCTCACAGAGTAAGGTGCTATAAAGTGTAAGTAAGGGTGGTAGAATCTGGTCTAAAGTATGTCTCCTCAGGGCTTTGCAACAGCAAGCAATTTTTACCCAGGTTATGGTTTGCATTTTCAGTATCATCCTAATATGAACTATAAACCCAATGTTCCTTCTGCCTAGGACTTATGAATGTTCCAGCCAGCATTCCCATGGGATTGTGCTCAATTTGGGAAGCCCATGTAGGGTTTAGGCTTGCAGTCTGCACATGTAAAACACCCACTGAATTTAAGCAAATCTTCTTTATTAAGAAAAAAGAAGAAGTAGCTGACAGCTTGCAAAGCCCCATGAGCCTGCTTAGCGAGCTTGTTTTTCACCAATCCCGAAGGGCTGTATTACTTGAGCCAGCCCTCACTGATCCCCTACTAAATTGGAGCTTTGAAAGTTGCTTCATGCGGTAATGACACTTTCACTCCCACCAGGCACTCAGTTGTCAATTACCCACCTCAAGTTCATTTCAAAGCCTTTGCAAAAAATCCAAGGAATGACAGCTATAATGGGCTGCAAACCCACTTTTTTACGTTATTTACGGTTAAATATTAATGTTCAACAGTGAACCAGAATGATTTCAAAGAAATTCTGAAAACTGACAGAGATCTCTACCAAAACACATGCACAAGCTTAGAAGATGGAGTGCATTAGTGAAATATGAAAAAAAAAGCTTCAGGACGGTAGATAAAACATACATTTAAATAAAAGAGGGGTAGAGTCTTAACTATTGTCTGAAACAGGTTAGCCAGGTCTAAGATGTCGTATATGTGAAATACTGAGAAAGAGGAAGGTAGCAGAGGAAAGATACCTATGCCCATTGTAAAATCTTCTGCATAACGTTATCTTCCAGTAGGGAATAAGCATCAAAGAAGACTCCAGTAGGAAATAAACACTATGTCAACTAATGTTAATTCTACCATCTCTGTACAGTTCTTGTGGAACAGTGAAAACTCTAATTCATGACTATCCCCAAAGTCATCATTTGGTCTCGGTGGGTGGTCAGAACGCTAAACACAAAACATTACAACTTCACAGCGCCGCACTTTCCTTTGATCAGACTTGAGAGCAGAGCGAGGACGCAATATACTCAGTGCTTTACTGCCACTGCGGAGTATTCATTCGTTTTAATGATTTTTTTTAAGTTCTAAAGGGAACCATTAAAAAATTAATCATGAATGGAAGGAAAGGCAGCATTATGTGATAAAGAACAAAACATTTTAGGATACACACGTTTTTAATTTAGACTCAAAAGAGGATTAAAGTAACATGGCAACTGTCATAAAGTAATATTTACTATAAAAACCATAGATTCATTGCAAAGTTCAGTTAAGTTGTTACATGTAAGAAGTTCCATTTACTTTCACTTTTACTTCAGCTTTTTGCCATAACACCAACATTTTGTCCATTTCTATGGGCCGGGCCCTGATCCAGCTGAGCACTTAAACAGGTGCTTTATTTTAAGCAGGTGTGTAATTTAACTTCACTTGCATTACTCGTGTGCTTAAATTCACACACACGCCCAAGTGCTTGGCCGGAACTGGTCCCATATCCTGCAGTCTGTACTCAGGCAACAGGCTGATTGAATGGGAATGGGAGTTTTGTCTAAGTAAAAGACAGCAGGATTTTATCCTATACCTCTTTTGGCCTCATTGTGCTCTCATTGTAATTAACGGGACTTCTACCATGGAGTAGGGTCAGGCCCATTATCTCATTACTATGCATCACTAAATGAGTATGAAAATGTAAAGAGACAAAGAGTCTGAAGTGTATGGATCTAACCAGACTGCCCATCACAGGAGACATGTAATACTAGACTGAACAAAGCACTAGAAAATTCACAATTCTCCCTACAAGGGGATGGTGTATGACCTAATGGGTATTTTCTGTTTTTACTTGGAGGAATCTATTGTTCTCACATGTAACTTCCATTCACATAAGAGTTTCAGAATCAGACCTTTGCTGTGGCCTCAGCATCTCAGACCCGAATTCAAAGTTGAATATTTATCATAACTAAAGGGAAATAGGATTTAAAGCCAATGCCATTTTTAACTTATTTTCACTGATGAAACCTATCACATGGCAGGGGGAGAAACATCAGAAAAAGCAAAGATTTACAGGAGTGAAAACTTTCCAAGAAGAAGGCACTAATATTATGAAGTATTCCTAGTAAAATCTGGAAATCATAAAACTTTAATATAAATTTTATAGCTTTTTTACTGTATGTCTTGAGGACTATGACATGATCTACACTGTAATTATGTGAGGAGAGGAAGGAGAAATAACTCTGTATCCTCTACAGTCTTGTTAGAGATCATATTAATTAAACTGGGTAGTACAAAGCAAACTGAGGATTCTCCAAATTTCTGCTCCAGGCTCTTCTACCACCATTTGTGATCAAAACCATCATAAATCAGTGGCAATTTGGCCCCTAAAATCAATATGGATTATACATGTTCATGCTTGATTATAATAATCTTATTATTAAATACAGTAAAGGCTGGATTCAAAAGTCTATTAAAGTCAGTGGAAAGATTCCCATTGACTTCACTGTACTTTGGCTTAACTCTCTAATGCCTTCTTATTATAGTGCAGGATGAAGGAGTTAAATATTCTAAACTAACCCATCAAGCACTCTTCCAGGTTACAGAAATGAAAATATAAATAGGAGCATAAACTACAGGAAGCAACATTTTAAAATAAAGTTCTCTGGAAATGTAGAGTGTTGGATTCTTAATTATAATTATTGTTTCTTTGTCACCAATGTGCTGTACAATACACAAAAATAAAGACAGTCCCTGCCAGAAAGAGTTTAGGGTGGGATCTTAATGCTAATTATTTTTCTAAGTCTGTTCTCAGTGAAATCCATGGGAGTTAAGAATATAAGAACAGCCATACTGGATCAGACCAAAGATCCATCTAGCCCTGTATCCTGTGTTCTGACAGTGGCCAATGTCAGAGGTTTCAGTGGGAATGAATAAAACAGGCAATCATTGAGTGATCCATCCTCAGTTGTCCACTCCCAGCTTCTACCAGTCAAAGGCTAGGGACACCCAGAGCATGGGATTGCATGCCTGACCATCTTGGCTAATAGCCATTGATAGACCTATCTCCATGAACTTCTCAAATTCTTTTTTGTACTCTTTTATAGTTTTGGCAACATCCCCAAGCAATGAGTTCCAGAGATTGACAGTGCACTGCGTGAAAAAGTATTTCTTTTTCTTTGTTCACACAGGTGATCGTCACACAAAATAATAAAGATGTTTTTAAAGAATGAAATTTAGACTGGGGAAGCTGAAATATTATTAATTCCTAGGTTCTGAAGGGCCTGGAAAAGGGGGAGACTGCCACGTACGCATTTGGGTGGCAGAGGGGACACAGGCCCTACCACCCCACTGCATCCCAGCCCGGAGCCCTAGCAGCAGCAGAAGACCTGCTGTTGCATCAGTGGGGATCCTGGCCGCAACACACTGACATGGGTTCTGGCACTGCTGCAGCCAGACTAGGGTCGGCTGCCACAGGGCTACTTCCAGACTCTCCCTCTTGTGGTATCTGGGTTGGGGTGTTGTCCTCAGGAGCATCCAGCACCATGGATTCCTTCCTAGCTGGCGCGGAGAAGGTGGGGCCTGTCCTTGGGTTTACCGCATGTCTCTGGGGTTTCTCAATTGTCAGCTAGGCCAGAGGCGTCTGGCCTCCCTGGTGGCTGCCTTCTCAGTGAACTCTGAGGTTGAGCCTTTATACTTCCTGGGCAACACTTGACTCTTTGCGGGGGCCTCCTTAGAGCTCCCTGGCTCTACCCACTTCAGTGTTGAGAGGGACTCGTCTCTCTCCGAGGCGGCGGGGGACCACACTGCCTCACTACACTGCTGTTAAAGGACAAAATCAAGCTCTGTTTACAAATGGCCAGTAGAAATTAACAAATGATGAAATGTTGGATAGTCAAGATTTTTAAATGCTCCAAGAGGTCCCCTTTTCTTCTCCTAATTTATTATGATTAAAAATTCAATATTTTTAATTCCAAAATTCAACTTAAAGCAGCATAAACTGAAACTCTAATGTCAGAGCCGAGCACCAGGAAGCGTGTGAGCTGGGCTCCAAACCTTGCCTTCCTCTGGGGAAAGACACTGGCTTTAGAAATGCAAAAATGAGCAGAGCTCAGAGCAGTGACACAGGCAGGTGCTTCTCATTTCACAGCACTAAGCAACACAGGAAATAAAGGTCACTGAGTGCACGGGAAAAAATGAACGTCCACTCAGCTGGGACTGGAAACAGAATATACATAATGGGCCTTGGGCTTTAAAACTCAGTATGAAGGCTTCATTTCCAACACTTGAATATTTATTTAAAAAAACCCTTAGTTTTAGACCTGCTTATAGAAAACTAGCACTGCCTTAAACTACATACTGTACTGACACCATGACATTAATCATTGCTGATCGTTCTAATTTACACTAAGGCCTCTCTATGCCTCTTTGGAAGCACTAAGAGCTTTAAAGTGGGTGTAAGTGTAATTTATACCCACTCTATATCCCCATTACACAGACTATGTGGTGCTTATTGTCAATGAGTACTGAGAGAGACAAGGTGGGTGGGTTATATCTTTTACTGGACCAGCGTCCTTTGGTGAAATACAAGTGTAAGGTTACAGAGAACTTTTCTTCAAGCCTGTGTAAGCGTCTCTCTCTCACCAACAGAAATTGGTCCAATAAAAGATATTACCTCACACACCTTGTCTCTCTAATATCTGGAGACCAACATGTGTAAAACAACACTCCATATGAGTTCCAAGGCCTCTAAGCTTTTGAGTCCTCAAAAGTATACTCCATTGTCTTCCTCCAAAGCAAGCTGATGGTGTTTGGACCCTGGCATGGGCAAGTGTTCAAAGATTTACAATTTCCTTTGGCTCCTCCTCCTCAACCTCTCCGTGGTGAAGAGGAATTAAAAAGGTGTAATTTAAAGCTGTCTAACTGTCAGGGAATCATTTAACTCACCAAGAGGCAGGACTAAGGCATTGATATACCAAGCCCTTTGCATCTTGGTAAAGGCACCGGATTCCACTGATCTTGTCTTCAGTCTTTAAGAGTTGGCAAAAGATGACTAACCTCTTAAGTTTCTTTCTGCTAGATCATACTTAGGGCTTGTCTTCACTACGCGCGGTAGCTATCGGTCTTTTGGCGATCGATTTATCGCGTCTCGTCAGGACACGATAAGTCGATTGCCAGCGGCGTCCCTGTCGACTCCGTAACTCCATCTCGCCAAAAGGCACAAGCTGGAGTTGACGGGGGAGCGCATTGCCAACCGCTGCCGCCGTGAGGACTGCAGGTAAGTCGACTGCAGGTACGCCAACTTCAGCTACGTTATTCACGTTATTCACGTAGCTGAAGTTGCGTATCTGCAGCCGATCCCCCTGCCTAGTGAAGACCAGCCCTTAGATCTGCTATAAAGGCTTCAAAGAAGTGCTAATGGACCTGGAAAACCAGCTCTTTAAGCTTCCCAGCATTAACCCCCTCCCCACCGCAAGATATTCCTCCCTTGTAGCTGGCCACATTTCCTTTTCTCTTCGGCATGACACAATATAATTAAGATGGCTCTAAGAACCTATTTCACAAAGAGTAAGAAAGTTAATCAGTGTTCCCAGGCTATTCCATGCTCCTTTAGAAAAGTGTTATGCATTTTTTACTCTTCTAGCTGGATGATCAGCACAGATGAGGACCTCATTTGAACATTTTCGGTCAGCTCCTCAGCTGGTATACATCAATATAGTTGGTGTAAATCCAGTGACTTCACTGGAGCTATGATAATTTACACAGCTAAGGATCTGACCTGTCTTGTGAAGGATGGCACCTTTAACAGAGCATTGACTTGATTTTACTACACTGCATTTACACTTTTCTAGGACACAGTTTAACATCTTAATCACGTGAGGTTACAATTCCACCTGCATTTCTTAGTGGTCAGCGGATTGGCTACAAGTGGGATGAACTCATCAATCAACAAAATAGCCTGAGTAGCACATTATGTCATGTCCAAAATGAATAGAAACATTTACGTTCACACTGAATGAGTCATCTGTAAAAAATAACACAGTTGTCGGGACTAATTTGATTCAACATACATTGCACTGAATAGATAAATTTATTTAGAAGATTTAAATGAAGGCAAGCCATAAATATATTTATGTAATGCATGTTAAAATAAATCAGCTCACATAAGTGTATTATTTTTTGCTTATGACATAGTTGTAGCCATCCTTAGAAAATGTTGCCATTTCAGTCAAAAGTGATTAATTTATTTCAGTAAAGTAGCATAAAGTATTAGATCCATTTGGGCTATAACCAAAGAGTCAGGTTATTTATAATGATTCTACATTAGAATTGCACAGGATCCTTAGCTCTGTATTGTAGTCAGACATTACATGAAATTAGGCACAATAGGGAGAAAGAATCAATCAGTCCTAGCTAAGGAATTGAAATAATAATGACTCATTTGACTGGATTGCTTTTGAAAATTAATAATGACAGAGGTAATTACTAACCTGGGATAGCAGCAGTGCTCATTAGTCTCCTCTTATTCTATTGAATATTACGTATTATAAAGACATCTATTGGAAACACAGGCCTGACTGCAGGCTTTGAATCGGTGAAGGGATTCCTTCCACAAGTGGTCTGAAAGCTAGGCTTCTTTTCTGCACTTAATAGCACAAAATCTTAAATCAATTGCAATGTTTGAAATGTACCATGCGCAAGGTAACAAAGAACACAGTGCGGAGGTATGGAAGCAGGCCAGTAGGGTTCTTGCAGCACTGTTTTAGAGAGGTATTGGGCCAAATCAGCATAGCTCCATTGTCTTCCATTTACATCAGCTGATAGTTTTTCTCTGGTAGGGGAAGGATCTCTGCATTTCTTGGAAGATCCCATTATTTCATTAACAGGTTTATCCTCTGTACTGCAACCACCACATCCTTCTAGTTGAAGATGAGAGTGTGGCTCTCTTTACAGTCCATCAACCTGACTCCTTAATCAGCTAGACAAGTCAATGTCAAAGGATACAAGGCGCTCCTTCGCCCCAGGGGCTGAGTACACTTTCTTTGCAGTAGTCTCAGCCTCCTCCAGCCAAGGGGCATGAACGCCAGGGCTCGAAATCAAACCTAGATGGACTACAGACTCCTAAACACTTCATCGTTAAGATGGCCTGGTGCACATTTACAGCTGCAAATAGTCTTTAATACAACTATAGAAGGAGATCAGATTATAAAAAGCTGAAGGTGACTAAAAAACCCTGAACATCTAACAGATGTGCTTTCAAACGTCTGTTTTATGCACCACACAATGCATTAAATTATTTATTTATGTCTTAAGTGGATTAGCTGAGTGTTTAGCTTATGTTGAACAGCAAGCATAGAAAATAAATATCCTGCCCATCTGCCAAAAATTTGAATCAACTTCTCCTTAACAATTTAAAAGCAGAAACAAATTTCCAATTCTATAGAAGATCAGGTATCCAACTTCTTCCCATTATTTCTCTATTTGGCCATTTCTTCTTAGCATAATCTACGTCTTAAACACAAATATCTCCTACCTCCAGCATCAATGCTTTTCCCACTAGAGTTAAGAGGGAAGCGCATGTGGAGTTGTCAGCACTGAAAAGCAAAGCTCTGACCTATAGATCATCTTCACTTATAAAACCAGAAGGCAGCATTGTGATCATTTCCTCCCCAACACAGGCCATAAGACATCCCTGAATTAATTCCTGTTTGAACTAGAGCATATCTTTTAGCAAAACATCCACTCAGAGGATGTTTTAGGACTGACAGCATGAGACTCCAGCATATGTCATTCAGGGTATATGTTTACAATAAAAACATAAGCCAACCTATACTAGCTCAACTTGTGCCACCCCATCTCACTTCCCCATTTGTCCAGCTGCTCTGGCTTCTCATTCCCTCCCCCCGCGCCTGCTCCCAACCAGGAGCCCAGCAGCCTTGTCAATTTTGTGGTTCTAGCATGGAGCTGTGAAATTGACAAGAGAGCCAATGTTCCTCACTGGGAGGGCCTAGCTTCTCACACAGGCTCCCCACCGGGAGTGGGGTTCATTTTTGCACTGGCTCCCCACCCGGATAGGCAACTGCCCAGCTCTCCAAGGGTGCTTAGGACCATGAAACTGACAAGAGAGCTAGCAGCTGATGTAAATAACACAGTGTCTGCACAGACACTGCGTTTCTCCTAACTGCACTGACATAAGCCTTATACCTCTTGTGGAGGTGGAGTTATGATGTCAGTGTAGTTGGGAACTTACACTGGCACCAGGCTGTAGTGTAGACACTGACATCATTAGCTGCCTTATATCGACCTGTGTAGTGTAGTGTAGACCAGGTCTCAGTTTGAGCTCCTCCAAGATAACACAGTTCTCTCCCCCCTACACACACATTATAGATGTGTGCTTAAGGAACCAGTCATCCTGTGATCTAGTGTGATTTGATGATCTGCAGCAGACACCAACTAGTACCCCATCTTAAAGTATGGGCCTCTACCTCCTGAGATAAAAGAACGGCTCCACTAGCCAAGGATGGAGCAGGTTCATCACGTCTATTTGTAGCCCACCCACCACTAGAGGATAACAGAGCAACCCATCAAATTGGCTGCACATGTATGTCTGATGGCGGCATTTAGGATTTTTGATCTTTTCAATGTATTGATATCATAGGGATTTCCCCACATGCAGAACCAGTACAATAGGCATCCAGTGGGCATTCTCCCATGTAACTTTTAAATCCCAGAGGGCCACTAACGTGAAGAGTCAAAGATTTTATATGAGCACCGTGATATCGTTTACATGATTTGGGTTCATGAATTAGCTCCATTATTGTTGACTTAAATGGTTTTCAAATAAACCAAAAACATTCCATCTATATCTTCACTGAGTATGTGGTTATTTCATGAAATGTCAAGAACAGTGACATGAGTTTTGCCGAGGTAAATGAATATTTTAATTTTTAACTACATCCAAAGTTTTAAAGCTTCTTGTTTAGCTGCATAACGAACCCACATAAATGCGGTTACCCAGTCATATGGGAGACTGGTTGGTACATAATGCACACTTCTAATTATTCTGTTGCTAACAGCGTGGCATGACAAAACAAACAAAAACCCTTCTCTAGGAGTAAGAGGAGCAGATTTTCAATTTATGTCCTGCTCCTTCTACCTTGAAACTCAACAATAAAAGTCCCATTGGCAGGATCAAATTCTTGGTGATATTATGCTGTTGATTAAAGATTAAGAATGATTTAAGACCATTGCTCTCCCAGTGGTAAAACCAGGTATATCACATGATTGATTTTTGACAATGATTTGTATGGGATCATAAAATGGACAAATTGGTAAGCTTGCATGGTATTGCTGACCCCATAGACAATCCGGCCATTATAAAAACACAGTGTTGATACCTGGTTCTTACATAGTGCTTTTCACCAGTAGATCTCAAAGTACTTTATGAAGGAAGTACTATTATCCCCATTTTACAGATGGGGAAACCAAGGCATTAAGAGGTGAAGTGACTTGACCCACATCACCCAGAAGACCACTGGCAAAGCTGAGAATAGAACTCATGTCTTGATATATGTAATCCCTCAAGGGCAGAAAGTAGCTAATGGCTTGATCTAAAACCTGGTCAAACAAATAGGAGTCTTTGTGAGTTAAAGCTCCAAGTGGATTACAGAGCAATGAAAAACATTTCAGGGGGAATGAGGCCCTTCATACAGCTATACTGAAATTCACTAGACCACTGAGGGCTGTAATATTCAGAAGGGCCTGACGCCCAAAGACAGAACCTGATTGCTGTGCTCTTTTGAAAATCTGGCCACAAGTATCCCAGTGGGAGCTGCCTCCTACTGAGCACTTCTGAAAATCTGGCCCTTCTTAAATTGTCTAAATGGGAACTGAGCTGTTTTGAAAATTTGGTTCTGAATGTGAGTGCTGAGCACTCGACCATCTGGCCCAGACATATAACAAGTCAGTAATCTGGAAGCCTGGCAATCCTGAAGGCAGGATGAACACATCAGTTTCACAGAACAAGCATCATAGAACTTCTCAGAAACTTGTCAAGGTCTCCATCTTCTCCACTTGCAGCTCTCCTTAGCTTACACACATATACAGTGATCCATACGGCCAGTTCAGTTTAGGAATATGCCAGTTTCAGGCATATTTCACAAGCAAGCACAAGTTTAGTAAACCCATGATCGTTACCGATTATAATATTTTATAATGAGCCATGTCTCTTCTGTGCATTTCCTTTTCCAGCCCTGATAAAAGTACCAAATTTCTGTTCAAAAGTGCATGCAAACTCAGCGAGTTAATTACTGTAATTATCAACTGAACAGAATGCTAATCCATTGTAAAGTGGACTGCTAATTGGTATTAAACTGCCATTTCCCATATTATCAAGCCGACCTGGAGCACAGCGGTGTTGGAAAGCCAAACTGCCTATAATTTCTGGCAAACATCGATTACAAACTTTAGGAGAAAAAAATATACACACAAATACACATTTAATTGAGACTATGCTGAGAACATGCTAAGAATGAACCAGAACACGATCCCATTGGCTTAAATGACATTCCCTCTGTCCAATGCATATTGTACTCTACTTTCTATTAATGTCTTCTTACAGCAATTAAATGCAATTACAGCAAGACAAAAAATGAAGTAATTAGAATGCCAGAATCCGATACTCCTAGTCACATTGAAGAGCACTTTGCTCTTCGGGAAGCCTAATGGATTTCACTGGAAATGCCCACTGATTGCAGAGCTATTCACCATGAAGTTGGGTACTAGAATGAGTGCCACAGGACACAGCATATGTTATACTCAGTGCTCTGCTTTGAAAAAATGAAATGAGTGGTAATTGCTCTAATGTATGCACTGTGCATGGCCATACTCTCTGACCATTTTTAAAATTCACACACACACACACACAAAGGTTAATGAGAAAAATTAAAGGACAAAAATAAATGCCAGAGAAAAGTGTTAATCACAACTCAACTCACGACAGCAGCATTTCACCATCAGCTCACCCCCGCTCCTCAAATTCCTTTCCCGAAGCAGGCAGGACTAGCTATGATGAGGGTACAAGGGGTAAGTCAAGTCTTACCAGCCTCTTTCCCCACCCTATTCAGAGCAACCCAACCAGTAAACTGGGCTCTGTAGCCTCCTTTCTCCTCTTGCCTTCCCATAAGTTGCCCAGCACATTATGGTGCTTTTAAAAATAAATAATCCAGCTTTGGTTCATTGTGCACTACTATAACAAACAATCAAAACAATACCAGTAATAGAAAACTGACCCAAGAAGCATCATTACTTCTGGTTAGAGCAGAGGATTGAATGTCAAGACTGCCAGGGTCTGTCCTGGTCTCTGCTACTTATTTGCTATAAGCAAGTCACCTTATCTTTCTGCCCTGTAAACTGGGGATAATACTCAAATCCCTCCGAGAGGTAGAGAACAGAAAAACAGGCTGAAAATGATTTGGGGCTGGAAATCACATTTTCTTACATCTCTCTGTCCGTCTTAGATGTTTTTATAGTGCCCATTAGGACCATATCTAAATGCATCTCCTAAATGCTTATAACAATTATGCACTCCATGGGCTTTACTGTAGATTAAAAAGCAAACAATACACATTGGATGGTCAACAAACATAAAGCAAATGTAACCCTACAGACCATATTTTCAAACACTCTCTACTTTTGCACCTGCAGTTAATTAAGCCTGCAAGTTAGAGCCCAAGCTGAAGCCCCTTTGACAATTTGAACTGAAATCTTGACTTTACACCTTGAATTTATTAATTTATTAGCAAGAAGGTAGAGACAGGATTTCAGTTTAGCCTTCTGTGATATTTCAATTCTAGTCAAAAGTATCTGGATTGGGAAAGGGAAAGGAAGCTCCATTTAAATAGGCTACAAGAAAAAAATAGAAGAGTGATGGCATTTAAATGATCACCATCAATAGCTACACAGTTGACTACTGTCCCAAAAGGGATTTTGGAAGTATCAGAACCCACTCGAGTGTTTCTCAGTGTAATTCTGGTGAGTGACATTTATCTAACTAGTCTTTCATTTTCCTTAAATGGACTTTCCAAAGTCCACCAATTGTTCATTACATGGTATCATTTCCTTGTAGGGCATATTGCAATATCCTTAATCACTTGAGTAATATCTTATTCCATGCATATTCCACTGAACAATACTACTACTAATCATAAAAATATCTAGCAGATCGCAAAGCCCTGTACATAAGAGGTCAGTATCATTATCCCCATTTTACATATGAGGAGACTGAGGCACAAGAGGGGAAGTGACTTGCCCAAGGTCACTCAGCAGTCCAGTGGCAGAGCTGGAAAAAAGAACCCAGTCTCGCAAATCCCAGTCCAGCATGTGCCTACTTGAGGAGTAAGGGCCAGATTTTAAAAGATATATAGGTACCTAATGAGATTTTCAGAAATGTCTAGGTGCCTAACTCCCATTGACTTTAATGGGATTTTAATTCAGCCTATTGATTTCAATGGGTGTTAGATGCCTTTGCAGTTTTGAAAATCTCCTGAGGTGCCTATCTGCACTTAGAGTGGCCCTAAGACACTACATAAGTGAGTAAGTGACACTGAAGCAATTCAGATAGCCTACAAAAACAAAGTATTGCCATTTTCTTATGAAAGTTGTCCCCCCCAAATTTCACAATACCCAAGAGACCAACATCTCCAGTATTTAGTATTACAAATAACTCTTCTTGATTTTCCCCAGGCTTCTTTCAGTGGTACAAACATTGCTCTATTCTTCTTTGAATCATTCTATTTTCTGCTTTGTATGCCAAAAGGACAAACGCGGTCATCTGAATTAAATGAAATCTTCTCTAGGAGCTTGGTTTTTCTTTTTAACTGAGGACCTTCTTATTGAAATAGATTGCCATTTCTTAAGGCATTCCAGTGGTCCTGGAACTTCCCACACCACACCTACCTACATCACATCTATCAATGGGTTTCTAGTATTACTCTTCTCCTTTCTTCCCTTGTATTCTGCATTGGAAGGGCACTTGAGAGATTACCAGCATCACTACCATCTTTATTTATCTCCCCAGATCAATAAAGCTATTCAAGACCATGCTGAGTCTTTCTTAGTTGGTATAATTTATTTCACATGGATTATCATCATTAGGAAACCCCAGTATATTTTAGGCCACTTCCATATGGCTCACCCACGTGCTGAATGGTAGCATACCACCTTTTACTTTTTCTGGGTACCAGATGTATTCAGATATTAGTGATTGTTGTGCAAAAATGCCGAGATGGACAGAGATATTTTTGTCAGCATGCTCCACTACACTAGATTTCCTGGAAGACACCAGATGGCACCATTACAGTCTTGCAAGTGATGTTTATCTGACCACAGAGCAGTTAGCTCTTGGAGAAATACTTGCTGTCAGTGGTGATGTAGCAATTTTTTTTTAATAAAGAAGTGGTATCTTCATTATAGCAAAGGTTCAGTCTCCCAGGACCGAAAGGAAAAGCACAGTAGCTGTGGAAAACAAAGAAAAGATAAAAGTCCTGCACCAGGCCTACCTGCCTCAAGGAATCTCTGACATCTAGCAGTCTTTGGACTTCTGTCAGGAGTCTCTGGATATCTCCTGGCCTCAGGCAGTCTCTAGAAAGGCCTTGGCCCAGCCAGGCCATCTTTCAAGGAACTAGCACAAGGGCTCTCCTTCCTCTCCCAGTCAGCCACTACTGGGGTGGGCTTTCTCCCTTTTAAACCCTCCCTCCAGGCTTCACACATCTCACAGGTGTAGTGGGGCAGTGCTGATTGAGCCCACAGGCTGTCATTCAGGGCCGGTGCAACCACTAGGCAAAGCAGGTGGCCGCCTAGGGTGCCAAGTGGTTGGGGGCACCAAAAAGCGCGCTCAAGGGAGGTGGTGGAGCGGAAGTGAGCTGGGGCAGGGGGTATGGGGAGGGCCACCCGCAGCAAGTAATGGGTGGCGGGGGGTGTGCAGGGGAACCAGTCCCTGCCCCAGCTCACCTGTGCTCCACCTCTTCCCCTGAACACGCCCCCCGCCCCCCACTCTGCTTCTTCTCTCCTCCCAGGCTTGCTGTGCCAAACAGCTGATTGGTGCCGCAAGCCTGAGAGGTGGGAGAAGTGGTGTGCTGAGGCGTGCTCAGGGGAGGAGGCGGAGCCGAGGTGAGCTCGGGCGGGGAGCTGCTGCAGGGCTCCCGGAGGTGAGGGCGCAAGGTGGAAGTTTCGCCTAGAACGTGAAATCCTTGCACTGGCCCTGCTGTCATTAATCCCTACTTGACCAGTATGGCGTCTGTATACCCCTCCACATGTCTTTGATTCTGGTCAGTGGTTAGGACACTGTCAGTCCGTGCCTTTTCTCAGTCTGCCCTCTCACAATCAGAACATATTGTTGGTGACTAGGTTGAGAGACTCATTGGACATTTATCCTCTGCTCATCTTACTAGCCTTTCAAGAGCCACATCCTCCCACCTCTTCTCTTGCTCCTTTACCACTATTCCATTCATTGTTCCTTCTTGCAAAGTCTCCAGCGGATCCTTCCTGGGTGTTTCATCTCATCTGGCTGCCTTATTTTCTGCCTCTGACTTCAGTGTTCACTCAAGCCCTGGCACATCTTCCTTCAGAAAGGAAAACAGCCGATGCGTGACACAAACATAGCTCTTTTTTTGTTCAAGAAAATGAGCACTGCAAAATTTTCACCAGAGAGCGAGAACAATCGCTTTATAGGTTGGGAAATGCTTGATGAGCATGTGATATCAAAGGCAGCTGGGAGAGTGCTGTCAAACTGTGAGATCTACCCACTATATCTTCCTTTGTGCTTCAGCTACTTATATTTGTTTTTAACCTCATTTTGCTCATATAAACTGATATGCTTCAGGCTGGACACAGGCCTGGCAATGGCAAAAAGGAATTGTAAATATCCCTATATGCTATGACTTGTGAGAACAGCAACCAACATAATTAGCACCGCACATACAAATTATTTTGCTGTGTGATAAGACAGCCCTCAAAATACAAAAGCCCTAGTAGGATAAAGCATTTTAACTTCCTAGGTTTACCTAAACATAGATAACAATATAAAGGTGGGTGTCTCTCAACAGAGATTGTTCCCTCTGCACTGCTGCAGTATTTTGTCATTCCTCAATGTGGCAGGGGAGGGGTAAACCCCTTCAGGGCCCTGCCAAAATGCTGGCTGTGGCCAGCTCTCTGGCCAGGAGGCCAGGGGCAGAGATGCAGATAGTCAGCAGGGAGCCCAGCTGCAAGCCCTTACGAGGACTGGCTCAGAGGAACATGCTAAGCTAAGAGCTAACAGCTGGGTGTAGGCACCAAGAGGGCTATAAAAGCCCTGGGCAAACCTCAGTGAGGAAGCTAGCCTGAGGGGAAACAGGAGGGCAGTATCGTCGTCTCCTTACCAAGTTAGGGAGCCTCAAAGGCCAGGAGACCCTGGGGAGGGTCTGTGGGTCACTGTCTGTTGGGGATCTGGGAACTGCACAAACACTGTAAATAAAGACACTGGGGTGAACCAGCAAAAGAAGGCATGGAGGACTCTTTAATTACTCCAGCCCAAACACAGGGTGCAGGCACCAGAGGGTGGAAGCCTGCGTGGATCCTGTGACACTCACCTATTATCAAGTACAAGGCCAGTAGGGTGCTACACTGCGTCAGCCATCCAAACAAGATATAGGAGGGTTTTTGCATTTCCCCCATAAGTGCAAATGGTTTTATTTCATGATTTGATTTGGTTTGTGGGTTAGAATACCCAGTCCACAGTCTCTCTCATTCTCGGAACAATTTTTTTTGTATTGGACAAAATTTCTTGAGCGTTGATGCCTCTAAATTGCCAAATAATAAGGGCAATCCAATGGATGGGAATATATCTACACAGTCACCTAAGTAGACTTCTTCCTAAGTAATGCACAGCTTTACTTTACCATTACTTCTTCCTAAGTAATGCACAGCTTTGCAACCTTCATGCCAGATTATCAAAATGGTTTGGTCCGTTTTGCTGAAAACAGACTTTAATCAATACTGCCAACCTCAAAGATTCAAAAATCACCCCCTCAAAAAGAAAATCAACATAGTTATTTTACAATAATATGTTAGGTTCTTTTTGATTTGCCTTCTGTTTCAAACTTTTCTCTGCAACCACGAGAGCTAGAAACTCATGTTTTCATTTAAATGCAGGTTGAGATTCTCACCGAATCCCATGACTACAGGAACTAAGACATTAAGAAAAACATCAAATACCATAAAACGCTCAATAAAATTGCAGGAGTTGGTAATACTGTTAAATGTCTACAGATTTGCTGAGTAGGACTCACATTAGTCACCCTTTAACTTAATACTTATTTTTCCCATTGCAACTTTAGGATATTTCTGTAACAGGCACTCTACAGGATAATTTTTCATTTGCATTCTAATTATTCAATTCCATATCACACCAGTGGCTCAGCTTTTCTTTGTTTTCTGTATATCATTGGCTCACAGACAGAAGCCCTAGTGAGCACAGTGAACCATTCTGCTGTGGATAGAGGTAACCACAGGGTGTAGCAGAGAAAGTTGTTTAGTATTTATTAGCACTTCTCATAGACTGGTTTGAAGGTCTTGTGTGCTGTTTAGTGGGAATGAACTATGATTCAAAATACATAAAGGGAAGTGCTCTCACATCTAGATATCACTCTTTTAGAGTGTGAATTACCAATAGAAAATCTTCTTGATCCAAGCTTTTAATTCATATTTGATCACTTTAATACTGACATTCAAATGAACTGTTTTCATTGGGACCTCCTCCTAGAGGAAGGTATTATTCCATTGTGAGGACGGGTATCAAAATCTGGCCTTGTGTGTTTTCGAGCAGGCAGAATTCATTGCAAGTTGTGTCGCAGACTCTTGTAAAAGATAATATTGAAGGAAAAAAAGAAAATGTGGGAACCTCTTTAAAATACAACATTGTAAGATTTCTTCTATTTCCTAAACCTGCCACTCAAAGATCTGATACCTCCTTTAGCAAAAGTCTTGAAAGAATGTTTGGTTCCATTGAGAAATGGAATACTTAGGCAAAACTTACATTTTAGCAGATGCCTGTGTGACGAATCATTCTTTGGCAATGGCTGAATATCCTTCTTCATAAGCATTTGTTTCTCATAAGCAGCTGGAAAATGTCTGTTCAGAGCTGGGAGGAGGAGAAACTTGGATCACTATATTGTTATTTTTTCCTTTGATAGTGATTGGTCATGGCTCTTTTGCAAATTTAAAAATAAAGATTTGGGGAGGATTTTCGGTTTGTGTGTGTGCACGCGCATTGGAATCCTTACGCTCCTAGACAACACATAAACCAACAATGCTTGAGCACCATGCACAATTCTCTTTTTCCATCCATGTAAAATGGTGCATAAGAGTTGCCAACTAAGCTGTGAGACTCGGATCCGGCTTCCATTGAAGACGATTGCTAAACCCATATTGGCTGCACCTCTCTATAGCTTTCACAATTCAGATTAATTGGCAATATTCCAGTAAACAAAGGAGCTGCTGTTGAAGCAGACCAGTCAGGCAAGTGATCATATGGTTACTTATGTGAGTGATCATATCGTTACTTATTTGTAACTGTTTTACTTGCATTCCCATGATTTTAATGGGTGCCATGGCTTTTCTTTTATATATATTGATTAAAATGATGTATTTAGTAAATGTTTTGAGAAGCTGAGACAGCATCTGAATTTTAAACCATTGCCTTCAACCTCAGTCCTTTTTATTGTGATACTGAGCCTAATTCGGCAAATCATACCTCATGTGAGTAAATGCACTCTCACAAAGGGCTAGATTGTTACTCAAGATACATAGTAGGTGCCCCCTTACTCCTTGTTCAGATTGGGACTCTGACTCTAGGGATGGGGAAAACAGGGCTATTTGCTCTCCAGTGAACGAGGGGGCTGGGCGGGGGTGAAGAGGGGAAAGTTCCCTAGCTCCGCACCCCCCAAGTGCCAGGTAGAATAGGTGCACTCATCCCCTTAGAGCAAATAGGGAGGATGTGGGACATGCTGAGTCCCAATTCAGTCTTGTGTTTCCTCTTGTGACAGTGAAGCTATGTGCTACCCCCTCACTCAAGGCAGGTTATAATAAGAGTGAAGGGTTGCCTTCCCCCAATGTTCTTTTCCTCATGCAGTAATTTCCTAATTAATGCTCTCTGCTCTTTGAAGGCTCACAGGAGGAAATTGCTTTTGTATTAAAGTGTTTTTCTCCAAGGTAGCAAAATTATTGATTACAGTTCCTAAAATGAAGGCTCACTTTATGCTCAAATACATGTTGGTAAAAATGGAGCAATAAAAAGCAATGCACAAAGCTACCCCCTCCCCAGATCAAAGGGAAATTTCTTATCTTTGGCACCTGCTGGCAATTAATCCTGTGCATGCCTGAACTTACAATGAGCAGTGCTACTGTAATGTCACTCAATTATACAGTTCCATCTTCCATTCCCAGCAATGTCTTCTCTTGACATTTCTGCCCTTGCTGATCACTGGAGTGCTATGAATTTATCTGGGCACTTGTTCCACTGAACGTGAACTGCGGTGGCATCTGATTTAACCCACAGCAGCCTCCTATGGTAATCAGCCGTTAGAAAATACACTTGACACTTTGGGTTAGCTCTTGTCTTGAGAACGATAAGTGAGAGACATGTTTGTTCATGAGGTTCAGATATCTGATGAGGGGGCAGAAGATGCCTCCTGGGACACTTCCCGGAGTCTCCAGGGTTGTGAGGCACCTTGCTACCATCTGCCTTTAGAGCAATGAAGTGTTAGCTCCCATCGCCACTGGCAATATCAGCACTCCCCTCTAGGCCTCTGCAGACCCGACCATCTCTCTGCAGCTTAGTGACCAGCACAGTCCAATCTCTGAGCCCTCCACAATCCAATGTGAATGAAGCTAAATCAAACTAAGGCCCATTTAATTCCGAATAAGAGTCCATCCACACAGAGATTTAATGTGATGTAACTATCTGACTTCAAATTTGCACCTTTGGTTATTTTGGGTTAAATCTACCTGGAGGTCTCCATGTGGACAAGCCCCAAGACCAGCTAGGATGTTACTTGAGCAGCTCTCTTATTAATTTTATGTATACCTTGGAGTCTTTTTCTCAGCAGCTTAATTATGAGCAAGAACATTAAACCACACATTTCAAGAAGCTTGTTTCTGATTGTTCTCTACTAACAGCCTATTGTACCTCTTAATTTCCTCTAGCAACTTTAGCTGCTGGCTTATTAATTAACATAATAAACAATAGATCCCTATTTGCATGAACAATTCCATGGTAAAGCAACCCACTAGAGACAAGCTGCATGTTTTCCAATACTCCTGTCTGCCATATAGACAAAAGTATAAAGCATCTTTGTAATTCTTTATAGAATTAATATACTTTCTATACAAAAGACTTCTGAAAATACAGGTGTTTCTGCATCTGTGTTTAATCTAAACCTATTCATCCATTAGTATGATTGTTATGTTTTTGGGGGGAGTTGTACACCACAGATGGGGAAAATAGACCTTATAATATTTACAATAACAGCATCAAACTGGCATAATTATAATGTACTAAGCATCTCACAGATTGCAGGAACATTTGGCCTACTGTAGAGTAAAATATATATACCCAATAACACCATTGTCTCAATACATTTCTTATTTTTTTCCTCAAGGGAAGTTTCTTTTGTCATTTCTCAATTATGCTTCATTTGTTTTTATCACAAAATTTAATCTGAAGCAGTTGCTTTGCAGATGGGTTTAAAGCAATTTACATGATCTAGGCAAAAGGAGACAAAAACAATTACTGGTATTGTATATAAAATTAAAAGCTATTATAGTGTAAAGAGGGGAAATGAGCATGTTGGGAAAAAGTCAGGTATATGGGGAGTAGCTGTGTGTGTATGCACATGTTTTGTACATGAATAACACTAATCTTCATGCCAGTTGGTCAGGTTCCTGTCTGAGTTGTCCTGACAAATCCTAGAGGTATTTCAGCTTGAGTGAAATCTTCCCTTAGCCTTAGAAACCATTCACTTTGATGGGATCTCTTTGTGATTGTCTCAAGTCATTGTAGTTTGCCTCTGACTGTGAGATAGTGACATTTAGCAGCTGTGGCACCAGATTTGATGGAAAGAGATGGACCCAAATTTTGCAATCTTGCCAAAATGGTAAAGCTTTTTTTTAAATCACAGAATGTAAACTATTGGCAGAGGAGGGGAAGCGGATTTGATTGTATGATTTACAGAGGGAGGATTGTCTCTCCAGCAAACTACATTGAGCTAACTGTTAGGAAGAGGCAGAGAACCAGGAAGAGGAAAGGAAATCAGTGAGAACCAGTATGGTCTGGGGCACAGGACTAGGACCCAGGTGACCTGACTTCTATTCCCATTTCTTCTACTCACCTGCTGTGTGACCTTAGACAACTCACTTCACCTCTCAGTGTTTCTGTTTCCCTTTCCATCCTTTCTCTGTCTTCTCTGTTTGGGGAGTCAGCTCTTTGGGATAAGGACTAGAATCATAGAAGATAAGGTTTGGAAGGGACCTCAGGAGGTCATCTAGTCCAACCCTCTGAAATATGTTGTAATACTAGGTAACACCCATGAACCAGTTTCTCAGACACAGACACACTACCACCCCAGACAGGTGTTAAAGGGCCATCACCTACTTAAGTGGCCATTCTCCAACAATGGGAATTGTAAGCAAAAACTTTACATTGCATCACAGGAATATTCAAAACCTCACATTCATAAGAGACAGCTTGTTGCCAACACCCCAGCTGGGGTGATCTCAAAGAAGGGAGAGGGAGAGTCAGTAACGTTCAACTCGCCTTCTCCTCCTCCTGTCTCTCTGCTCATGACATCAACAACTCTCAAAGAGCTAAACTAATGGGGGAGTGGGTCCCAGGGTGGAAGAAGACCCAGCCTGTGAATTTTACAGCTGTATGGTGAGACAAAAATCTTTGCTTTGAAGGCCATGGAGCTTGTTAAGTTAGGTATTAGCATGCTTATTTCTTTTATTTTGCAACCAATCCTGTCTTTTATGCCTCAATATTTCTAATCACTTAAAATCTATCTTTCTGTAGTTAAATTTATCATTGTTTTATCTTAACCAATGTGTTCAGCCTAAAGTGTGTGGGAAACTCCATTTGGGTTAAACAAGGCTGGTACATATATCATTTTCCCATGGTGAAATGACAGACTTTCTATAGGGGTTCATTGTTCAGTAAAGTGCTAGACAGGATGCACGTTTCTGGAGGAACTAAGATTTTGCAGGGGTCACCTTCTATGTAATTCAGAGTGCTCATGGTCAAAGTGCTCAGATATTTAGCTGGTCAGGGATTTATATGCCAAAAGCTGTGTGATCAGACCAAAGGAGTGGCTGTTCTGTTAGCAAAGCAGTGTAAAAGGCATCTCAAGGTAGAGAGTTAAGGAGACACCACTGCTCAGTCCAGATTGTACTCTGAGGAATGGCAGAACCACCATTTCACACGGGACTATGAAACCAGTCTGAGGTAACTGCCTCAATGCACCAACCAAAACTGGTTGTTTAACTGAAGTGGGTCTCCAAATAAAGATGGAGCAGTTATATATAAACAGATAAGTAAGTTGGAGAAATGTGGGCTCAGTGGAACTATCATTAAATGGATACATAATTGGTTAAACAACTGTAAGCAAACTAACTATTAATGGAGTGATGTCAGATTGAGAGAGGTCTCAAGAGGGGTTCCACAGGGATCTGCTCTGGGTCCAGTGTTGTTTAACATATTTATTAATGACCTATATGCAGGAATAGAGAACATACTGATCATGTCTGTAGATGACACAAAGTTTGGGGGCAGGAGGGTTGCCAACCCTTTGGAGGACAGAGCTAAAGTTTGGAGGGATCTTGATAAATTGGAGAACTGAGCAATAGACAACAGAATTGAAATTCAACAAAGACACCCGTAATGTGCAATAATTAGGGAAGAAGAACCAAATGCACAAATACAGAATGGGGGATAACTGTCTTGGCAGCAGCACTGATGAGATGGATCTGGAAGTTGTGGTGGATCACAGCATCAACATGAATCAGCAATGTGATGCTACTGCAAAAAAAGCAAATTCAATTTTAGGTTGTATTAACAGAGGCATAGCATGCAAGTCTCAGGAACTGATAGTACCTCTTACTTGGCACTGGCTAGATACTAAATACAGTGTCCAGTTTTGGTCACCAACTTATAGAAAGGATGTCAAGAAACTGGAAAGGATCCAGAGGTGAGCAACAAAGATGATTAAAGACATGGAATGCAAGCCATATGAGCAAAGGCTGAAGGAAGTGGATAGGTTTAATTTGGAAGAGAGGAGATTAAGGCAGGGAACATGATAGCAGTCTTCAGATACTTGAAAGGCTACATAAAAAAGATGGAGAAAAGCTGTTCTCTTTTGCCATGGAGGGCAGGACAAGAGGCAATGGGTTCAAACTAGAGCACAGAAGATTTAAATTCAATCTCACAAAAAACTTCCTAAGAACAGTAGGACAATGAAACAGACTGCCTCTGGAGATTTTGGAAGCTCCTTTGCTGGAAGTTTTCAAAAAGGAGACTGGATAGCCATTTGTCTTGGAGGGGTTAAACACAACAAGCCCTGCATCTTGGCAGTGTTAGACTAGATGATCTTTGAGGTCCCTTCTAATCCTATGGTTCTATTATTCCATATTTTGTTATATGGAGGGATACATGCCATGGAATTGTTTTTACATGGAATTCCAGAACAGAGGCAAGCTGAGAGATTAAACCATACGCCTAAACAGCAGTTAAATCTAAAAAAAAGAAGAGTGAAACATATGAAAGGAAGAAGGAATTTATTCATGAGAAAATAAACCCGAGGCAAAAGCTTCATGTACAGTAAAGAACAGTGTCTACGACTGCTCCAGGGCAAGTCTTCCTTACACATAGAGTGATTACTGCACAGTGAAGTTTGCTTCATATCGTTACTGTAGTAATCCTAGTTTTGCTTAGCATTCAATACCTTAAATTTACTGGTAAATCTCCTCTAATGATAATTAATCCAAGCTCTTCATATAGTACGGTATGAATATCTTCCACTCCCCACTCCAACTCACCCTCCCCCATTCAAACAATTAGCATATGAATGGAATCAAATTGCTGAGCTAACAGTTTTCTAAATAATCCTTTGGTTCCTTAAAGACTTTAAGACAATCTTTCATGCATAAGAATATTCTAATGTGCAATGTTTCTGGAGAATATTCCAAAGCCATCATGTGGCAGATGATGTTGATGGAAAATAAATATTACAACAATAAAGGAAAATCAATTAATGATTTTAATCATCTTTCCAAAACTTCTTAACTTTGCGCAGAAAACTATCAAAAGTTTTATTGAGCCATCAAACAAGCCATATAGCAATATGTGGAACCTCTTGCTGTATTAGTCCTAAAATTGAAGGAAAAAGAAGTGACCTCTTTGGGAGATGCCAAGGGTTTTTTTGGTGGTGAGGCAGAGGCAGTGAAGAGGGAAGCAGATATTTTGGTTGATCTCAGTCCAGATTAACCTCAGTGCAACCTTAATAAATAGAAGCTATGGCATTGGCAGTAGAAAGAAACAAATCAAATATTTTCAGCAACCAAAATGCTGATTTTCTTAAGTAGGGCTCATCCCACTCACCCAAATGTTTTTGGGGCTTCAGTTGTGGATACAAAATTGTGTAATGCTATCCTCCTGAGTTCTGTCACTTTCTTCCTGCGACACAATTGCCACGAGGAAGATGGGTGAATCCTGGAGAGATCTGCCTGGTCATTTATAACAAGAACAGTTATAACAAATGAAAGTGAGTTATAGCCATGAAATAATGGTTTCACATGTATGAGTTTCCCTTTGGAACTAAGAGAGAGCAAGGATTAATACTCAATTCACACATTCCTAAGTACAAGACTGGGGAGGGTTGCCTTATCCAAGTGCCTTAACCAAAAGTACACCTAAACAAGCATTTGTTTCCCACACAACTGCTGACAGCCTACATTTTTAGTTACTCGCAACTGAAGAAGTTGCATTTCCTAATGCTGGGTCAAATTCTCACTTATAAAGAGGCTCCTTTATATATGCAGAGCAGGCAAAGGGTTTGTTTTAGCTTGAAAGCTCAAATTTTCAGTCTCTTTAAGTTGCATCTACCTCCTATGGCAAATGGCTGTTTGGAACAGATCATAACAAGCATATTTGCAAGGAACTGGCATACGTATTAGGGTAAATACAAATGAAATGCCAGCACATTTGGCAAGGAAAGTGTTTATGTCCAATGCGGAGCACATGCTCAGCACTGTTCCAAGTAATCTGCTTGTGCTCCCAATGATGGGAGCTAAACTCAATAAAAATCTGAACGTGACCCAAGAAATGCAAAGAGAACATGGCAAAATATCTGATGCACGTTGCTTGGTGCAGTCAGTAAAATCCTGCCCAACTAGAAGTGTCCAAGAATCAGCTGCTGAAGGGATGAAAAGAAAATTAGCAATTTGGTGACCTGAGATAAGCAGCAAATCTATAACCAAAAGAACTGGGGGATAAATGTTCCCTCTTCAGTCAGTGCAGACAAAAGGGGGCTGAGTTTGTCCCTGAGATGCTGCACAGCTTGGTGAAGTCACAGGAAGGAAGTGCCTCACTGGGGGCTGCTTTTATCCATCTTCCCAAAGCTCCAGTGGGGCATGCAAGACCAAGCCAGCCACTCCCCACCTTTCCCCCTTATCCTTGACACACTCAGTAATATCAGGGCTGAGGCTCTTGTGGTGGAGGTATGGCAGAGTTGTTGGGGCACAAATAGTCTAAAAACACATGATGCAACCCCTTCTGGATAACACAATCCAACAAACGGTTGGCCATTTCAAGGGTCCTCAGCCCTGGCTCTGGGCCTGTTTAAACTCTAGCCCCTTTCTTGGGCTCCAAAATGAAATTTGTCTTCTTCTCAGGGCTTTGGGCATCCCACCAGCGGAGGGACCCAGGCCTGTCCACTACTCCAGATTCCAACTCAGGGACTCTACAAGTAGCAGCCACGTGCTGCTTTCTTTAATAGCTGTTATTGCTCCATTTCTTGGGCTTCTTTCCACTCTGTCGCACCACCTTCTGGTTTCTCCATCTGTTTCCTGTTTAAGCAGGGTCTCTCCCAGGCCTCCTAGCCTGGAGAGTTTCTTGTTCTTCATCTTGGGTCTTATCTCAGGCCTCTTTGCCTGGAGAGCTTGTAACAGTCTCTTCCCCCTTTTAGTCAGAGTTCTCTCTCATAGGCCTCTGCATCTGGAAGGCTTTACAGTCCTGTCCCTGCTTGAGTGGGGCTTCTCCCCTGTCTCATTACCTGTGGCGTCTAACTGCCTTCCACTTCTCCTTCACCCTTCTGGTTCTAGCCAGCAACTACCCTGCTTAGACCCCATAACTCTTTTTAACTGAGCCTGCTGAGCTCTGATTGGCTGCTTCCCTGCAGCTTTTCTAGGCAGGCCTGGAGGACCCACCTTCACTACTCCTTTTCCTGGGCTGCGGTATGGTAGAACAAAAGGGCCTCCAGTAGAGTGAACACTCCATCACAACCACTTCCAACAACAAATGTTGATGGAAAAAGGTATGAAGGGGATATAGAACGACTGAATTAGTCCAAACAAGAACTCTTACTCATATACTCAAGAACTGTGTTAAAATCATTCTTGGCCAACAAGAAAATCTATGTCCAGAAATTAATGAACCAAAATCGACGTGCTGGATATTCGGTTTGTTTGATAGGCAAAATAATGAGGGGATGGACTAGTCTACCCATCACTGCCTTTTTGGGTCCTTAATAAGGGACTCTGGCTATTCATGTGAGCTTCACCATCATGTCTGCCACCCCCACCATCTTCTGGGACTTCAGACCATTAGCCTAATCTTGAGAGGCAGTCCTAACTAAAACCGAGTCAGAGAGTGGGACCCACCCAGATGACATGATCATTTTTACTAGCTCTAGCCGAATTCCAAATACCACCAGAGATGAAACAGGGTCATACTTCAACAACTCCACCAATCTTAATCAATTTCTTGTCTTTTCCCCAAGGGAACAGTTATTACCATCTTTGATATCATCTAAGAGTCTGTCAAACAAGGGATTTCTTCCTTTAAAAACTGTCTCCAGCAAAAGGAAAGGGAAACAAGAGATGTTGTTAAAATTAAAGCCTTATTCAATATAGTTGAAAACCTTTGGCTGTTTTTCTTTCTTTTCTGCATCTTTAATAAAAGGTCAAAAGGGATTTTTAATCGTGTATTTCCCATGGTACTGAGCAGGCTGAGGTCACTGTATACCAAACCCCAGGCCCTGTTTAATACCATTAAAGGTTGGACAGTGACTGACTTATGTTAATGCCCTTGGCCCATTTATTCCATCTAAATTAATACAATAGGCGGCCGTGATGGTTCAAAGACACCACTGGGCAACTGTGACTCAGGCCCCAGGAAAGGCCCTTTATCATCCTGGTGTCGGAATATAAGGCAGAGTGGTCAGGGTGGAATGTACCATTCATAAGGTAATGTTTGGACTTTGATCTACAGCCTTGATATCATGTTGATTTGGGCATTCTTAGTAAACCCAGCCCTTCCACTACACTGAGATAACATTGGCCGTAGCTTTAAGAGTTTTGTGTTGTCTGATTAATCCTGAACATGAGTAGTTATTTTGGGAAACAATAAATAGAGATAAAACTTACAGAAATTAGTGATAAATAATTTACACAAATATTGTGAAAACGCAAAGAGGAACAATACCAAACCTAGAAGAAACTGAGCGGCAGGTTGGTAAGGTACCATTTAGAGAGGGAAAGGAGAGGTGGGAACTTCAGGGCCTGTGTACTCTATATGTTGCAAAGAGTTTTATTATGGCAGCTCCCACTAGTGCCATTCTACAGCCACGAAGTATAAAATCAATAGTGAAGCATCAACATTTCCATTATAAATCCCATTTTGTTCAGGGGGTTTGTAACTCAACTCTGAGAATTTGTGTTGTGCTGCAACTTGGCAAAAAAGGGTTATGATTAATCTAGCAGGAAACTTCTCAAAATACACTTTGGAACTTGTGTGCCCAAAATTGGTTTTGATTTTTTAGAAAAATGTGATTTAGTAGATAATTAGCCCATGATGTAGTGCTGCTTTGGGAAAGTATTAAACTTTCCCTATATGGAGATTGATTCTGATCTGATTCAGGCTAGTGCATTATTAGTGGTATTAATGTAGCATCGAATGGTCAGCTGAGATTTGGACTCCATTTTGCTCGGCACTGTATAAAGCAGAGTAAGAGACAATTCTTGCCTCAAAGAGTTGACAGTTTAAATAGACAAGACCAACAAAGGATAGGAAGGGAAACAGAAAAAGAGAGGGAGTGGCTTGTTCAAAGTCACAAAAAAGGTCAGTTGCTGCAGGCTGGGAATGAGAAGCCAGGTCTCCTGGGTCAGAGTCTAGTGCCCCATCCACTAGCCTTGGGGTGGGCAAACTATGGCCCACGGGGCGCATCCAGCCCGTGGGACCATCCTGCTCAGCCCTTGAGCTCCTGGCCAGGGAGGCTACTCCCAGCCCCTCCCCTGGTGTCCCCCTTCCCCTGCAGCCACACTGCTGCATGGACAGCAAAGCTGTGAGTTCCTGCTGCTCTGAGCGGCATGGTAAGGGGCAGCAGGGTTGGATAAGGGGCAGAGGGTCCCGGGGACTGTCAGGGGACAGGAATTGGTTGGATGGGGCAGATGTTCGGGTGGGGCAGTCAGGGGACGGGGAACAGGGTGGGTTGGATAGGTGTGGGAATCCCGGGGAAGGCCTGTCAGGGGGCAGGGGTATGGATAAAGATCAGGGCAGTCTAGGGACAGGGAGGGGGGGTTGGAAACAGGGTGGTCTGGGGCAGGGGGTCCTGGGAGTGGGTGTTCAGGGGACAAGGAGAAGGGGGGATTGGATGGGTTGGAGGTCTGAGGGGGGCAGTCAGGGGACAGGAAGTGGGAAGGGGTCGGATAGAGGGTGGGGGCAGGAACCAGGCTGTTTGGGGAGGCACAGCCTTCCCTATCTGTCCCTCCATACAGTCTCCCAACACCAATGTGGTCCTTGGGCAAAAAGGTTTGCCCACTCCTGCACTAGCCAATGCTGCCTCTGATGGAAAATAGGTGTCATTCCATTAAAGTCAAGGAAATTACACCAGTGTGAAACTGGGTTTGAGACCAGAATCATGCCTATTCGCAATATATATGACTATAAAAATGGGCCAAATTTCATCCTCTAATATATGCCTGGGGCTTCCATAGACTTCTATTGCAACCCAGTTGTCCATCCCAGTACAAAAGTTTACCTACTCAATTTATCACTCAGAAGATGATACTGATGGTAGAGAAGTCATTATGGACTCATTGACTGTAAGTGGCTCCAGCCAAGAGAAGCCAAGTGCACTAAGCCTACTCTACTACTCTGGCCACAGTATTATTTTCTTTCCCTCTTGAAATCCCCCAGGATACCCTAAAAACTATATTTGCTTTCAGAAGAAAGTAGGACGAATGACTATCATGTTGCAACACTGCAATTTTAAAAAATAAATCATGCCTCCTCGGTATGGGCCCGAGTATGCTACTCTAAACGGCATCATCAGCTGAAGATTTATTTTATGCACATTTCAGAATGCGCACTCTGGTTCCTGCACAAAAATGAGAAACTCAGGTTAGCAATTTCACCAACTCTGCACAATGTCCCAGAGGCACCCCAGAAAATGCAACGCAGGGAGCAAAATTTTGAGCGGAATGCCCCGTATCTGTCAGCTCTTCTGACCTCCTGGTTTAAATCCAGAGACAGGCCACCCTAACCATTCCACAGCCTGGGAGGATCAGGAAAATGGACACACTGAACTAATACGTGGCCAAGCAGGCATAAACTATACCAAAACTCTTGCATTGTATGACCCCCACACCCGCATCCCAAAGCCTGAACCGAAGGCATGTGGAAAAAAGAACTCCCATTGACCTGAACTGATTTTGGATCAGTCCTCTAGATCTCACTTCAGGAAAGCATTTACACACATACTCTAATTAAGTGGAAATTAAGCACATGCTTAACTACTGTCCTGAAGAGCAATGCTTTTCTGATAATCTCTGCACAAGTTTTTTATCAAGAGGTGCAAAGCAAACAAATTGAAATGCACAACAGGGGACAGATACCAATTCATAAGAGCTGATAAGCTGAGACTGCAGCCAGGAGACAGTGTGAGTTAGGAAAGAGAAATGAGTTGGGCCATGGCACCAAACATTCCTTCCCTCCTATCTCTTAAGCATTCACAGACCTTGTCTTAAGGACATTGGTGGGCTTTGGCAGGAAAGACAGAACAACGGCGATGAAGAATTTTCCTACAATGAGAGGATTATGAAACTGTGCAGCTCTGTCCTCTGGATCACCTTCAAGATGTTTAGAAGCTCTGTGGAACTTCTGCACCATTCTCATCTGCTACTGCAGACATATTTCATCACATAGGGATGCTGCAGTTGCCTCAAGCTGTTCACCATGGGTGCACATGGACTTAAGAAACTCTGACAGCAAATCACTGATTTTGAAGCCACAAATACATGGCCTTGTGTAAATTCACAATAATCCACTTTGTTCATGAGCCAAAAGTAATAAATGACCTGTACTAAGCCCCTGGCTTTAATGGTGCCTTATAATAATCCTAATAAGGAAGACTTTCTCTATAAGAGGTATGAATAAAATTGTTAGTTCAAGTATCCTCCTGTAGAATTTTGAGAGAGTTGGACTTCACCATATAAAATTCTGGCACTTCAGCTGTTAAATGACATGGCACTTTTACATTTGCTACGACTGCTAGAATAATAGCCTTTGATTCAAGACTTCTCTCCATAATACAATAACGCTGGAAGAATCAATATTATCTGCACTCCATGCAGTACTGTGGCCTGTTTGGACTCTTCCGACGGTTTCATTGAGTGGTGACCTGACCCTCTCAAACACATGTAAAATACATTGCAAACAAAATGTACTGCTTGCCTAGTGGAGCAACAAATTTGCAACATGAAAGAATCAAGCTGGTTCATGCTGGCCAGTTGAAATCCCTGTATCAGGGATAATGATTAGAATTCTAATGTTGAGATGTTCTGAAGAGTTCTGAGTGATTAAAAAAAAAATAAGCACAGAGGATGAACACAGTTTATACAGGCATCTGAATAAAAGAAACATCTGATTCTCCAACGTGTGCTGTTGTTGCTAGGCGCTATGGGCTAGACTGGATCTGGCCATTGCATGGGTGTACAAGATAAGTGGTGATGAGAACCACCTCTCCTTGTGCCTCCATGAAAGAGCAGGTGCAGTGACAGTCCTGCATTCAGGAAGGTAGAGGGACAACTCTATTCTGGTGCCCCAAGCCGTGCAAGCTCCACTAAGGCAAAGGGGAAGGGTAGTAATGTAGCAACTTTCCGTTGTAAAACTGAACATTTCTGGGGTTTCAATAAAAATGTATCTTTTTCATTTTCGTCAACCTTTTCTACAGAAAAATATCCCATATTACAAACAGCTCTATTCATAAATGCATGTAAAACAACAATGATTTGAATATACTCTAGGATGTGATAGAAGATAGACAATACAAGGTCACCTAAAACATCACACTATTGTTCTCCTAGTGCCGTGAATCACAGCCAAATTTGTTGTTAGAGCTGGTCAAAATTTTTTGCACAAAAAAAATTCACATAGGTTTTGTCAGTGTGGGTTTTGTCAACATTGACTTTTGTGTGTGGAAAAGTTGATTTTGACTAAATATTTTACTCCTCCAATTAGAAAACCTGAAATGAAAAATTTCATTTCACACTGATATTTTGAAATAAAAACAGCATTTTTAATTTTATTTCAACTCAAAATATTGTTGGGCTTCTTGAAAACTGAAAAACTTCAATTTTCCATTTTTAGGGTTTTGTGTTCCGCCGCCCCCCACCCCACAATTTCCTGTGTTACTCTCTTTTCCCCCTTTTTCCAAGTAATAAAAACATAAAGTGTGAATGAAAAATGTATGTTTAGATTAAAAGAAAAAATACTGTTAGAAACCCCCAAATTTTTCAGCTGAAAATTTTCAGAGGAATTTTTCTCCTACAGAATTTGACTGGGGGTAGAAGGGGAGAGAGGGGGAAATTGGTGCTGTTTGTAAAAGGTTAAACAATTTAAATGTAATTTTAGTCTCTGTTCTCACTGCTCCGTGACCAATTTTGTTTCGATATTAGTGATGGATCTAGTTCATAAAGTTTGGGTCAAGTGCCATACTTCTCCCAAATCTGGGAATATGCAGACCCAGGGTTTCTGGTCTCACTTTGACAGAGAGGTGGGACAACTGGAAGGTCTGAATGTTCCACAGTTGAGGTGGTATATGGATCCTGAGCATGTCCCATACTTTGAAAGTGGGGTTATACATCCCTGGAATGTCCCACAGTTCAGGAGGTGTGCTGATCCAGCGATCAGGTTTTTGATTCAGGTCTCTCTGTTTTGTACCTGGTATGGCATTTAAAATGGATTTTGTGTGTCCAACACACTGTAAAGGTGTAGGAATCACCAGACTATGACGTGCCAGCATGTTGGGGGCTACAGAAACTAAAGGCTTCCACCATTGGGAGTGGCTAGTAGACCTACTGGGTGGCAATCAGACTTGTAAATGGGACAGTTCACAAAAGACAGCAAGCTGGGGACAGTAAAAATGAATAGTTCATGTTTCGCTGATTTGATGTGCTCAAATCATCTGTAAATTATATACTCAGCTGTTTTACTAGTTAGTCATTATTCTATCACTTGATTGGCTGCCAATTCTATCCTTCCTAACCATATGCATGGTTGTAAACCCTGAAAGCAGCTGTCTCCAAAGCAAGCCAGCTCAGGAAAAATAGGAAAACAAATTATATAAAAGCAGATTAACTTCTGTTTAACATCTTTTAAAATACCCCCCTTCCCCCAAGAGCCTCTCTAATCCTGTTTTTTAAGTGAATTCTGTCTCTTTATTTGTTATTCTTAACGGTGTGACTTGAATTTAAAACATTCTACTTCACATTGCTGCCTGTGGGCCTATTATAATCATAATCTTCTGTTTGTTAAATTGTGGGAACTGCTTTTTTGCACAATCTTTTGCCTTTGAAATTCATGCTTTTTGGCAGCCTGGTGCCAAGTTTATATACCGCTATTGGCTGTACTGCTCTCCAGTCATCACTACTGGCATTCTGTCCGTAAACTCAAGATTTTAACCTTCTAACCCTCAGGATGCTGCACTAGCACATGTTTTCTTGCTTAGAATGGAACAGTGAATTCACCCCTTCTTGAGCTAATCAGGAATCAGGAAGTAGCTCTATTTGTTTTGTCAGCTACCTATTGTAAATAGCTCCTCCCTCCCTGCCCTGGAAATCTGGTCAGTAGGGCATCTTCATCATTCAAGGTGCAACAGCTAGAATTTTTGAAAGTTGATGCCTTTGCCTATTATTAGTAACATCAATGAGAGTCACGTGTCCTGAATGTATTGAGTGATGCTGCCTAGAGCTCAGCAAAATCTTGTGTAAAAAAGAGACCCATCATTGCGATTCCCTGTTGAACTCTCTAAAGAATGTTGCTACATGATTCACTTAGATCAAGGTAGAAGGGTTGTATAGATGTTTGATTTTTTAAAATGTAGCGTATGCAATTTTGGTAATTCCCATTTTGGGAGTTACCTGCTGGTGTTCAGGTAACAAAAATAGCTAGTTCTTACATAACACTTTATCAGCAGATATCAAAGTGCTTCACAAAGGAGGTCTATACTACTAGCCCCATTTTACAAATGGGGAAACTGAGGCAGAGAGGTGACATGACTTGCCCAAGGCCTGGAGTATGTATGGGATGTCATTCCTAGAAGGACCTACTCCCAAAGACAATTTTTATAGGAACGACATATTACAGGGTTGGAAAAGTTATTTGTCATAATTTCTTCTCAGGAAAGGCAATCATGGGAAAGTGATACTTAAATGATGCCAACTTACAGATACCACTGTGGGCATATTTGCCATGAGTCTCTATTTTCTGGACTAAACAGAGCATGGGACCTGAATGCAATTCTTCCCCCCAACATCTCACCATAACAACTTTGTCATTGTGCATAAGAGGTTAAAACTGGGAGAAAATTCTCCTCAGATGTTCAGTGCTGCTTAGTATAATATCTGAAGAACTTTGCCACCAAGGGCTAAATCTTGTCTCTAGCATACAACCTGAGTAGTCAGGCTCTGGGTGGGTCAATGGGGTTGGGATACATGCTGAGTAAAGGCATAGGCACCATACGGTCTGGACCAAGGGCCAGAGCTGCTGGAATCATGTGCTAGAATCTCAGCTTTCATTTAAAGAAAGGAGCCTCTAGCCCCTCCATAACCATGTAGAAAAGGTTGAAAACAAATCCAGTGTAATGGAGGCAGCATTATCTGCCTGAGTTTGCAGAGTGCCTGGAACAATAGCTCAGATGTATAGATGGCTTCATGCATTGCAATGGGATGTTCAGACCAGGCCCTTTGCCTTAGGAAGTCCTGCCAATATCACTTCCAGAGGGCTGGGTGTATGGCAGGAAGAGAAGAGTCGGGTGGGCCTGGCCTATTCACCTACATATATAACCTGGTTGCTGGGGAAATACTGAGGACTTAACGCTGCCACCCTTGTTTTATGGGGTACAGAGGATCGCCACAGCTACCTTTGCTGCTCCCAAAAAGACGGGGGTCATGCCAGAGGCCCTGATTTGCTGCAAAGTGAGGAAGGTTCTATACCACTATGGCTCCATGTGGGGTTAGAGCCAGGCAGCTCTGTGTCTGTGTGCGCCCTGGGCACCAGATTGCTTTAACTCAGCCTTGGCTGGGAGCGGTCAATGCCTTTCACTAACCCGCTTCCTTGTGGGGAAGGGCCAGAGGTGAAAGTGAGCCGGTACGCACCAGTACTGCGTACCGGCAAGAGCCAGTTTGCCGTACCGGGACCGACTTCCACAGGAGACAATTTAAAGGGCCTGGGGCTCCCAGCAGCAGCTGGAGCCCCAGGCCCTTTAAATTGCAGAGTCCCACTGCCGGAGCCCTGGGGTAGCAGCAGCAGGGCTTCGGTGGAGACTTGCCACCGCTCCCCAGGGCTACAGCCGCGGGGCTCTGGCGGGGGTTTAATGGGCCGGGGTGGTAGCGGCTGCTGCAGCCCCGAGCCCTTTAAATCCCCACTGGAGTCACGCAGCTGGAGCCCTGGGGAGCGGCGGCGCGTCTCCCCAGAATTTAAAGGGCTCTAGGGCAGCAGTGCAGGAGCGCAGGGTAAGTACCCTCAGGGCCCTGCTGCTTTATTTACCTGCCGGCTGACCGCGCACCGCTTCCCCGCGGCCCCCATTGGACCCGGACAGCAAACTGTGGCAGTGGCAGTGGCAGCTGGAGCCCTGGGCCCTTTAAATCTTGATTTAAAAGGGTCGGAGGCTAAGCCCCTGCCTCTTCCGGTTGAGGCCACGCCTCTTCTAGTTCAGGCTCCGCCCCTGACCAGGACTTCCAGCGTACCAGTAAGTCCTTTAACTTACTTTCACCTCTGGGTGTCTTTCAATATCCTGCTAGCAGGAAAACCAATGAGGGGGAACCGGCTATGTCTCTGCCTGCTCCTGTAGTTGAATTAGTCTCTCCTAATGAAAACACTTCTTATTACTCTAATTCACCACTAGCCTACTGTGAACACAACAACAGGTTTACACCCAATTGGTAGAGAGCCAACCTTCTAGTGTACAGTAAACAGGGTTCTGCTAGTAGAGAACAGCACAGTCCTCCCCACCAATTTACTGCATCTCATATTAAGTACTATCCTGATGTGTTAGGTGGCTCTGTTCAGCTGTTTGCCTCCTTCAAGGCAGTGTTGTCTACCTGAACATTTTGTCACTATCAAAGGTCATTCAAACTAGAGTTGGAGTATTACTGATGCCTAGACACCATGATGAAGGGGACCCTACAAACACCATAGATCAGATATAACAGTCTCCAGGGACTCACGACCCATTCCCCTAGGGTTTATGTCCCAGTCCCTGAGGTTTTGCCTCCCATTCCAGTAAATGGTTTCAGCTCTAAAGCTAGATATATGGCATCAGCATCATGGACTTACAGTACGGTACCTTTGAACATGGGCGCTAATTTCCAGACCCCCAAGCCACCAACAGAGGTATACTGGCCAAGAGCCGTCTCCAGGAGGAAGAGAGGAATCCCAGCAAACACCAGCGTCAGGAAATAGGGAATCAAGAAGGCGCCTGGAAGAACAAAGCTGTTAGCAGCAGGTTCTGCAAGATCTCATCACCACAAGACTTTCTGGGGCCCTGGCCACCTCTTCTCCCCAGAAAATGTAAAGCTCAGCTCAGAGTTACTGCACAAATCCCGGACCCACGTTGCAGTCCCAATGCTCTGGTCCAGCTCCAGTTTTCAAGCTAAGATGCCACCTCCAGCTTTGTTCCCTCTGTTTGTTGGTAGACAAGGGTGTTCCATGGTGGAACTATTGTGACAGTGTCTTTATCACTTCTTCCTTCTCACATCCCCATCACCCTCTGCCCCAGCACCCATGTGCCGATCTGATTTATCAGCCTAGATATTTATACCACACTCATCAATGTGATATCTGAGACCAAGGCTAGAAAACAAACAGGAACTGGTAGTTCATGGCCAGTTT
>ML677372.1:15336783-15430094 GCA_007922305.1 Dermatemys mawii | reverse complement strand
ACTAATTCTGGGTCACTGAGAACGAAAATGATGCTTAAAATTGTTGATTGGCTCTAGTTTTCAAGATATGCTACTGAGTCAGTATATACGACCCTTGACATGGGAATGGCGGAGGATAAGTGAGTTATAAAGGGAAGGGATCTCAATTTAAACCAGAAATGACTAAAATACATCTTTGACTGGATCTATGAATAAATCTATGACTGGGTTTGGACAGTACTTGCTTTTTAGGCAAAACAATGAATGATGCAATCTGAAGCTGGTATTGCGTCATACATGATATGAATTGCATCATGTTATTCCTAGAAGTCATGGATGATGCAATCATAACGAAGCTTACATCACTCTGCTGAACAAATTGCCCTATATCAGCTCTAGAAATCATACAATGTCGTGCTCTCTTATTTGTCAGTGTTTGATTTTGCAAAGGGATACATTTCTGTTTAGCCAAAGTGAGCAGAGATGCCTAGTACTTGTGTGAACAGTGCAGATAACTTCTGCTATGTTTGTGATGAAGTGACTTTTGCATCACAAAAGCGCAGTATAACCACTATGGTTAGGAAAGCCTATCACCTTTATTTTGGCTGCAAAATTGGAGATCAGGACAAGAGGTGGGCCCCACACATATGCTGCAACACTTGTGCAACAAATCTTCACCAGTGGTTGAACAGGAAAAGGAAATCTATGCCTTTTGCAGTGCCAATGATTTGGAGAGAGCCAACAGATCATACCAGCAATTGTTACTTCTGCATGGTGCCTCCAGTTGGGAAAGGTGTGTCAAAGAAGAAAAAGTGGACTGTGCATTATCCAAACATTCCATCAGCTATATGCCCAATACCCCACGGAGAAGGACTGCCGGTTCCTGATGCACCAGAATCATTCTCACTTGAGTTAGACGAGGAAGAGGAAGAGGATGAAACTTCTGGTCCTGAACCATCAATGTCACAGGACCCACATTTTCTCCCATCCTCCTCCTCTGAACCACACCTCATAACACAAGCTGAACTGAATGACCTTGTCAGGGATTTGGAACTACCCAAGAGTAAGGCAGAGCTGTTGGGCTCCAGACTACAGCAGTGGAATCTCGTGGCAGGTGATGTTAGGGTTTCCATGTTCCATGACCGTCAAAAGGATCTTGTCCCATTCTTCTTCATGGAAGGTGATCTTGTAGCCTGCCACAACATCGATGGTGTGATGGCAGCCCTCAACATCGTTCACGAGCCAGATGAGTGGAGACTCTTCATTGATTCATCGAAGACGAGTCTTAAAGCTGTTTTGCTGCATAATGGCAATGTTTTGCCATCAATTCCAGTTGGTCATGCAGTTCATATGAAGGAAACCTATGACAACATGAAACAACTTTTGAGGTGCATAAACTAGGCCCAACATCGGTGGCAGCTTTGTGGCGATCTGAAGGTTGTTGCTCTCTTGCTTGTTCTGCAGACTGGATACACAAAGTACTGCTGTTTTCTCTGCGAATGGGATAGTCATGCAAGAGATTCCCACTACATCAAGAAAGATTGGCCACTCCGACAGTCATTGGAGCCTGGGAGGAAAAGTGTTCAGCATCCACCACTTGTTGAATCAAGGAAGATTTTGTTACCACCCTTACACATCAAGCTGGGTCTGATGAAGAACTTTGTCAAGGCCATTGACAAAACACAAGCAGCTTTCAAGTACCTCCATGGAAAATTTCCAAGGTTAAGTGAAGCTAAGATAAAGGAAGGTGTCTTTGTTGGTCCTCAGATTCGTGAACTTCTTCGAGATGATGCATTTGACCATGCACTGCGTGGCAAGGAAAAGACGGCATGGAAAGCCTTCCAGTCAGTGGCAATACATTTTCTCAGAAACAACAAGGCAGACAACTACAGGTTGTTGGTGGAAAACCTCCTCAAGGCATAGAAAAGCCTTGGTTGCAACATGTCACTAAAGATACATTTTTTGCACTCTCATCTAGATTTTTTTCCACCGAACTGCGGAGCAGTGAGCGACGAGCACGGCGAGCGATTTCATCAGGACATTGCAACAATGGAGAAATGCTATCAGGGCAAATGGAGCCCATCAATGCTTGCAGACTATTGCTGGACAGTGACAAGAGATGCTCCATTTAATGAATACAAGAGACAAGCCAAGAAGCGCCGAGTAGACACTGAATAGGACCAAACTATGTACATAATAGTTTTTTGCCTTTTGTTTCATAATACATTTTATTTATATAACCCTTCTGCTGATTTTTAAAGTGTTACATAAACAGGACAGGTGAAATATTATCATGTAAAGCAACCATAAACACAAGCAAAGACCTAGGTTTACAATTTATGATTAAAACTCTACTGTCTACACAATATACATAGATATAAAATGTAAAAACTGAAATATCTTAGAAACAGTAGCCAATCAGTTGTTTTAATTGTCATATTTGAATTCAGCACATCAAAATACATAATAAATATCACATTTTATCTCTGAAGCAGATGACTTCTAAAAAATTGTAGATCAGTGTAATCTATCTATAGTGTGGGGGCAGAGGGGGAAGGATTGTCCCTTATTAAAGAACAGGGAGATTTATGTAATTTTGAGACAAGAAAAAAAACTGGGAAATTAAGTTAGCTCCTTGTGCCCTTTGCAATTAAAAGAAGCCTGAAAAAGCATTAAATGTAGCAATATCTTGCTAAAGATCCCTCCCTGCTGCAGTTCAGAAGAGTCTTTTCCAACTTTTTGATAAAGGATTTGGCTGGAGAAGAGAGCACGGTGAGACTAAGAAAAAAAGAAAAGGATTCTGAGAAGTTTTTGTATCTTTCATCAGTTCTTTAAAGAACGTTCAGGCAAGATTGACAAACTTTACATCTATCCAGAAGGAAAGAAATCACACTTTAAAAAAATGAGAATTAGAGCTGCGTAGAACTGTTTGAGTCATGTTTGGAAAGAGCAAATACTTGCAAACCTGACGTTCTTTGATGGGTTACTTACAGTTTGTCACAAACAAGATTTTTAAGTTGCACATCAGCTCTTATCTGGTCTTTCCTTCAGTCTGTAATGAAGCAATTTGCTTTGTTACACTGCCTGTGTGGGAAGAGGCAATATATTACAGTATAAAATGAAAAGCAAACACAGCAAAGTCTTCCTCGTCTTAAACACAGCAAAGAAATTCATGTTGCATAGCGCATGCAAGCCATGTGAACCAGCCAATACTCTAGTAGAGCCTCATCCTGTGATGTGCTATGTGCCTCCTGAATACAATTTGAAATGAAAGTACTCAGCATCTTTCAGGATCAGGCCTTCTGGGCATACATTACCCAGAGAGAGTCTGCCAGAGAAACTGAAGTAGCATTTTTTCATTAAATGCTTTTTGTTCTGCAAAGTGCTCATCCATTCTACTGATATTATACCAGAAAAACTTCCACACTGTGTTCCCCCCAAAACAGTTCAGCTCACATAAACTAACCTGTCATTATCCTCTTGCTTCAGTGTAGCAGCTGTGTCTGAAACCTCCTTGACAATGCACAGGATAAATAAAATAATAAATAATAAATACACAATAATAATACAAAGATGGCAAAGGGCTCTGAGACTCTATGACTCTACACAAGCTTTGTAACTTACTGGCTGGTGTAGAATGAGCTTTTCTGGATTCAGTCAGACAATACAAATAAGCCCCTTAGAAGACTAGAAAAGCTGCTGAGTGTCCCTTGGAGTTGTCACTTTTCACTGAATCTTAACGGAAAAACTCACAGGAAATATCCTGAGCCTATAAACATTCTTGGGTGACGTATCCATAGAGGACATGCAAGAGGACAAACCACTTTTATTCTGAACAAATCACAATGAACATTTCATTACTCCGCAGTGCACTGCATCTTTGGTGCCATTTAATCTGGGTCAATCTTTGCAAACAACTCCCAGCCCTTTAAAAATAAGAACTTCAGAATCACAGGCCACTTTGTGCAACACTGGTGCAAAGAAATGAAGTATGGGTGCCTGGGACACATGTAGGACAGCAAGTTGGCTGCACGCCTTAGAGTTGGCGGGCCATGCTAACAGTGACCATCTGGCCTGCCTTTGAGACATGTTGAGGACAGCTCCTGTAAGTATTAATTTTTTTGAACAGAGCTATTCTAACACTCTGTTTGCATCTGTTAGTCTATTTATACGGTACAGTAATTTGAGGGGACCTGACAGTTGGCTGCTCTCCTGAAACTTTGCTCATAGTCACAAGTGGGGAATTCTGAGGGAATGGCCAGGAAGAAATACGGCAATAATGTGGGGGTAACAAGATCAAGTGAGGCAGGGTGAGACAGTGAGGTTAGACAGAGAGGAAAAAAAGGAGAGAAAGAAATTTGGGATGAATAATTGCATGAAAAGAAATATGTAATTATATATAATAAATAAGGAAGGCGTAACAAAACAACAAACAGAAAAGGAAGAAGGGATTACCCATTTTCCACCTTTTGTTCTTTACATAGGAAGACACTAATTTCCGCTAGGGAGAATCCTCCACAAGCCCATGATACAAGGCTGCAGTCTCAGTGGGGATTAATTCCCAGAGAGTTAAATGGCAAAGCTGTACTCAGCTCTCTGAACCCTGACTAGCTGATAGCAGAAGTCATTTTGATATTGTGTTCATGGCAGGAAATTTAGTTGGTCTGAAAACTTATTTTTCACTCCAACATTTCTACCATCTTTAAAGTCTTAGGCCCAATTTTCATTTACACTAAGGCATCTTTATACCCTCTGGCAACATGAAGGAGCCTTAAGAACAGGGCAAAGAGATGTTATTGTAAATATGTGTTAGGCCTTTAGGGCTAGATCCACAAAGGGCACTGAGGCTAGGTGCTGCAGGACTTAAGCTCTACATACCCTGTTGCCCTAAATTTGGCACCCAGGCTCCTTATACAATGAGTGGGCGAGTTAGGTGCTGAACAATGGGATTTACAGAAGCCATCACACTGAGCAGGCAGCCACCTGAGGGAGCCAGCAGGAAATGCTGAGGGAGAGCAGTTTGGCCTAAGCCCTGCTCCTCAGAGGGACATAAGTGACTAACTCTGGGCTGGAGGAAGCATCTCCCTCCACTCAGGATTCACAGCTATAAATCCCCCTCTGGAGGTAGGTGCCTAAGTCAGGCCAGCCCTTTATCACCAAAAACAGAGGAGAAGGTAGTAGCACCATCCACCTCCACAATCCCACCCACCCACCCCTTTTATCCAGACCACCAGTGGTTAGAGCTTCCACCCAAGACATGGAGACCCACGTTCAAACCCCAGAGCTCCCACACTGCAGATGAGTGTGATAACTATGGTGCTATAAGATCTTCTGGAGTCTTTCAATCTCTCCTGTTGGAGCGGTTCCACTCTGTGTAAAAGAGACTTAACTATTCTACTGGAGCAAGGACTGGAACCAGGGTTTTGCAGGAGAGTGTGCTAGCCACTGGGCTGTAGAGTGACACTCTCTCTCTCTCTCTCCCAGGTCAAATGACTATTTAATATTTCATGGGAAGTGAAACAGATTGAACAGGAGAGATCCATCCTAGGATACACTATAGTCTCATGGCTAGGGCACTCTCCTGGGAGAGCTGGGTTCAAGGGCTTTCCTCAAATCAGGCAGAGTCAGGTCTTCTACATTCTGGGTGAGTGCTTTGGGCATAAAGTGAGTGGTGAGTACCGTCACATCTGCTCCTCTGCTGTCTGTTCCAATAGGGGTGCTCCTGCCTTATAGGCAAGAAGCAGGGAATGTCTAGTTTGAGAATTATGCTGGGGCTAAGAGAGGCTCATGCACAAACCTGCCTAAGTCCTACCCACCAGCAGAAATGTAGGAATGTGGGGACTTTAGGCAAACAGGTAAGAAGGGGTCTTAAGGATCTAAATATTGTCTTAGGGGCCCTAAGAGAGTGGCAGTTAGGTGACTAAATCTTTTTGTAGCCCTAGCCCTTAGAGTCTCCAGCCTGCAATGAGCTGCATGCAAGTAGACTTCTACACCTGCACTCAGCCTCTCTGAAGTCACGGTAGCACCACAAGGGTACTGGGATCTGCCCATGGGGAAATCACAGAAACCTTGAGGCCTTGACTTTTGCTGTCATTAGTACACTTGGCTTCCATACATTTTAAGATTTGTTCCAGAATTAATCAGATCCTGTTATAAGTGTGAAGTAGCCTGAAATTATTGTTCACCTCTCAGGTTACCTTTAGCTTAACCTCTTACAGGTAAACAATAATTTTAGGCTAAAACTGAAACTTAAAATCCTTTGTCTTCTGAGGAATTTTTTATTGGTCAGTTGTTCACCTCTCAGGTTACCTTTAGCTTAACCCCTTACAGGTAAACAATAATTTTAGGCTACTTCACACTTATAACAGGTCCCATGAAAGCAGTGAGAAGGGGGGAAATATCCTCATTTACTTTTTCCCCCTTTGCTTGTGAAAGTTTCCTCTGTAAATAGTTCTCAGTTCTGCAGTAGAAATTAGGCAGTTGTGGAGAACGTGAAACATGGTACACTCATGGGTAGCAGTTTCCTAGCAATGAGGGAGATGAAAAAGCTCTCCGAATAGCTCCTCCTTCCATTTCTTCTCATATATTGTTTTTAATTTCTTACAGTAAAATGACCATCAAGCACTTTGCTCATACCATATTTGTCAGGTGAAACAAGGCAGAGAAAAGGATGCTAAAGACTGCTTCATATGAGAACATGTGAATGTCCCAGGTGTTCTACAAGCTGAATGCATTTTAAATCTTCTTGGTGTCACAAGAGAATGAGTTGTAGCACTTTACCCAGACTGGCTAGGCTAACAGTTTGCTTAGCCTGCTGAGTAGTATGAATATTTAGTGGATAACTCGAAAACAGAAGATAATCATTTTCATCACTTCCCCATATTTGGAAATCAGGATTCAGCCACTTAATTCAATGGACTTACACAAGTGTGAAATTGGTGTAAGATAAGAATCATGTCCTCCAAGCTTATGGTTGTTTATTAGCAGCATTACATAGAAAAGGAACACAGTTTTGCAGTTTTCAACCATTTCCATTTGAGATAAATTAACTCAATTTTAAGACATATTAAAGGCTTGCAGAATTGGGTCCCAACGCTTCAACAATCATACCCCCTCCCCCCCACACACACCTGAACTAAATTTGTTTGCATCTGTAGAGAGATAGCTGTACATTTTTCTGAACATTACACTAAGCTTGATATTCTGGTGATTGCAAGTTGGTAAATGTCTAAAAATAGCTCCACAATAGACTTCCAATGAGGTATACAATGGGCATATGTTCTCGCATCAATCCTTAATGTTTACTTTATTTCGATGTCATGAGATTGAAACTCAGGACTTCTGGGAACAATCCCAACTATGCAATAGAATTCTAGGTCACGTTGCTCCATCTCTGATAAAGCACAGGAGCACCTGGAGCAGCAGATGGCAAGACAATGAAGCTATCACTGGTGGTTTTAATTTTCCTGGATTAAGAAGCGAATAGAGTACAAGTGGTCTGATCTGCTAAAGACACAGTAGCGACTCTGGCATAGGAAATCCTTTTGGTATACTCATGACTACTTTCTTTATGTCACAGTCTCTGGTAGGAATGTACATCTATAGTCAGCTTGATCCCACTGCTCTCCAGTTATTTCCACTTTTATCACATATGGATCTATACTCACACTATTCTGCCAAAAAAAGACCATTTAAAATCTAAGGGCCACAGAGTTAAGGTGTCACACATTTTTCCATGGGACTGTTAATAGGGGAAAATATAGATTCTTAGTCTGTTTTGTAATTTTGTGGAACTGAACCTATTTAATGCTACAAATCTGAAGTCTTGAGCTCTGTTAGGTGCATGAAAGATAGTTTAGCACTAAAATAGTGGGAAAAAATCATACCACTCCATTCAAAGAACAAATGGTGTGCTACTAACTAGAGGGCTGATCCAATTCGTATGAGTAGTCCATACTACTTTACATTACTGTCTTTTACTCTGCAGTCAATGGGGTAACTCAGATGGGTCAGGACTCTACGCGTGAAAAACAGTTTGCAGAGTTTGCTCTAGGATGAAGCTTAACTATTAGCTGCTGGATGCTGAACACTTTTGCTGACACTTAGGGGTAAATAAAGAAAAAATATTGTGTTGGAAAGATAGTTCATGGAAAGAAAATATGAGCTAGCATTAAAATTAGCCTAGTTTATGCTTTAAGCAAAGATTAGCAAATATAGAGTAAAGTATTTCATATGCCGTTATAATGGATCAGCTGGCCCAACTCAGTTCGCTTCAGTGGAGTTACACAAAGAATAGATATGCTCCATATATGTATAAAAATCTCCCTGGGACAATTCTTAAAATAGACTGACAGATGTGAAGATTACCAGTAGGTGCTTAGATTTAGAATGTATAGACGAGTTTCTTGTTTTCCTATCAAAAGGGTTATGGCAGGATTATGTAGAGAAAATTACATGCACTTGTATTAAATTTTATTTAGAAGTGTCTTCAAGTTTTATATTAATAAAATTAACTGGTCCCACCAAATGCATTATTCTACCACAACACTCGTCTTTGATTAGGGGAGAAAAATCATATTACTCATTTTCACAGCTATCAAATTTAGAAGAAGGTAGAGCTTTGACTGTTACTATGTGTATTATCAGGACAGTCAATGAGACATGAAACAAGGACAAACTCTATTTGCCTGGGCATAACGCCCAGTTTGGAAGTAATTGCTGTAGTGGAGTTGCAGCTGCAGATACAGTCAGATCAAATCCAAAGATCAAATGCTTATTTCATTTCGATAAAAATCATTAAACCACAAATCAACTTACTCTGGACTACAGTCAGGAAATGACTCTGTATATACCATCTGCACATTACTGTCCCCTAATAAATTAAAATGGCAACAGTGACTTTTCTTATAGAAAATCCCAAGATATAGATTTCATCAAAATATAAACATTTATCATTTAGATTTTGTTTAGCAGCCAAAATAATGCATTACATTTAAAATCAGCAATGAAGATCTCTCAATACGCTGGGTGTTTTGCAATACATTGCCATATTTTATACTTCAGGAGCTCTAATGGGCAGAACTGAAACTTCTAAGAGTATTTGAAACATTCCCCCTTCCCTTTCTCATTTGATCTCCTGGTGATGGCTACAGAGAAACAAATGGGTTTATGATAAATTTATGAAATGCTAAGCAAGTTTTGACCTTGAGACTTTCTTCAGGGATGGTCTAAAATGGGAGGAAGTATGTAAGAGAAAGTAAGTTTATATAGCATAGCAGAAATTTGACTAATTTAACTACTAATGTGCATTTGTCAATTTAATAAATTTTGTTTTGAAGAGCTTTTTTGTTGTTCATTATGCAGGCTGCTTACGAATACACAGGTCCCTACCTGGCAGATTTATGACGACACTATACATAAAACCTTTAAGGTTTCCTCTATGAATGGACATTTGGCAATGTGACCGCCAGTCCCGCAAAGGGAATCTAATGTATTTAGCTGACACCCAATTTCTGTTCTTCCCGCATTACTTCCAAGATTATAGAAATCATCACTACTGAAAAGAATGTGATCCTAACAAGGACAATGAAGTTACTGTGCATTAAGACTTCTTTACTGGCTCATCTATGCATTTTAACTAAATCAGACTGAATTACAGTGCATTATGATGTCTATGTTAGCTGATATGCAATAGATAGCATTAAGGAGAGTTCCTAAAGCCTGAATAAATGCAGTGAGGCTATGCAAGAATTTGGGATTGTTGTAGCAGGTCCAGATACAGACAACCTTACTCCTACTGAGTAGCATCTTACTCCTCCATGTAGTTCCACTGAAGCCATTTTGGTAGTATAAGGGTATCAGAATCTGACCCTGAGTTAATTATATCAACAAACCAATCTTAGCCTCCATGATGACTGTACCAATGGATCTCACACTCTTTCCCTACAAAATTAGCTGGATGTTCTATACTTTCCCATCTACGCAGCTTTCTACCACCACCAATATTGACAAAAGATTATAGCTGTGTTTAATTTTAATCATTTTATTGGACCAAGAATCAATTTGAATATTTAATCTTAGCCCAAGAGATATTATTTCATTATTGTTTGCATCCTTCAGAAAATTCTTAGGCCGTTGATTGATGGATACAGAGATAGAGGATCACTCCTAATGCCACCAGTAAGGAAATAGCAAGATAATTCCATTTGACCTACTCAGCAGAGCTGTGAAATATTCACTTTGTTGGTTTCACAGAAATATTTGATGTTTCATTTTTGCATGGTTTTGCAACCCCTTGATGCTTCATGTTTATGATATAAATGCTATGTTTGTTTGGTTGGGTTTTTTTTAAAGTGACTCTTACAGTTCTAAAAGTGGCCAGTTCTCCCTGGTAAATGTGTCCATATGTTCTAAAAAATAATCTGAATGTGCAATGATATCCGAAGAACCATGAATTTTGAGTACTTTCTCTTTTCATTGTAATGATTTAAAAAACCCCACATCTACTATACAGTACACAATGGAATTACTCATTCATTTTTTAATACTAAGAATATCTATGTCCTTCCCAATAGTAAACTTTTGACCATAATTATAAATATGATAAGCCTGGCATTACTTATCTGGGACAAATTCATGAGACAGGGCACTCCATAAAGTGCTGGTCACCAACCTTCAGCCTCATTGCTCCTTCAGGGCTGGAGTTTCTCCATCAATACAGGACTGCTAGGGGATTCCATGCATTCCACAAGAACTACATGGCTAAACGTGTCAATGGCCTTAAATGGCTTTATGGCCCACCACCCCATGTTCCATGGAAGTCTTGTTCTCGAGTCAGGATGCCGTGGCTTTTCTTTCAGTCAACTCCTTTGTGATGGAGGTGGAAGGGAGTGCATCATATTCACTGCCTTACAATTTGTTAATGCATCCCGCGCAATACTGGGTGAGGGAACAATGTTGAGGACAGGGCAGTCTCCCAACAATCCTAACCCTAGCCTTCACCATACCACTTCACGTTCCCCATTCCCTACAGGAAATTCAGAGAGGAGCTCCCATGGTCCATTTGCATAAACAATGAATTATTTGAGGTAAATATCTCTGCTGTATATAATTTGGAATTATTAAAATTCTTGCAATCTACATAGAGAGACCCAAGACAAAAAGCAAAGTCTAAAATGAGTTTTGAAGTGTTATTCTCTAAACTAATACAACAGTATAACTATCGGGCAGTTCTTTTTTAAACCAAACTCCACCAATGTATTTCGTCTATGCTAAGCCTAAAGTTATTTTTACTCTAGGCCGTGCTTTTCAAATATCAACCAGAAAGAAAGGTGGTTATTCTGAAGTTATCAGGAGGCTGAAGGAGGTTGGTCTTCTAAATGTCATACTCATAATGACATTTATGCTGAAGGAATTAAATTAGACTGAAAAAGAATTTGGTGTAAAGCGATCACAATAACTCAAGATAATGTGAAGTCAGTGCAAAGGCATTCAGTCTTTAATCTATGACCTCCCACACTACTGTAATTAAAGACAAACCTGGAAGAACTGGCAGAGTGACTGGAAATTAGGGATCACTAGAATGCATACTGTCAGATTAGATTTTCCTTTTTGATGCTTTGTTTAGAGAAACCTAAGTGTAAAGTACTTTCAAAACATGGGTGGATGTATATTTTTTTTAACACAAAACATGCTTTTAATAAAATGAATAACCATCACTAGGGTTGGCTGATGACAGTGATCTGTTATTTCTAAGTATCATGGAATAGTGACCTGTAGGAGGATATCCAATTTATTTGTACTATCTTTTGAAAATGAGAAATCTTACTCTAGTGGGGAAAAAAATCCATTGTATTTCTGTTTCTCCATGGTAAGCTCCATTCCAGATACCGGCTTGCATGCTACACAACCCATGTACATCAAAAAATATTAAGCAGGATCCTTCTGAACTAAAACTTAGTTAACTGCACTCCAGGTAATTATACTTAGCAAGCAGGTAAAGAGACCCATGGAAAATATTTCATGATGGTCAATAAAAAGATCTGTAAAGACTTATTTGCAAGTCCTTTTTTCAGCAGAACACTTACGCTCATGCTTAACTCCAAGCACATTGAAAGCTACCATTTTATATTCTTACTATGGGAGGAAACCTTTAAAAAGACGGTTCAACTGTTTGCATAATAATTTACAGTAAGAAATTCAACAAGAGTTCTTCACATTTTGATGGCCAATGGCTTTCCGATGTGGCTCTTTCCTCATTTGTTTCTATCAATCCCCATCTGTACTTAGTTACCATATACTCAGCACTTGTAGGCAGGCCTTGATACATTCAAGCTTCCCTGAAGTGCCCAAACTCAAAGAAATAAATAGAAATCATGCCTGCTTATACACTTCACCCCCTCTTAACCTCTTGCTAGACTCCTTAATCTAGGGCAGGATCCCAGGCCTTAGTCTCCCACTAAACCTCCTCCGTGTTCCTGGAGGCCTCTCTCCTCCCAGGGAGCAACCGCAGAAACCTTCCCCGGTAGCTTCTTCCAGCTCTCACTTCCTGGTTTATAATCTTAGCCCAGCTCCCTTTCTTATAGCAACCAGACAGTTTTAATGTTCATCACCAGGCCTTTTAACAACTGAGTGCTGGATTTCCTACCCAAGTAACTCACTGCAGACCAATGATTATATTGTCTTCACTAGGCATGTTTAACTGGGAGATCATGGACATTTTATGAGCAAGCAAGACAATGCATCAATGTGCAAATTCCAAACTGCAACTTCCAGCTTTGATCCCACATAAATAGCAGTATTTTTTGTTTTTCAGCTTTCACTCGCACGAGGCTTAGAGGACTGCGGGGAATTTAAAAGTCAGGGGAAGAAAATACATTTACTAATGCCATTTATAAGACACTTTAAAACATTCCAATAACTGTGATTGTGGAGTTTGTTTTGAGAATATTATTCATTATTTGGATTTCAGTCTCATGCAAACTCCACACCAAAGGCGCCTATCCAAAACACAAGAACATAGGAGGTAAACAAGCGGTACTTTTTTTGTAAGTTGCTGGATTGATTTGTGGCCAAATTTCCATTGTTAGGTGCATGCCACCATCTACATACATGTACATCTACCTAATATAAGCAGATACCTAATATATGTACAGAACTCACTACTTACAAGTGCATGTGTGCGTGTACACACACACACAAAGATGATTGCCAAACTGGCCACATGCAAATACAGTACCTGACTTTCATGTATCAATTGGATATTTATATGCATAAATTAGGCAAACTGCATGTGCCAACCTGCATAACTTCATCTATTCCTCTCTGTTCTTGTCCTTATTCAAGGTCACAAGTTTTTTCACATCATTAAAATGCTGCTTTCAGCTTTTCAGCGTTGAGTGCATATGGTACTCCCCATGCCCATTTCCTATTGCAATCTTTCTATCACCTACCAGTCTGGCCTCAGGCTTTCTACACAGGTGCTGTACCACCCTCATTCTTTATTGCTGCTGTAGGTGTTGCTGGTACTGCTGCAGTTTGCTCTCTGTTCTTCTCCTTGATTCTATGCATTCTGTTTTCATCAGCACTAACTTGTCACACAAAGTATGTATAGCAAGAATTTGAATGAAAAGCAATGCGGAGTCAGCTTTTTTAATCCCCAAATGAGGAGATTGAAGGTCTTTTGACCAATATCATATTAATTTATAAGAGCATACAGTGCTATTCTTGCCAAGATATCACACTTTTAGAATCTAGTGGGAATCAGAAAATCTACCATGATGTCAAAAAATCAAATCAATTTACACATCAGGATCTAATGACCTAGTTACTATAAATATAACAGTGAAAACATGAGCTCTGCCAATTGGTTTTATTTGGATAACTTGGTAGTAGTAACCCAAGTTTCTTCTAACACTTCTAATCACTGTACAAGAGATCTCACTGATTGTAACCAAGAATTTCATCTAACAATATATTTCACCATGGGAAAGTACTACCAGAAACCGGGACTAGATGACAGAGGATGGATCACTCAATAATTGTCCTGTTATGTTCACTCCCTCTAATGCGTCTGGCACTGGGCACTGTCAGAAGACAGGCTATTGAGCTAGCTAGATCATTGGTCTGACTCAGTATGGCCATTCTTATGTCCTTATGTTCAAGCTCTGTGTAAGTTCAAAAGTTTCTCTTTCACCAACAGAAGCTGGTCCAATAAAAGATATTACCTCACGCACCTTACCTCTCTATTATCCTGGGACCAACATAGCTACAACACCACTGCAACACCATATATAATTACTAGGGCTGTTGATTAATCAGTTAACTCATGTGATTAACTCAAAAAATTAATTGCTATTAAAAATGAATTGTGATTAATCGCGGTTTAATCGCACTGTTAAACAATAGAATATCAATTGAAAATTATTAAATATTTTGGATGTTTTTCTACATTTTCATATATATTGTATTATGTGTTGTAATCAAAAATATACACTTTGATCTCTGTTATAAATATTTGCACTATAAAAATGACAAACAAAAATAGTATTTTTCAATTCAACTCATACAAGTACTGTAGTGCAATCTCTTTGTTGTGAAGTGCAATTTACAAATGTAGATTTTTTTGGTTACGTAACTGCACTCAAAAACAAAACAATGTAAAACTTCAGAGCCTACAAGTCCACTCAGTCCTACTTCTCTTGGCGATTGGCTGAACAAGAAACAAGTTTGTTTACATTTACAGGAGATAATGCTGCCCTCTTCTTATTTACGTCACCAGAAAGTGAGAACAGGCATTTGCATGGCACTTATGTAGTGGGCATTGCAAGGTATTTACGTGCCAGATATGCTAAACATTCATATGTCCCTTCATGCTTCGGCCACCATTCCAGGGTATGTATTCCATGCTGATGATGCTCATAAAAAAAAAAAAAGCATTAATTCAATTTGTGACTGAGCTCCTCAGGAGAGAATTGTGTGTCCCCTGCTCTGTTTTACCCGCATTCTGCCATATATTTCATTATGCTGTAGTCTCGGATGATGACCCAGCACATGTTGTTTATTTTAAGAACATTTTCACTTCAGGATTTCACAGGATGCAAAGAAGGTACCAATGTGAAATTTCTAAAGATAGCTACAGCTCACAACTCAAGGGTTAAGAATCTGAAGTGCCTTAAGTTCTCAGAGGGACAAAGTGTGGAGCATGTTTTCAGAAGTCTTAAAAGAGCAACACTCAGATGCAGAAACTACAGAACCCAAATCACAAAAAAAAAAATCAAAAAAAAAATCAACCTTCTGCTGGTGGCATCTTACTCAGATAATGAAATTGAACATGCATCGGTCCACACTTCTTTCGACTGTTGTCGAGAAGAACCTGTCATCAGCATGAATGCATGTCCCCTGGAATGGTGGTTGAAGCATGAAGGGACATATGAATCTTTAATGCATCAGATACATAAATATCTTGCTACACCGGCTACAACAGTGCCATGAGAACGCCTCTTGTCACTTTCAGTTCACATTGTAAACAAGAAGTGGGTAGCATTATCTCCTGCAAAGGTAAATAAACTTGTTTACATGAGTGATTGGCTGATCAAGAAGTAGGAGGACTGAGTAGACTTGCAGACTCTAAAATTTTACATTTTTTTGTTTTGAATGCAGGTTTTTTTGTACATAATTCTACATTTGTAAGTTCAACCTTCATGATAAAGAGAATGCACTACAGTGCTTGTACTGGGTGAACTGAAAAATATTTCTTTTGTTTTTTTACAGTGAAAATACTTGTAATCAAAAATAAATATAAAGTGAGCACTGTACACTTTGTATTCTGTGTTGTTATTGAAATCAATATATTTGAAAATGTAGAAAACATCCTAAAATATTTAATTTGATACCATTTATTATTAACAGTGGGATTAATCATGATATAATTTTTTAATCACCTAGTAGCCCTAATAAATACTATTTTGGCAAATAACTTATTTCCAGCGTTAGAACTCCCAAGAGTTTGTAGCTTTCTTAGAGTAAACTACACATATTGATTTTTGTCTTTACCATCTTTTTATTAGACCATTTAAGCAACACCATTCTTCATTTAAATGTGCTGAATATAAGTATGGACGCTAACTCTTATGCTCAGAACCTACACACAGAGAAGTTAGATTACTCTTGCTGGAAGATTGCAATGTAACAGCACATGCAAGAATTAAAAAAAAAAGAGTGATAAAGCAGACTGCACCCTAAAACTCATCCCACCTTACTATAGATTGGCTGGCTGCACACCTGACTGCAGTTCCCAGTTCATGGTTCACTACAGAGACCCCAGTTTAAAGCAGGATCCAGAACCATCTTTGCCCCCACACTTGCAATTCCAACACAGTCCATAATACACCACTCAAACTTTGCAAAGTCATAATGGTGTGGGTAGGTAGAAACCCACGTTAGCCTTGAACTTGCAAGTCTTTGAATGCTACATAGCAGAGTGTGCAAAGTTGTTGCATCATCTTAGTGGGTACTTCCTTCTTCAACCTCCCTCTCACTATTAGGCCAGGAGCATCTTGGTGCTCCTACAGCAGTGCTCTCATTAATACAGAATCAAGTTCCTGCCTGCTAATCGTTTGGTTATTTTTTTCAATTCACTATGGGAAGGCTGAGAACTTCAAACAGCTATCACTGAGAGGATGTTTTGTTTCACCACTCTGACTCCAGCATCTATGTAGTGTGGTGGGTTTTGAGCATATACTATATTCAGATGCTTAATAACTCTTGGTACAAATATGTCATGATCAAGACGAGAGCAATCATATAGAATCCCAGAAGCCTACCAGGTTAATTATTTAATATCTAATTAATGATACAATTTAGTTCTTGGCCTTCTAATCATACTATGTGAAGTTCTAATTAATTGATACAAATTGAAATTACCAAGCATGTTCTTAAGTTTTGTTGAACCAGTAAGTCGACTTTGATTTGAACCTGCTATAGAAATGATCTCCAGTTTATCTGTAAAGTTTAGTGGTATAGACTGACAGGGGCCAGGTAATGAACTGTTGTTAATATAAATTTTGCTACATTATAGTAGTCAGGTAGCATGATCTGCAGCCCCTTATGCTGATATAAAGGTCAAATCTCACAAGTCAAGCTACACAGGATTGAATAATTACTTGGGTTGGAGGCCTTCCAGGAATACCTCGCTGCTCCAGGAAGTGGTACTCATTATTCAGTAGGTAGCAGGCTATCTTCAGACTCAACAGCAAGCCAATGTCCCAACCTGGGAGCACTGATTTGCTTGATCTGCTATTTTATAGATTAATGTAAAAATCAAAGTAATAACTATAATCATTAGAACTCCTGTTGCATGTTTCCCCCTCAAAAGTAGGAGGAATCCTTATCTGCTGGCCAAAATAACAACTCTGGTTAATGACATAGGCTAGATTTTAGAAGCCCAGATTTCATGGAGTTTGAAAGTCTCAGCCACTATACCTGCGTTAAGTCCACAGTGCTGTTTCAACTAAATACAGAATTTTATATGCCCAGCTTTAATGTGGTGGTTCTTTTTTTTTTTTTAACACAACCTGCTATTTTTACACAAGTGCATTTCATAGGTGTATGAAATGATCTCAATCTACTGCTAAGAATTTTTAAGGCATTTTGGGATCCTCAGAGATGACAAACATCTTGAGTGTGTAAGCCACCTTATACCTCAAAGCAAAAAGCTTTATAAGTAGTATGGTTATTATTTTGGAGCAAATCCCCCTCCCTGTCCTGTGCTGTGTGAGTGGAGCTCCACTAAACACTCAGGAGAGTGCTGGAGGGGACCTGGAGTGAAATTCTGACCCCACTGGTGTCAACTGAAAAATGATGGAGCCTGGATTCCTAGCCATGTCCCAAAGGGATGTTTTAATCTAGCTCATTAGTTCTCAAAGTGGGGGTCGCAACCCGGTTATGTGGGGATCACGAGCCCCTGCTGCCGGCAGCTGGCCCTGGCAGCCAGCCCCTCCCCCCGGGGGCTGCCAGTGCCCCTCCGGCCCCTGTCCCTGGGAGGCTGCCAGCACCCCCCCGAGCCTGGGCCCAGCGGTCTGCCAGCACCACCACCCCAGCCCTGGCCCCCTGCCCTGGATTCCTAGCCATGTCCCTAAGGGGGATCGCGTTCAGAGGCCTGGTGTCTGAAAGGGGTCATCAATACAAAAAGTTTGAGAACCACTGGTCTAGCTCAAGTACTGAATCTGGACCCCATTCCCTCAAATATATGCTGCCATTTGTAGCACACGTAAGCAAGGGATGCCCACATAAGCCAGAACTCTTCCTCCCTCCTCTCTTGGAGCCATCATAGCTCTAGTCCAGCCGAATGGCTCTTGTGTTACTATAAAAGGCAGTAGCCCCATTCCTCCCTGCCTCTCCATCAAATGGAAGGCAAGATTCTGTTTTGGCATGTGCATAAAGTTACTGACGTACATATTTGCAGGGTTGGAGTCTCATTCCGTACTAAAGCAAGCAGCCGTAACTGAACAGACACAAGATGTTGGGTTAGTAACTAGGACACCACCTTAACTACCTATGAAGAGTAAAACTACACCTTGAGAGGCTAGTTTTCACACCAACTGGACCAGCCTATTTGCATATATTCAGATATTCCATAGATTCCCTTACTTGATCTTTAAACAATTGCTACTTTAATGATGTTTTCATTACTACCCAGGTGTCTAAACTTTTCATTTATTTTAATTGTTAAAAAAAGATCAAATTTGAAAGTGAGATCAGTAATTCAGTAGTTTTTAATCAATCAATTTCATTCCACGGCTTATTTATTAGTAGGCATGCTTCCTCTCTAGTACTACTTTCCTCCCTGTTAAAAATAAAATTAAATCCTTCATATCCAAATCATTCCCTTCGGCCTTTTGATGATGATCATAAAAGGAAGATTATAAAAGCCAGCATTTCAAAAATATCAAGCCCTTGAAGAACCCCACTGACTTCAATACAGCGCCACGAGACACTCTCTGCAGGATCACGGCCAACATCTGTATTATGATCCTATCGTGGGTTTTAAAAATGAAAGGGGAGAAAATGAGAAGCAAAGCAATGATATGGAAGATGTCTGCTTCCCAATATGGATTTTGCTTACTTCTTTCCTAGGGTTCTCTCTCAATTCCTCCATTTATTGACAGATTCAAAGCAAGACTAATGAACTATTGATGACCCCAGCGCAAAGGCTTATGAATCAAAGCATTTTTATTCTCTGGGTATTGATTTAAATGTGGTAACTGCTGTGCAAATGAAAACGGTAGTTTAAATAAATGAACTGAATACGAGATAGGTTGTGTCCAGTTGAGTTTCTTGTCCCCGGACAAGTCTCTAAATGTTTATTCAGTTTTTGGAAAGTTAATAATTTGAGATATTTTAATAACAAAATGGAGACCTAGAGCAACACAAACATTATCGCACAGAAGGTCCTGGCAGTGGGCAGGACAAAGTAAGAGAGCTGCTACCCTTTCTGAAGAAACACAATGGATTAAGATATACCACATTGAAATCCTGAGGCCATCAGTTTCAGTCTGGCTTTCTGGCCTTTCTAACAAGAAACAAGAAGGGAGGATGTTTCCAGCCCTAAGCGGAGACTAGTGGTCCACAGATATATGTATGAGGATTGTCTTCCTTCGAACTGGTCACTCAGAGCAGCTACATTATGAAAGATATCTGCTGGCCTGAGAAGGAGAGTGGACTGGAGGTAAGAGCTTGTGAGTAGATGCATATTACATGGTCATCCCCCTGAAGTGACATTTGAAGCCTCTAGCTGGCATTCAGGGTCAAACAGCTAACTGGCATCAATGTAGATAGGAATTAGGTACTGTGTCTTGAGAGTCAGGCAGAATCAGCACAGGAATTTATAGGTCTCATCACCTGCAGTATTCGTAGGACTTTTACTTTGGGAGAAGAATGGCCTAGATTGAATTAAGATCATCAACAGTGATGAAATCTGTTCCTTTAAAGTGGTGAGCCTGGGGAAAAAAATTTTTAGAGGCACAGATGGCAGATAGGCACCAAGCTCGAATTGAAAGTCAATGGAAATTAGGTGTCTAACGATTATTTCCCTTTGAAAATCTCCCCCTATGTTCTTTCCTCATGTTTTCCTCCTACTTCTCCCGGTTTGATAAACAAGAGTCCCTTAATCAAACCCGCAGGTTGCCTTTCCCCCTTCATACTTAATAACCAAATCCCCTTAGATCATGACAAGTTCAGGCACAATAATATGAAGTGTGTATACACAAAGGAACCAAGGCTGCACTTTTTAATTAAGTCAAGGAGCCCCTCTTTGTTGAATTAGCTCAACTAAGGCAATAACAATCCTCAAGGCCCATGAAAGAAAGTGTGTGCCATTGTACAGTGTTAGTCTGGAGAACTAATATGCAACTCTATTTTAATCATCCGTTGGGGGAGGGTATTTTTAAAATACTATTCAAGACATAAGTGCAAAATAGTCTTTGAGCCTCATGTTTAACAAAGCCGGAGGGGAACTCTCTCTAATACTGCAAAGACAGGCAATCTCATGGGAAATGATTCCGCACTTGCATTATTGCTGGTGTAAAGCTGTAAGTTTGTCAAGTTTTTTTTTTAATGCCAATAAAAGATTAAACTGGTACATCAGAATGCTGAGCTACAGTTTCAGCTGAGCTCTGTGGTTCACAGAGACTTATCAAAAATGACAAAATTCAACATCTAGGAGACATCATGTAGCACATAAGGTCTCACACCAGATACAGTAGTCCCAGCAAAGCGCAGCTAGGAATATGGGAAGCATTAGAAAAGGAAAAAGAGACCAAAACAAAATGAAATTATCCATCCTCATCTGAGCCGGCCTTCAGTAGGTAAGCATGGAAAACGGAAAGGCAGGTAGACGTACCTGTAAATTGAAGGTGCAGTGGTTGTCATTGTAGCGGGCTGGTCACCCAGTCCAGCCCTGGGAGAGGGCTGGGAGAAAAGCCCAGGTTGATTGGGGAAGCAGCCACAGCTGGGCCATGCCCCAATCAGGGCGCAGCTGGGCCCTAGAAAAGGCTGTGAGCCAGGAGCTCAGGCAGTCTCTCTCTGACTGCAGAGAGAGAAGGAACTGGCTGCCAGAGAACTGAGCAAGATACCTGAGTAGAGCAGTGCTGGGGGAAGGCAAAAGGAGCTGGGGTGTTCCTGCCTGGAAACCCCCGTGGCTGCAGAGCCTTGCGCGGGGCCTAAACAGGTTCTGGGACTGTGAAGGGGTATTCGGCCACTGACAATCCCACCAGCTCCTCCTTAGCCTCAGGCCTTTCAAGGTTTGGGCTGCTGCCTGCCTTGGCAGCAAGGTGGGCAGACAGCAGCAAGCAGAATGCATCTGTCTCCTTCCCTGGCTCAGCTTCCACTGCGCTACGGGCTCCGCCTTTTATACTTCCTGCCCCACATCTCAAATTCTGGTGGGAGAGCCGGCCTGGCCGGACTCCACGCGTCTGGGCAGAGAGAGTGGTCCCCCACTCTGGCTCAGAGGGAGGCCAAACCACCTCACTGTAATGTGTTTACATATATATTGTTAGAGGTTGACAGTATAACCAAATGGTTCCTGTCTGTCACTGTATTCTGTTAATTCAGAGATCAAAAGGAGATGTTAACATTTAGATGAACTGCAAATGTAGTAATATCATTGTCGTGCTTTTGGAATAAACAATTTTTTGGTGCCCAATTTGAGAGGCTTTAAAAGGACTTCATTTCAGAGAGTAGGTACTCAACACTGTTTGAAAATTAGACCTCTTTTAAGGTATCTGAAGTTGGGCACTGAAAAATCACTAAATTTAATGATCTTGGCTTTTCGCTCCCTTCCTTTTTCAACATAAGGATAATTTACTGTTCTGCACAGTAAATACTACATTTATAAAGTCTACCTTTTTGCTCCTTTAGGAGTGATTTGCTCTATTTTCTCAGTGCAGATGAATGAATAGTGAATAGTGAAACATTCCACTAGATTTCAGTTTCATTAGAACTCATAGAATCCAGGGGCCAAGGACATAATTGTGCAGTAAATAAAATAAGCCATTGTCGAGGATTCCTGATGATGAAGCAGCTAGTAAGTTACTCATTTTTAAAGCAAGCTTGTTGTTTCAAGGTGTGATGTCCTCAAAGCAGAACCAAGATAGTTAATTTTATGTTCTCCCATCTTTCAATACCATAATAAGGGATGTATAAATAGTAAAGCAAAAGCATTCCGGTAAATGTACTTTGCACTGTGACCCTTAACATTGTTATTTCCTTAACTGTAAAAAATACTTTTATTCCCCTTATAATATAGAAGAACTGGATTAAAATGAGTCAATTTAAAAATTTTCTGCTGGTTTGAAAGCTATTACCTTTAATACTGGCAGTTACCAGTTTGGGCCTTAACTGAATTCCCATTCAGGTAAATGAGGTATTTTCTTTCCATTGACCCAAATGAGAGTTGCACTAGGCCCTTGAAGTGTTGCATCAAATCTTTCAAATAGGAAGAGGCTTTTTAATTGAGACCTGTGTAAGCCATTGCAAACATGCACATTATTCTACCAATACAATTTTTAACATCCACAAAAGAATTTTCTGTAAGTAGGTTCAGAGCTAGATAAGGTTTGAAAGGGCCTAAGGCAACTGTTCATACTGCAGCTCTTTGAGATACGAACAAATTATTGCACCAGTTCAAACAGTCTGCAGGAGCAGAAAGACATGAGTTAGTGTTGGAAAGGTGCAATCTGGAATTATAGCAAAGAGCTGAGAGGACATTTCAAAGAAGAGGAGAGGAGAGATGAATATACTTTTTCTATGAGAAAACAAAGGCAAGTTTGTGCTTTACAGGAAGAAAAGCACATTGTGTGTAAAAATAATACAGTTTGATGGATTTGCCTGATTGCTATGCAGCCCACTCTCAACATAAGCAGAATTTATCTATTCTACTGTTCTGTCAAGCAAGCAGACAGTCTGTGCCATTCTGAAAGTTGATAGGATGGAACTTCTTTCATCTGCCAATTACAGTGACCTTGGGAATCCATTGGACTGTAACATTCACTCTTTTGAGATAACTGCTTAATCACCAGGTACACTGAGAAAAATTACACAACCCAAAGATAATCAGTGTAGGAATTCTCTCTTTTCTCAGCTACTATGGGGGAGATAAAAACATTTCTTCCTTTTCTTTATTCCCTCATGATTTGTTTTAAATGTTGTCAGCATATGTCTTACATTTTTTCAGATGTATTCCAAATAAGCTATCAGGTAAGAAATAGTGTTGCCAGTCCTGAGATGAACTAATCTTTGCTGATATGAAGCATTATCACATATCAGTAGGCGGAAAATGTTTAAATAGAATGTAGGAGGAAATTTCGACATAAGTAGTAAGATTTGGCAACTTGAAGAGCCAATGACAGTTAAACTACAAATTAAGTAAACTGGTTAATGCTGTTCACTGAGCAGAGTGAACATTTTCCACAAGTATATATTTCAATTTGAAAACAAATTTTATTTTGACTGCATCTACAAGTCTCCCCTAGGACTTGTTTACATAGTACCTTGGTCCAGACAAGCTGGGGTGTAAATTCTAATGTACACTAGTGTGTTGTGCACTAATAGCCTGTATGGACCCAGCTGGCATGCACTAAAAGTTCCCTAGTACACATTAATGTAGTCCTGTTTCAAAGGGTACTATGTTAATGTGCACTAGGGAACTTTTAGTGTATGTGACAGAAGGATCCACTTGGCTCAGTTAGTGTGCAACACACAAGGGCACATTAAAATTTACACCTCAGCTAATATGACTTTAAGGCCTCGTCTACACTCCAGGGGGAGATCGATCTATGTGAATAATATAGCTGAAGTCAATGTACTGAGATCTACTTGCTGTGGGGTCCATACTATGCAATGTTGACTGGAGACAACAGAGTTTTGAAATGTGTTTAAGAAGTTATTTGTTAAATGTTAAAAGAGTTTTGAAATGTGTTTAAGAAGTTATTTGTTAAATGTTATTTGGTTTTTTTCATACATACATAAATTTGCTTTTTTAGATGGCAGGGATCCTTTGCAGTGTGTATTAAACAGACAGTAGACCAATGGGTGACATCTCTTATTCTATGCACTACATATCAAATGTTTTCAGAGCAGGTAACTATTCTGTGCCATGTGTCCAACATGTCCCATAAGTTGCTTGGAAAGTTCTCTGATATTCCAAAATACCATCCAATTTTTAATGTCAAGGTGACTGGCTGGTTTAGGAGATTGTTATTGGGATTTGGGAACTAGACTAGCTACCATATGTCAAATTTTGGTCCATGTTAGCCTGGGCTAAATTACAGATTACTGACCTAAACCTGAAAGCAGTACGCCTTAGCAAACTGAACAAACATCCAGACACTACGAACACTAAAATAATTTCTTCTCTGCCCCTGACTCACTGTGTTCTTGAGTAAGTAATTTATCTATTATGTGTGTCCATTTTCCCTATCTGTAAAATGGGGATTTCAACACTTAGTTTACTTGAGAGGGGTGTTGCAGGGATTAGCTAAAAGATGTATAATGCTTAGGACACAGATAGCACTTTGCTTTGCCAATGTGAGACAGAACAATATAGAAACTTGTTTCATAGTTTTTCCTACACACTGTTTTGTGATGATGATAATAAAATGAATTGCTGTTTTCCACAGATGTACTCTACTCTAAAACAGACATGACTATATACACATAAGTAGACATGGATGAATATTATAAAGAATTTTCATGAATATTAATTCACATTTGCAAATTAACACACTTTAACAGTGTTTGCATCCCCTGTGTGATTATTTTCCATTAATATTCTAGTGAAGAACTTCACTGGCAGGAACATTCATCAAAAGAAAGTTTTAGGCAAGTATTTTCATTATATTAGCTATTCATATCCAATAATAGTAGACATTAGAAAATATTCATGGGAAGTGAATTTTGAATTCATGAGTATTCACACCTGAAATCTGATTCTTAGAATTACGCTCAGTCAATCAGGGAGGAAAAACTTTTTATGTTGGCTCCTTAAATATGACCTACGGAGCAGGTATTATTTACAGGAATTATTCAGCAAATAATTTGAAAAAGCAAATAAATCTGTATAGATATAAACACAAAGGAGGAGAAGTTCATCAGAATGAATATTCTTTTTGAGTTATCTACACAGCAATATACAAAAAATACACAAGGAAGAAGATCCCAGCAGCACCTACCCCTAGCTATATTCTCAACTTACAAGTTAAGCACCTGAACTTTTGGAGGATCAGGCACACATTAGAGCACATGGTTTCCTAGTGAGTGCAAAACTAGGCAAACCAACACAATTATCTAATCTTTTATTTTTACACCCATCTGAACACAGGTGTGCTAAAGGGCCTGGAGTGGGGCATAGAAGATCTGGGTACAGTTTTCATTCAGTAAAGCCTTCTTATGTGTCCAAGGATACAGTTAGGAACAATGACTTCAACAGTCTGACTCAAGCCCTTAATTCCTTTGTGCCTCCCATTCGTATCCTTTCTCCCACCCTTTGTTTGTTTTATCTATTTATCTATTTACATCAATCTCCTTGGAGGTTGGGATGGAACTGTCTCTTACAACGTAAAATACAACAGTGCCTAACACAATAAGGTTCCAAGCACTAGTATAAAGACAACAAACAACCAAGAATAAAAACAACAATTTATTTGACTTTGCAATTTAATCACAGAAGTGGTAAGGCATTTAGTGGTCATTTAGTTCAGCCCTCAGCCTATGTGCGCGTATGGGTGTACTTGTGCAGTACTCTGATTTTCTAACCTTGACCATCTCAAATTGATGTCTATCAAGCTGTTGCAAAAAATTCCAGAGCCTCTGACTCAACTGCTTCTATTAAGTGAGATAATGGAGATAACGAGGGCTGTCAAGCGATTAAAAAAATTAATCACAATCACACTATTAATGGTAGAATACCATTTATTTAAATATTTTTGTATGTTTTCTACATTTTCAAATATATTGATTTCAGTTACAACACAGAATACAAAGTGTATAGTGCTCATTTTATATTTATTTTGATTACAAATATTTGCACTGTAAAAAACAAAAGAAATAGTATTTTCTATTCAGCGAATTCAAGTATTGTAGTGCAATGTCTTTATCATGAAAGTTGAACTTACAAATGTCGAATTATATACAAAAAAATAACTGCATTCAAATATAAAACAGTGTACAACTTAAGAGTCTACAAGTCTATTCAGTCCTACTTCAGCGAATTGCTCGGACGAAAAAGTTTGGTTACATTTGCAGGAGATAATGCTGCCTGCTTCTTGTTTACATCACCTGAAAATGAGAATGGGTGTTCACAGGACACTGTTATAACTGGCACTGCAAGATACTTAAGTGTGAGATGTGCTAAAAATTCATACGTCTCTTCATGATTCAACCACCATTCTAGAGGATATGCATCCATGCTCATGATAGGTTCTCCTGATAATGATCCAACGCATAGCAGACTGACACATGTTCATTTTCATCATCTGAGTCAGATACCAGCAGCAAAAGGTTGATTTTCTCTTTTGGTGGTTCGAGTTCCATAGTTTCCGCATCTGAGTGTTGCTCTTTAAAGACTTCTGACAGCATTCTCCACAACTCATCCCTCTCCGATTTTGGACTTCATTTTAGATTCTTAAACCTTGGGTCGAGTGCTCTATCTATTTTTAGGTATCTTACATTGGTACCGTCTTTGCATGTTGTCAAATCTGCAGTGACACAGTTAGTAAATCAAACGTGCTGGGTCATCATTCAACACCGCTATAACATATAACATATATTTCGGTATAACTGAAATATACGGCAGAATGCGGGTAAAACAGAGCAGAGGACTTTTTTTTAACAAGTGTCATCAGCATGGAAGCATGTCCTCTGGAATGGCGAGAGAAGCATGAAGGGGTATATCTAGGGGTCCTGGGTGGCTTCCCTCCGAGCCAGAGGGGAAAGAACCACTCTCTCAGCCTGAGTGGGCAGGGTCAGACCAAGCTGGCTCCAGCCCCATGAAGGGGAGGGGTAGAACAGGAAGTACAAAGGGTGGGGCTCTTAGCTCAGTCAGGGCAGCACCAGGGAGGGAGACAGACGCAGACCTCTGGCTGCTCCTTCCTTACCCTGCTGCCGAGCCAGGGGAGGCCCTGGAACCAGGGAACCCTAGTCTACGGAAAGGACTGGGATTTCCAGACCTGCCTGCTGCGGAGTACCCCGAGGGACTGCTGGAGCCCAGCAGTGACCCATGCCGGCCCGAGGCGGTCTCAGAGGGGGAACCGGAGCTGCCAGTGGCCGAGTACCCTGGGGGACTGCCAGAGCCCAGCAGTGACCCTTGGCTGACGGAGGCGGAAGCTGAAGGGGAACCGGAGCTGCCCGCGGCAGACGACCCTGGCTTCTGCTGGTGCCCCCTCGCCTGAGGGGTGCGCTATAGACTCTTGCCGGCGCTCCTCTGCCTGAAGGGCACGCTACAGACTCTTGCCGGCGCTCCCCTGCCTGAGGGACATGCTACAGACCCTTGCCAGCGCTCCCCTGTCTGAGGGCATGCTACAGACCCTAGCGGGCGCTCCCCTGCCTGAGGGGCCCACCACGGATGCTTGCCAGCCCACCTCCCGACTCTAATTCCCTGTGACTGGGAGGTGCGACCAAGGCCTTTCAGCAAGGCAGTAGCTCCTCACCGGTCCCTGCGGCTCGGAGGACGTACTGACCCTCGTACAGTATACAAATGTTTAGCATATCTGGCACATAAATTCCTTGCAGCACTGGCTATAAAAATGCCACATGAAGGCCTGTTTTCACTTTCAGGTGACAATGTAAATAAGAAGCAGGCAGCAGAACCCCTCCCCCCCGCCCAAATTTAAATGAATTTCTTTGTCTTAGCAGTTGGCTGAACAAGAAGTAGGACTGAGTGGACTTGTAGGCTCTAAAGTTTTAGACTGTTTTGCTTTTGAGTGCAGTTATATAACAAAAAAAAATCTACATTTGTAAGTTACACTTTCATGATAGAGACTGGATGTTTTAGTTGGGGTTAGTCCTGCTTTAAGCAGGGAGTTGGACTAGATGACCTCCTGAGGTCCTTCCAACCCTGATATTCTATGATTCTATGATTGCACTACAGTTCTTGTATGAGGTGAATTGAAAAATACAAATTTCTTTTGTTTATCATTTTTAAAGACAAAATATTTGTAATAACAATAATATAAAGTGAGCAGTGTATACTTTGTATTCTGTTTTGTAGCTGAAATCAATATATTTGAAAATGTAGAAAAACATCCAAAAATATTTAGTACATTTCAATTGGTATTCTATTGTTTAACAGTGATTAATCGTGATTTATTTTTTTAATCACAGTTAATTTTTTTGAGTTAATTGCATGAGTTAACTGCGATTCATTGACAGCCTTAGAGATAATAGTTTCAGATTTTCAAGATGATGCAAAAATGACATAAAATATTACTTTTATTAGAATACTAAATTCATGGAAAATTACTAACATTTTCATCTGTTTAAACTGTATATAGATGTACTGGGTGGGAGGTAAAAATCCAAAGCGTGAATATGAGGAAGATGTGTTTACTTTTTTTCAAGGGCAATTTCCTTGTATTCAAGTAGTCAGGCTTTTCCTTTGTATCACTTTATCAAGGGGACTCTGATAGTTGCAATGTAAGTAAGTATCTGCTATTATTATAGATGCCTTTGTCGAACAGGCAGTCTAATACCATTTAATTCTTTATTTTTTCAAATAGATACAATTGTGTTGGAAGCAGCGTGTGTGTGACAGTAGCCCCAGAGTACTGTGAGGGAGAGCAGCCTCCCCAGCCCAGCAGCGCGGGGAAGGAGAGCGTGCAGCACCACTGGCACCCCGAGAAGGAGAGTGGCATGACCTCAGCTCCTGGAGCCCAGTGACACCACCAAAGTGGGGCTCTGGGGGTGGAGTGTGGGTGGGGCCATGCCTGGCTGTTTGGGGAGGCACAGCCTGCCCCAGCCTCCCCCACTCGCAGGCCTCAGTGTTATGTAAACCGCTGGTCTGGGTATTTTGTGTGTCCTCTCTGTGTCCAATCCACAGAGGGTGCATAATAGCAAACTCTAGGGCATGGTCTCACTCCTACTGAAGTCAGTGATACTACCCCCATTTACTTCCTAGAGGGAAGGATCAGGCCCCTAGAGTGTGACTCACAAGAGGGAGCGGAAGCTGGAGTATTAAACACTGCTTGCAGGTCCTGATTCTTACAGTTAAATACTACAGATGAGCGGCATTATATACCAAACATACCCATTTAAACATAAGAAAATCTACTTAAGTAAATGAAAGTGAAAATGCTAACAACAATCTAAAGGTGGCCATGACCAATCTAGGGAGTTCTAGCTATAAAAAGGAGAAGAGGTATCTGTTGTGGAAAGCATATAAACAGAATCAAACCATTTAAAAAATGTAATAGATAATGTTTCAGAGGAAGCCATTTGCAGTGAGATCCAGTGCTGCACTTCAGAGATGCAGCCCAGAACTTGCAGCTCGGTGGCTGGAGGAAGGGGAATTTGGTGAATTTAAGTGGATTTTGTGCCCTCTCAATCTTTTGCTGTTCTGGCATAATTTAGACAGTCCTGGGGAACTGTTTAAGTTATAGAAACCTCTTGGACTGCAACACTGCTCCAAAACTGCACAGCACCTTATGCTGCGTCTTGGCCCAATATACCCCAGCCATCTCCGGCTCTGCCCCTGACAAGACCCTCCCACTCCTGGCAAGCCTGATGCCAGGGCTTGCAAGGAGATCCTTAGTGCTGTGCTTGCAACTGTGTTCTGCAGTTCCTGTGCCAGGGGAATTCTCTCCGCCTAGGACTGGGGCTTTTAGGGCCTCTTTCCCCACTCTGATGCCTTTATCCTAGCTCAAATGGGCCAGAGCCAGGAAGAGAATCTCCGCCGTAGATCTGTTGTTCTGTAATATTTAATGCAATGCAATTTTTTTAAATCGTGAACCACATAATGTACTGCTGAGTTGCTTTAACATTTTACCTGTAATAAGGACTAATCAGATCCTTCATCCTTTTCATCGCACAGACTCACATTTCTGTTGATATTAATGAGGACTACAGTTTCATTCTTATTTTATGGGCTTCTCTGCGGTTTTTGCTTTTCCAATTAAGCCCATCTCACGAACCTGATCGTGAGGCTGGCAGTGCCATTTCCCCAGTACGATTACCTCATCTCTAATTAAACCGAACAGCATCAAATCCAGAGTAGGTGGCACAATGAGGTAACTGTGTTTTTTAAACCAAAGACAGCTGACTTGACTCATGAGCTAACTTAGGTAAACAGGTGAGAATGAGCTCAATGATCTCACCCTAGTCCCCAGAGCACACCACAGAGTCACCACATAATTCAGCACAACTGACCACATCTACTGAAAGGCGCAGTGGCAGTGGGGTAAGACGACCATTATAGGTCCTATCCACCATTGAAGTGGATAGGAAAGATTTTGTTCGCTTATACTGGGCCTGATTCATTGGTGTGCAGAGGTCTCATCATGGCACCATAAAGGAATTAAGAATCCCTTGGTGGAGCTCTCAGCTCTGCACTCCCTCCCTGGGTGCAAGGCATGTGTCAAAGGAGGGAGGGAGCAGGCTGTGGGAGAGAGGAGTCATATCTGCTGCAATCTGAAATGCCGGCTATTGCCTCCCTATCGTATGTCCATAGGAGCCAGGCAATGTAGTTGTAGCTATGTTGGTCCCAACATATGAAAGAGAAAACGGGGTGAGGTAACATCTTTGAATGAACCAACTTCTATGGGTGGAAGGGACAAGCTTTGGAGGTTCACAGAGTTCTTTGTCAGGTCTGGAGAAGGGAAGCAAAGTATCTAAGGGTACGGCTACACTACCCGCCGGATTGGTGGGTAGCACTCGATGTATCGGGGATCGATTTATCACGTCTAAGTCAATCCCCACCTCAGCAGGAGGAGTAAGTGGAGTCGGCGGGTGAGTGGCCGCAGTCAACCCACCGCTGTGGGGTGGCCAGGTAAGTCGACCTAAGGTACTGCAACTTCAGATACGCTATTCACGTAACTGAAGTTGTGTATCTTAGGTCGAACCCCCCACCCCCAAATACAAGGTGGGTCCGTTGTTAAGCACAAGGGGTGATGTGACAGTACAAGGGTGAAGCTGAGGGGTCATGCTAGCCAGGGTGCAAGTTAGGGCAGTCTTCAAAGCATGCCGCACCAAATCCCCATAACAGGCTCTGTGCTTGAATTTGGCCCATTCTGCCTGATTCAAAGCTCATTCTCAGAAGTATTGATTCATTCATAGCACACGCACTATTCTCCCAAAGCTTAAGCAATCCCCCGCCCTTTAGGCCTGTTCATTACAGTGCCTCGCTTAGATCACAGCCTGCAGCGTGGTGTCAGTTTGTTGGACTGCTTAGTAAAAAGAAAAAGATCGTCTCTCTCAGTTTCAGGTGCCACGGCAGGTGTTGCAGCATGTGGGGAATGAGAGAAAGCAATCCTCAGCATTCTGCTTTCAATACTCAACAGAACTCCTCAGAACTGAACAGAGCTTCATCACTAAGCTCTGATTGACTTGGTTTTAAAGATTTCCAAAGTTAAGGGAAGCTTGGATTGTTCATAGAAGCAATTTGCACGTACCTCAGCTTGAACGCAATTAATAACCAACTCAACTGATTCATTTTGAAAAGTAATTATGAAAATATGGAGCTAAGAGATTCTTTAATAAAGACACTCATGCCCATTTTAGAATATTGTGAGATTTCATGGTAATTTGTTGATTATCTCTTTCACATTCTTCATTCCACACTACTATTAACAAGGAAGAGAACCCAGACATAATTTCACCAAGTATACTTATGCCATAATTCATACTTATTCTGCTGTTCAATATTGAGAAGCACACTGCGTAGAGATTAAACATAATTTGTGTCAGTGACTGGGCACAGACATGATACATCTGATTTTTTTTATATTAAAGACATGGTTGTTTATAAAAGCCTGAAAATGCCAGTTTTTAATCCTTTCTTGTTTAAGACATTAGGTGCAAGATCAAAAATCAAGATTTCAAATATACAGACACCAAAGAAAAAAATGCATGTATAGTGAGAATGGCAGATCATCCAGCCGACACCTATCTAGTAGCGAAGGCTTAGCGCTGGAAGTCAGATGGATTCTTTTTCTGGCTCTGCCACCAGTATATTGGTGACCTTGGACGACTCTGTCAAAGAGCTCAACTTTCAGAAAGGGTAAGCTCCCACAGGTCCCCTTTACATCATCTGGGGTTTCAGGAGCTCAGCACCTGGGCAGGCAGGCACCTGACCTCTCAGGCTCTCGGTTTCCTTATCAGTAAAACGGGGATAATAACCCACCTCTAAGGGGTGCCATGAGGCTTAATTATTATGGTTTGTAAAGCAGTTTGAAGTTCTCAGATGGAAGGGCTACAGAATTCCAAATTGGTGCTTGTATTAGAGTCTTGAGACCTATCTATCTTAGGCCTTGTCTACACTACAGGGGAAATTCGATCTAAGCTATGCAATTTGAGTTACCTGAATAGTACAGGAGTCAATGGGAGATCTGCAGCTGATTTGGCAGGTCTTCACTAGACCCACTAAATCGACCACTGATACATCAGTCACCAATCCCCCAGTAAGTGTATAGAAGCCTGCAGGCACGTTAGAAATACTTCTTTGATTCAAGGCAATAGTTGAGAAGACAGAATGAAATGTCCAGCAAGGGGTTCTATCCTCTTCTGGGGTTTCCAGTACATGTTTACAACTGCATGTTAAATAGCATTGTTTTCACTTCATTTTTGGATAGTATGTATGTGGAATAGCTTTATCCAGACAGAAAAATTTGCTGCCCACCTTTAGACCAGAAATGCTTTTATCTCTAGAGAGGGTAAATGGTTGGTTTTGCAGAAGTCAGATGTTGCAACCAGTTGACAGAATAGAAGAAAGCAAGTTTGGTTAAAGCCATTCAAGGGGAAAGTAAAATCTGCAAGCCATTTGTTGAACCTTATTACCTTAGCTCAGAATATAAACAGTTTAGAACACCCACATGCCCTATCAAATAAAAACAGACCTGGGATAAGCTAGAATCAGCTTTTTCTGAAGAAAAAGTTTCCCCTGTTTTAGACGCCAAACAAAATGGAACAATAGGAAAGGTTTTTTTTCTCACTAGTCCCTCAAAATAAAATGAAGCTAGCAAAAGCCACTGTACAGTAGGACAGAGACTGACTTTAGTCTGTAATGCAATAGGCAGTCAGCATGGGTCAGCTCTATCACGTTGATCGTTTAATTTACATGTAAGTATTAAAAGCACATGTTTGGGGATCTGTATGTCTTTTTTGACATATGCTGTGGGAGCAATTCTAATACAGGCCCTAAACTTTAACCAATCACAAAGCAGACTGCTCAAGACCACTGTGTCATGGAGAAAGTGTGTGTGATGTTCAGAGGAAATGTAGCCGGCGATGAGAGAGCAGGTTGTAACAGGCACTGCTGCCTAAACACTGTCGCAGGTACCTCCAGCAAATCAAATTTACCAATTTGGGCCTGTCCAATGGATGAAGAGAGAGAAAGCTGCTGGAAACGCTGAAGGAGGAAATTCTATTAGGAGAGAGGAATAATTGTTTTCAGGGAAAATTGACATACTGCCGTGAGTTACTCTATTGTCTGATAGCTGGACTCAAAAGCCTGTCTGTGAGTTCTTTCAGGATCTCAGGTAAGAAAAACTGTTACCAAATTATTCCTGAAATAGTATATTCCACTAGATTTGCAGAAACAAAGAAGTGCCCTTCCTATGGCATTAGGTGCCTTTACCATACATTAAAAATACAGCAACAAATACAACCAAATTAAATGCAGAAGCCACCCTGAAATCAGCTCCCCCTTTCAAAACCCACCAATAAAATCAACCCACTCCAGACACAGATATACCTGACACGTACATGATCACAGACACTATACGCACACAGATTCACTAGTCATTCCATACACTTTCTAATTATTGAGAACCAAATCTTTTGACGGTGTAACTCTACTCAAGCCAATGGAGTTGCACTAGCAGACAAGATAGAAGACTAAACTTTTACTAATCCCAAATTAGGCACTAAAATCTCTTAAGAACAGATATTGGACTAAATTTTGCTTTCAGTTCACTGAAGCCAGCTGTTACTCAGAGCAGAATGTCCTATTAACTAGTGGTCATACGGTGATGCCTTTAATTGCACTTAGTGGTATCTTACTCCATTAATAGTTCCATTGACTTCATTGGGACTATTTGTGGAGTAAAGTAAAGTAAGAGCATCACAAGCTGTTCTTAGAAGCCTTACAAGTTATCTTTGATTGCCTTAATGAAGAGAACGGCAGCACCAAGGCTATCATCAGATGTTGGAAACATTCTCTTTCCTCAAAAGGCTGATTTTTTTTCTGAGATTTGAACAGTCTCTCCTTTTATATAGCCTGCAGGGTCATGTTAGGACCCTACCAAATTCACAGCCATGAAAAATGCATCACGGACCATGAAATCTGGTCTTTTGTGTGTTTTTACCTTAGAAGAATTTCACAAGACCACCAACGTTTCTCAAATTTGGGGTCCTGACCCAAAAGGGAGTTGCAGGGGGTTGCAAGGTTATTAAAACCCTTACTGCTCTATGAGTTATACATTTTTATATAGACTATATAAAATAAAAGTGACCAATGCCAAGATGTCCTCATTACTTCCTTCATAAACTACCAAATGAAATTTTAGAAGTTGAAGACATTATCTCATATTCCATTTAGACTGAATTTGGAGATGTAACTTTTAATGAAACTTTCCAGTTTCCTTTTAGTAATTCTAAGCATTGTGTGCAACCAGCTGTGTACCATATATTTTTTAAGATTAAGTTTCAATTCTATTTTATTGCAATGGATATTTTTTTAAATTTGAACCCTTAGGAATTTCCTCTTATGTCCAAGTATAGAGCTCTACTTTCCCCAATAGCAAATTTCTAATCTGGCCTAATTCTATAGCTCCCTATTGTTTCTCAGATTTGTGATAACTTCATACCTATAGAATGTAGGAAAACTTGAGGTGAAAGTCAGCTAGAGCCAACCGTTTAGGAGTGAAGGTCTCTCTAATGGCTGTACGTCCTGTTGTGTGTTATCCCACTTGGAAAGTGGAATGATTGATTCAGTGCTTTAGAAAAAGTTCCAAATCACATCTCTGTAGTCCTATCATCACACAGACTGGGACCCTATTTATGTGATCCGATTAGATTTTGGTTATATCTGCTTACTACATAATGAGAGCAAGTTCTATGCTATAAAAGTGATTGATTTTAATAGTAAGAATATTTCAGCACTTGCTGAGTCACATCATTAAAAGAGTTTAATTTTTAGCTGAATTTTTCTACCCATATTTGAAGGCAGGTGAAAAAATGTCAGTAGGAAATTAGAGGAAAAATCTGCTCTATTGTATGTAGCTTTCTCCCTTCTCAGAGCACTTGATACTACACTTTATTATACTAGCTTTAGTAATGCTAATTGCCTTGACACCCAAGTGCATTTCTACCTCAGCTAATTAGGCTATGTTCAGTATCATGGTAGGACCGTGATACTATCTCTCTGTGCTCGTTACCACAGTCCTAACATATCTGCTCTTGGTACCTGCTCAAAAATCTCTTGCTTCACCCCCAAACTTGTCACCATGATTCTAAGTGGTACCATGTAAAGAGAGAGGACGCACATGGTCCCAAAATAGAAAATCAGCACATGCTAGTGTCAGTCGAATATGTTCTGGCCTACAACATGGGTTTGATGATTTGGGGGGTGTCTGTCAATACAGCTTATGAAATGTGGAATGAGGAAGTTGTTACTATGAAAACTGTTATATCACTGAATCCCTCGGAAGCCACCGGGGGACGGCAGGTCTGTGCCACATCTCTGCCAGACCAGATACAGCAGTGGGTCATTAGACTTTAAGGGACAACAGGGATGCGAAAGAACTTGCCTGTGCAGGGAAACCACTTCTCTCCAACTTCTCTCAGTTTGAAGATTAGAAAGTTACCAGCAGCAGACCAAGACACTACAGTGATGACGCTAGCCTTTCTAGAGGACTAAGAGGGGAAGACTCAGGAAGCCATACTGGACGTTTTGGGCAGGAGGAGGAAAGGGGACAAGCTAGCCAAGGTCAGAAGTGAATTGGGGAGGAAGAGTTCCATTTTTCAGAACAGAAGCAACACATAGTGCAGAAGCAGCAAACAGTATTGTGGCACCTTAAAGACTAACAAAAGTATTATCTGCAGATCCAGACTAACATGGCTACCTCTCTGATTCTTGACATACTGCAGAAGAACTCTGGATATCCCCAGACCATTCTGAACCCAGCCCAAAGAATGCTCTGGAGTATCGAGGCAGGAAAACACATGTCAAGGTTTGTTATTTTTGTATAGATTTGTGCATTTCTTGTGTGATTAAGTAAAGAGCAATGATTTTAGAATTCTATGCAAAAAGTGTCTGTGTCACACTATTCATTTGTCCCTTGAACAAGTAAACTGTGGTCCAGAGCACCACATGGCTGGAGGTCTGGGAGAGGGTGTATTTAAGATACATTGAGAGTCTGAGAGCCCAGTACTGATTCCAGGGGCTGGGCAGCTGGATCACATGGTTGCAAGGAACAGGAGGTGATGCTGGTCAGAGAATCTGCACCTTGAGGGTGTGCTTAGAACTTCAATACAGGGACAATGCCTCAGCTCCATTCAAACTCCAGAGGCTTAAAACACATGGGATTCAGTGGCCAGATCACCTTTCAGCAGTCTGGTGAGTGGCCAAGAGGTGGCACTCGCCTGGACCTGCAACAAAGGACAAAACGCTTTTGGAGGGTAGATGCTAGAAGGCAGCACAGGACCTGATACAAAGCCCATCACAGACAATGGAAAGAGTCTCACTGATGTCAGTGAGCTTTGGATCAGATTCTTAGAAAATGGGGACAAGAATGGAGGAAAAAGGCAAAAATCAAGAAGGAGAGGGGAAGAAAAAACAACAGAATGAAAAAGAGAGAATAGAGAAACAAAGAGAAGATCAGATGATAAAGGTGGCAGGAAAGAAATGGAAGGGAATAATGGAATGAAAAGCAAGAGATGCTTAGATTCAGTTTATGCAATAAATGTACTGGGATGGAAAAGGGGAGAATCTATGGCCTATCACAGCCTCAGGGAGGTGTGGAACATACAAGCAGGTTTATTTTTCCATTTCAAGCACTGCCAGTCAGAGTAGTTCTTCATGATTAGTCTCTCACTTCCATCTCATCTGTCCTTCTGCGTCTCACTATAAGTGATCCATGGACCATGATCTTTTTTGATCATACAGTGAAAGTCCTGAGGGCTTGATGTCCTTGTCCTTCTTTTGGCCTGTAATATTAAAAACTGAGTCAATAAATCACCACAGTTTACGAGAGTCGCTAGGCTTAACAGGCAATTTTCCAAAAGGTAATTCCACGTACTAAGATATGGAGCTTTTTGTCTATGAGGTGAAGTGACTTTGAATGTTCACAAACACAATTTGTTACTGCAATTTGAATAGCTGGTCGTTCCAAGAATACCAACATTCTTTCAGTGCTAGACAGGCCTGACCTTCCCAGGCAACATCACAAGTATTCTATTAAAATGAAGAAGAAAACAACTTTTTTTTCCTTTTGCTTTGATTCAGTTCTCTCAAGATTAGATCATGACTTTAAGGAACAGCCATGGTAATGGATAATGCAGAACAGCAGCACCACAGAGGAAGCACTGAGAGCAGGTCTGAATTGTGCCTCTGAAAAGCAGAATGTCCTTAAAGTGCTTTCTCTTCCAGTCCAGGAACACATTAATACAACTACCTTAATGGGGGCACATCTTACTCCATCCCTGTGCTAGTCCCATTCTGCAGCACAAAGAGTGCCAAGGCAGAGCCCTACATCCTCCTTCTTTGGGACACCATGCATGCCCAGGGAAGGAGAGAAGGAACAGTCCCTGTTCTTCCTAGAGAGTAGGGATTACAATTCTACCCAGATCATAAGTGAATTTGCAAGTGTCGGCAGCGGAGAAGGCCCCTCCACGACACAGATCTCACCCATACTGCAGATAACCCATAACAGCCCCGCATGTTTCTGCTCACTCCTCTGCAACTACAGCACCTACAAATGGCTGCTGATGGACCTTACTTCCCTACACCCATTTATTCCACATAGAGATTTCCTCAAGTCAAACTATTCAGATCCCAAAATTCAGGTTTTTCTCAGCAGGGGTAGGTGTTGGGAGACCGTTACCCTTTATAAATATTGACTGCCTGGGTAATATTCTTCCAAACTAGGGAAATGACTCAAAGCAGCTTCAAGCAGAGGATACTCTGAGCCTGAATCAGGATATAGATTTTAAAATACACTAAAAATGCTTTGAAACGCCTTCTGGCTCCACCCTCCCTAGCAACAGACCCATTTGGGGGTATATAGTCTGAGAAACAGAGTGTTAAGAGGGCTAGAAGAACCTCCAAATTTACCCATTGCCTCATAGCAACTGAAGAGGATGAAGGAGTCAAGAAATAGGATCTCAAACTTCAGCAATTCACTCTCAGATGTAACTATGCAATGGAATGTTCTTGCCATGATGAACCCAGATCAGAGCTTTACAACGAAAGTGTGTCAGATTTTCAGTTATTTTGGGCTGGATAATTCCTACTCTTTAACTTGACCATTTAACCAGTTTTCTAATGTGACTGCTTTTCTAGACGTCACATGCTAAATTCAAGTCAGGTTTAAGTGGATAACGGGTGTATTGATTTCCGTGACATTTGCACATGCTTCAGAGATAAGGTTGGCCCTAAATTTTCATGAAGCTGAAATGATCTTTTCCTAATTTGGCACACATGAACTATTTTGGATCAGACTATATAAAACAGGAAAGAACAAGAAAGTTGGGGACAGTGAAGCACTGTGCCTACATCTGTGGGCAGCCGTTTTACTGTGGATCAGTAGTAAGACATAAAAGCTAAACTTTCCTTCATTTCCAGTTCACAGAGAATGACAAATATTCAGAGTGACTTTGGGGGGATTTTATGCGATTGTTCATTTGCCCGTGTTCTAAAAGAAGATGAAAACAATGTCATCACTGTAGCAGACACATTGGATTTTGTCCATGAGGTATTAAACTTTTTTTTAAATCATTTTACAAGTCTACCCTTAGACAGAAAGAAAGCGAACACAGTAATCTCAGCTGGTGTCCTACTAGATGGTAATACATGTCATCTGTACAGAGTCAACTATTGCAAAATCTATTGCATTTTCAACACAACAGTGTTTAAAATGATAGTTGGACTAAAATAACTGACCTGGTGAAGGAAACAATTTAATGTAGGGCCCTATTACAGATTTATGAGGTGTGAGCATTTTGCAACCAATACATTGCAAACACTATGGCATTTTCAAGACAACAGTGTGTGAAATGATGGACCCTCTTAAAAGAGATGAGCTGATGAAGCAAAAGCATACAGATTCAAGGGCCTTGAGCTCCTTACTCCATGCAAAGGGAACGGCAAGAAGCCACAAGTACTTCAGTTTTTAGTGCTACTGAGGTATAGTCTTTACTTCTCTGACTCAGCAGTTTAACTAAAATCAGTCACAACTCTAACTGGGTAAGCAGTGGCACTAGAAGGAAGCACCACTCAAAAATGCCAGTACTGAGTATCTCCAAGCATAACACATGTACAGTGGACAGAGGTATCAGTCACCTTATATTTTACACAAGGCATTGTAAGAGCGTTATGAGAAATTAAAAGGCACTTTTGTAAAGAGGTCATAATGGTAATGGAAAAAATGGAATGATTAAGGCTTAGTTATTCCTAACAGAGCAAGAAACAGGACCCTTCAACCTTAAAGAAAAAAGATTAAAATGCCTCTGTAATGTTACTGCTTTACCTTGTGATGTACATGTATGTTCCATATTCCAGTTTATTTTTGTGACCTCTTCTAAATGAAGGGCTCAGACAAGAATAGTCAGAATTTAGCCCATTTACCAAGATGATCTTTTCTGAAGAATATTAATCACTGCCCACTGGCTCTTCCTTCAATTTTTCATCACTGGGGAGTGGAGGTTATTTTCACCTCTTAATTGCTTAAAGATTTGGCTACAGAGTTGTGAAACAATAAATTATGTCTCGCCTTAATCAATAGTCACTGGGATATTCTAGTCATATGGGCAATGCTCAGGGATACGTGAAGATAAAATTTGGGCTTTATCATATTTACAACACTTTGATTTCACAATTTTTCTTTGAAGATGTCATCACAACAGAATGAAATAATATTATATTCACAGTACTCCCTATATAAAAGATGGAGTTCCACCAATGATCAATACAAATGTCCAAGGAATCTTTCCAATTTGTAACAATAAATGCCAAGTATTAGGAATCTAGGTGTAGGCAATCAGACCTAATGATCAGAGCAGGAGCCAGAGTCAGGAGGTAAGCCAAGCTGCAGTAGGGAAGGTCTAGGTTGGATATTAGGAAAAATTATTTCACTATGAGAGGGATGAAATCTCCATCCTTAGAGGTTTTTTAAGGCCCGGCTTGACAAAGCCCTGGCTGGGATGATTTAGTTGGGGTTAGTCCTGCTTTGAGCAGCGGGTTGGACTAGATGGCCTCCTCAGATCTCTTTGAACCCTAACATGTCTATGATTGAAGAGGATACTAGTGTTGTTTTTAATAGAAACCCAAGCCCCAAATAATTTATTTATCTAACAAACTGCAGAGGTATATGTTGCTTTAATGAGGAATGGTAGTTAAGAGCCATTTGCTCTACATAGCCTCAGTAGTACAGGGAACCATCCACTCACAGTTGAAGGGCTGCTCTATCATTGAACTGGGAAAGAAATCTTTGGAGATGGGTACACTAAGGATACACAGCAGGAATTCACAAAGCATCAGTGGTACTCTGGAAAGAAAAATCAGGTCACTCCTGTCTTAAATCATATGTGCATTAAAAATTAAAGGCATTGCTGCAAGCCAAGTAACACACATGGTATTAACCTCATGAAAAGAGTTACATAAAATATATCCACCTCTTATTGGGTATTTTATTTAGTGCATTGAGAACCAACTGTTCAAGTAACTGGAATGTAGTTATCTGATATTACAAAGGCATTGTTGGCAGGTGCTCCTGCTTGAGCTTTTGCAGCATACTGCAATGCAGCTGTTGTATAATCATCCTCTGTGCAGGTTTTGAAGAGTAAGAAACTCTCACAGATGGAAAAATACACCAACACACATATTATACATGCACAAATATGGAGGAGTGTGCATGAGAACACATACCTACATTCACAGAGATATAGTGTCTTCTGAGTAGGCATGACTGACAATATTGGCAACTGGATTTGCTCTGTCCTCACTTGCTACGGATGAATACACCACACACAATATTGATAAGGATAAATGCCATTACTTACCAAGGTGTTAGTTTGCGCTAACCAATGGAGTGTAACTTTGCCAAATAACTAGCCCAAAACAGATATTGGCCACTGACTTCTGAGCAGTCAATGTATAATGTAGCAAAACTCCACAGTAAACTGCTTTAGGACAAAATGCAGACTTAGATCCTTATTCTGCAAGTGAATCTGCACATGTGGCTTGCTGCCTAGATATATAGGGCCCCAGTGCACTTCAACAGTAATCAGAGGGGTAGCCGTGTTAGTCTGGATTTGCAGAAGCGACAAAGAGTCCTGTGGCACCTAAAAGACTAACAAAAATACTGAAGAATAAACTTTTGTGGGCTAATACCCACTTCATCGGATGTCTATTCACAGGCAATAGTCTAGGAATATTGTCAAATTAAAAATACACTGGAGAAAACTCACATCTTTTGAAACACAATGCACAAAAGGAGGACCAAAATGTATCAAACAAATAATTATTCTCTAAAAACCATTTGCCCCACTCAAGTCTTCAGTAATGTCAGTAGTCTAATAGCCCATCATTATCCTCACTAATGGTACGTCTACACTTACAGCATGGGTAGAGTGCAGACACTGCATGCCCAGCTCGTGTGGATATAAATAGCAGTGTAGATGGTGAGGCACTGCTTAGGCGAGTAGAATGCAGACACACCTGAACCTTAGAGTCAAGACCTTACAAGGCTCTCAGCTTGCCCAAGCCATGCTTCCATTGTTTACACCGCTATTTTCAGCAGTTTAATAGCCTTCTGCTTCCTCACGGCCACAGCCTTTCCCCACCGCACTAAAGGCTCTGAAAACAGGCAAATGCTTAGCAGTGAGGAGGCAGCAGGGAAAGGTTCTTGAAGCCCCCTTTTGCCGGAGACGTTCCCTGCTGCCACCCCCCTGCCCGAGCCTTTCACTGGCACTTGTAGGTAGATTTTAACATGGCCGTAGCCTGCTTTTCACAGTGGTGTTTCTACATGTGCCCTTCATGCCAGCATGAGTGTAGACAAGAGCTAACAGTGGCTGCAAAGTCCTATTACACTCAACAGCTCTATGGGTGGAACAGATGGATGCTATACTTGCAGTTCATGTTTAGACTTTCCCCATTGAGGCAAATCATTTTGGATTTTGCCTCAATATAAATCAGTGATGGAAGTAATACCATCTACCTCTTATATAATGCTTTTTCAGCAGAAGATCTCAAAGCTCTTCACAAAGGAGGTAAACATCGTTCTCCCCAATGCACTTCAATGACTATCACGTGAAAAGGGCAAGTCTACCATTTGTTGACACGGCTAATGAAAGAATGCCCAAGGACATTAGGTATACAGGGCCTCATCCTAAGCCAATTGCAGTCAATGGAAAGATTCCTTTTCACTTTAGGGACATAGTTTGAAAGCAAATGTTAATAATAACTGGGGGACTATATTGTATGTACATCACGTCTAAACTGTTTACTAGCACAGATTGAACCTCTCTAGGCTGGCACCCTTGGGATTGACCAGTGCTGAATCAGAGAATTTGCCAAACCATGGGAGGTCAATGCAGAGTGCCAGTGGGTCTCTATAGGCGCGGGAAGTAGGGGGGCAAGGGGGTGCTGTAACACACCCAGGCTTTGCGCCCAGCATGGCCTCCCACCGGGGGACCCGCTGCCACCCAGGGTCCTGGGTGCTGGCCCCCTGCTCAGGGACTCTGATGCCAGCCCTAGGTCCCAGCTGCCAGTCCCAGGTCCTCCCTCCCGAAGCTTCAATGCCACGAATCAGCTGTTCACAATGCTCTGGAAGTGCTGGGGGGAAGGAGGAGCAGTTGTAAGCATGAGGCCACTAGTACGTGAGAGGCATATGGGGAGGAGGGCAGAGAGGAGAACTTGGTGCCAGTGGATGCGCCACACCTACTAATTTTTCCCCATGGGTGCTCCAGCCCCAGAGCACCCACAGAGTTGGCACTTATGCTGGACCACTGTTGCTGGACCAGGGAATGCTGGATTAGAGAGATTTAACCTGTATAATAAGAAAAGTTAGAGTAGCATAGTAGTCTATGAAATGAACAGAAGGAGACTTTGACATTTCAAGTTTCATTTTCTGCTCAGCATAGGTAAAAAGCTGTAAAATTCATCTCCTGTGTAGTACTTAAAATAATCCTTATATTGTCTCCATTTTAATCTCTTTTGTGAATTTCATCAAGGATAGTATTAACAACTGTAATTTAAAGAAAGATATAGTGTGCCTGGGTGCTGTGAAAATCTCTGTACATTGCATCATAATCCTGATCTATCGATGCACTACCCCTGAGATTTCAGTCCTGAGGTCTTCCTGAGCAGACAAGCAAAACTGAGTCATGGCTTAATGATATGGATAAATGAGCAAGGAGTTGGATTAGTCTATCCAACTCATTTTCAGGTTTTAAATCAAATCTCTACTTATGGAAATTTAGTATATCGGCTATGATATCAACATGTATATCAGATCCCACACAATACATTAAAGAGCAAGGCACAGTTGTTTTTCAATTGAATATGTTAAGACTATGAAAAGAGAAGAAAAACCACTCAGCAATATAAAATAAATACATTTAGAACAAATAAATAGAATAAGATATGATAAAACATAAAACAGATAAAATGTGTCATCGTTATGAGGAACTGACTGTCATTGAATCTCTATATTGTGGCTGGATATCTGAAAGGGCTGAACAATTTTTTAAACAAATAATATTTTTGGCTATGCAAGCTAAGAGAAACCTATCCCTTTGAAAAAAATGTATGACAACAGCTACATATTTTTGGAATTCACCTGTCTATGGGACTATTCTGTAATCTCCTATATGGTGATCAATTTTCATTAAGATTTGTTACATATTGCTTCCAAAATAAAATAATAGAATATGGCAGTAAAAAGGTCACTGATAGAAAAGTCAGTACTTGAGATGTTCCACAGAATGTCATTTAAAATATTTCATTCTCTTTAGTTTTATTGATTGCCAATACAACATGATATGTCAAGGAATGAAACTAATGGAATACTGAGCTTTCACCAATTCATAAAACGTTATGAACCACACTAATCATGGTAAGCTATGTGTTCTTACAAAGCCTGATCCACTGCCCATTTAAATCAATGGAAGTCTTTGAATAAAGTCCACAGGACACCAACTAATGAAGCAAAATAATCCATTATTTCAGTCTGATATTAAGAGCCTGATTCAGAAGAGTCTATATTGGTGGTGCAGGTTACATATCAGCAAGTTGGTACGAGAAGGAACCTTATCGTTTTACAATTTATTGGTGGTAGTTGAGTGAAGGCACTTGGATAATATGGTGACAAGCAAGGTGCAAGAACCTGAATGGAATAGTACAGAAATTAGTTTTTCTTGATACACCCACCTCCATTTTTACCCCTTCAGATTGTGAGTTACCCCTGTTTAGACCTATTCACAGACATATCATGTACACCAATATTGTATTACATATGACCCATTCTCTTCTCATTCAAACAAAAGTAAATAAGGAGTAACTCCATTAAATTATGTGGCGTTACACCAGTACACAACTGGGGCAAATGAGATAAGGATCAGGGCCCATGTTTCCAAAGGTACATTGGTTGGCACCATTCTTAACGCAGAAATTGCATATTTTAATAACAGTTTCCAGTGGTGTCTCATGTACTGGTATTGTTGCATGAGTGCCTGAATTACATAGAAAAGACCACAAGAACAAGCTGATCATCATGCTCAAACCGAACATGATGCTACTCTACAACGCTATTCAGAAGTGCTCACGTCTGTGCGATCACACCATTCAAGTAAATAGGGTTGAATGGCTCCTTAACACCTTCACCACAATCCCATAGATATGAGACTGCTCAGCACCTTGAATAATCCAGCCCCATCATGCAATGGGCACTGTACTTCATTTTATTTTAATTAATATACAATTTCATAATCAGACCTGGATAAAGTATCAACAGAATTTAGTAACCACATGAAAATGAATTTGCATCTCTGTGTTATCCTTTTCAAATAAGAATGGCTCTCAGGCTGCATTTGGATTAATTATTACACAGCTCACTGGCTTCATTTTGATTATTTAGCAATTTACTATATATGGGATCTCTGGGGAATGATCAAAATATTTTCTGTAGTCCCCACCCCCCGAGTTTTACAAATAAGCCTGTAGTGTCCAATTTGGCATGTTGAGATTTAGGACCAACTGTTTCTCCTCTGATGCATGTGGAGAATCACAACTCAGTTTTCTGCTATCCCAGCCAGAATACAAGTGTCCAAGGTAGCTCAAAATGACCCTTCATACATTTCTGGCAGCAAAAGTATGGTCATATGGGCTGACCATTTTAGAAGGAGAGATGGCTGCTTGTAAGAAGAGATGAACAGGCCCTGTTTATCTATAAGTCACTCCCCTGAATTTAGGACATTTATAAAACTCTACTAGTTATGCTGTGATCTTGCTTTTAGCAATATCATCTTGCTATATACTAGCGAAACAGCAGCAGCAGTTACATGAACAATGCAAAGGAGGGAGAGAATTACGAGAAACACAATGAAAAGTTACCAAGAGAATGTTGCCAAGCTTTAAACAGTGCCAAATTACAGGCCATTAAATTAAGCAGCAATGACTAGAGGGCATTCAGTGACCCACAAATACAATTGGTAATCTGCCACCGCTCTGATTTAGTATGGCACAAACATCTCATTAGTTAGCTGCATACAATGGGCATGACGCAACTGTGAATAGTAGGCTGGGATTTCAAAGGAGTTAGGTGTCCAGCTAAATAAGAATGGGCATCTTGGATGAAATTCTGGCTCCACTGAAGTCAATGGGAGCTCTGCCATTGATTTCAGCAAAACCAGGATTTCACCCTCTTTCTCTTGGGCTTCTTTTAACAAAAGAAAGTGTATGTAGAAAAAGCAGATGTACTAGCACTGCCACACCTGCATGTAAATAGGCAGGAAGGATTCAAATGACCAATGGTTCTCTCAATGCAGATTGAACTTCACCCAGTATGAACTATTCAGGTATCTGCAAATATTGCAGATAGCAAGCGTCATTAAGATGAAGCTTCAAGAAACTTTACATGGCACCCTATTCTTATAGTAGCTCTTAGAGATCATCTATATAGAATAATCTGAATTGTGCTTGCCTTACTCATGTGGGTAGCCCCGCTGAAGTCAGTAATGAAGAATTCAGCTGGTTTAAATTCAGATAAAGGAGAAAACACACCATAAAGCTTAAACACACTGTTTGGTAATACAATGAATCAGAGAAAATGCAAGCATAATTTAGACTATCAATATGTAAATGAACAGGATGGCTAGTGTGAGTACAGGATTTGGTGCAGCATGTTTTACTACTATCTATTCAATTTTAGTTGAGTTAATATCCCATATAAATCCAAATCCTTAGCTGCATTACACATAAATTCATATAGAAATAGATAATAGATCTAGTTGTACAGTATAATAAATATGAAATATATATGTAAAATCTGCAGCTATTCCCTCAGTTCCGTTTTTCACCTTCTGCTTTCTCCTTTTCTACTTCAGATCATCTTGCTCTTCATGCATCACTTCTATCGTATTTCAGTTTTAATTTAAAGTGTCTGTAACTTAATTTTTAAGATTGAGTTCTTCTTGGGAGCAGTGGGTGTATAAACCTTTCAGTACAAAATTAATTTTAATTATTAATAATGGGTGAAGTTCTCAGAAGGAGGGTTTTTTGTATGCTCTAAATTAAAATTTGCCTGATTAATGGTGTCACCGGGCAATAGATTTCAAGGTTTATTGTTTTTGCTTTTCATATTCCTATAAACCAGTGAAATACCTAATCTATTAAATAATCATCTATTTTTCCATTTTGGCATAGATGGCTGTGTGACAAGATAGCTCCATCAGAATAATGTAAATTGAAATATGTAGGTGGTATACTCCATAACACTATATAAACCTTCCAAGTCTACCTTGAAGTGAGGAAGTAGCAAATAAAAAATAAAAAACCCTACTTGCATTTTCTCTAGTTTACTTTAAAATGTATTTTAAAGTTAGTGATGTATTTTAAGATATGATTAATGGATTTACAAATACTTTTTTCAGCCTGCACATATCAACAAAGGATTTAAAATTAATTCACATCTTCTAACTTCTTAATGGATTTTTAAGGTCCATTGCAAAGAATCAATCAATATGAGGGTGAAAGCTCTGTCATGTAATGCATTCTGTAGAGTCAGTAGGGGTCTGCATGAAGTAGGGCAAATTATGCTACTCCAAATTAACTGGAATTATTTTCCGTTATTAAGAAGACTAAAACCATTTACATTTATTTTTTAGGATGCAAAAATAGCAGCTCGGTCTGGCTTTAAATAAATACAGCAACTTGGGATATTTGGATTTTGTAAAACCTCTTCATGAACATGGATACAAATAATTTACCATACTCGATATTTACTTCTTGGCAAACCTTTTATTTGCATGAAAGTGACTTTTGTCTGGCACTTTTGTGTTTATTGTAGCTACACCTAACAGCTAAGGTGACTAGTAATTAAAATAAGTTCTCCAAAAATCTAGAATGTGTATGTAGTGCATTCAATAGCTTTTTATGTTTAGTCAGTTTCACTATTTCCTCTGTTCAGCAAGCCAGGGTGAGACTTCCAAAAGTGTTCAGCATTGGGTTAACGCTACTCACGCTGAAGTCAATAGGAGTTTTACTATTAATTTTAACTGGAGCTGAGTTAGGTTAATGCTGAGAAATTTTAAAACTACACCCTCAGTTTCTCTCTTGATTAAAAAGATCATCCCGTCTTTTCAAGCCTTCCCCCCCCCGTAAACATCAACAGAAAAAGCACTCATAGATGTTTTAATGATTTTAAAAAAATTAGGACATACTGTTTAAAAAGTATTCTATCATAAATGGGAATATTTAAAAATTAATCAATTACTAAGATAAAAACAGGTAGGCAGAGTCCTGGTAAGTACATCCCAATTAAATCTGCAAAGTACTGAATGAAAATTATGTCATAGAAAAGGTCAGATTTGCAGAAATCTTGGGGCAAAGAAGGCAAGATTAGTTGGTCCATTCAGAGGGCTGAGTTTTTTCTAATGGAAATCCATAGTACAACTCTTATTGAGTTCAATGATAACTGCATCAAGCTGTAGAGCTATTGAGTAAACTTTTCCTAAATGACCAAGTCCCATTTTCAAAAGCGCACAAAAGTCTTATTGACTTCAACAAGATGTGGGTTCTCAAAGTGCCTATTTCACTTTTGAAAATAGGAGTTAGGCATTTTTGAAAATGTTACCAATTAATATCTCAGCTCGAGCAGAAAATAGGTTTGAAATGGACAGCTTGAGCAACTCAAAGCAAGTTTTGTACTTCTTGTTTCTGATCTGAAATTTGATAACTGACTGTAATTTTAGAATAACTGGATGCATCTTTCAATAATTAACTTACTCATGTAAAGTTATAGATGTTTACATTTCTGGTAGGCATGTGAACTGTGGTTACTACTAAAAAACTGCATATTTATCAGCATCTATCACACAATGATATCCCACATTTTGACTGAACAATAGTATCTCGGTTACAGCTGTTAAACATTTTACAAATATTTACTTTGTAAGGGTGATCAGTATGTCAAGCCACTGGCATGTTCATGTCAACATACAGAAGCAGCTCTGAAGGTAGCCTCTCATACAGCGGGATGAGCCAACCTATAAATGCATCCATAAAACCAATATACCAGTCGTTTTTTGGATCAGGTAAAGGCAAGGAGGTAGAATGATGTCAGTGAAAAGAATCGCTTGGCAACATGTTTGAAAGTGAATACATCCCACAGAAATGTCTTTGTACTGACAGAAATATTAAGTTACTTGCTCTGATTTTCAGCTTCCTTTCATTTGAGCCAGCTGAGCCCTGATTGGCTGGTCCGGAGGCTGCTTAACTTTAAGCACTATTTTTCAATGGGACTTAAGCACAGCTGTGGTACAGGCGCATTAGGCTAGAAGACCAAAGAATTACAAAATGTGTTTACCAAGGGATGCTGCTACACATTGTCAATCACAGAGTCACCAAAAGCTTCCGTGGTATAAGAGAGCCAGTGATGGACATAGTCTGGCTCTCTTATACCAGTTTATCTTAAGGACCTAGCTAGAGACTGATCTAGGTGGTGCTCAATCTGCTGCAAGGCAGCTGTGTCCCTTTGGGATCTGCCATGATGATTATAATAATTATAAGCAGGTTGAAATACTTTGCAGAATGGAGACAGTGTTGTTGAATCTCAGAAGAAGATATTAGAATGAGCGTTCCTAGTGTTACTTGATGGTAACCAAAGGACATGGGGCATTAAAAAGATCTTAGGCCTACCTCATTTACTTGGTTTTTTTGCATAGGAGGTTGGCACATTATATACAATCTGTTCACAACAGATGTAAAACTGACATGGAACTGCATATACTTTAAGAATGGTGACTTTAAGAATTAAGACATTTAGGAATAAGAAAAAGGTCTTTTTGCTGCATTTTAAATAAGGCATGCGCAAAAATGAGAGATTTATCTGAACTCCTACAAATTTTGCTGACTCAGTTAAAATAGGATCCAGACCCAAACAACTGCTAGCTTTGTTTTTGCAAAACAAAAAATTCAGATCGAGTTTTGCAAACCCCAAACTAATACTATTCCGGCGATGGTTATCCTACCTTCCTGTTTTGTTTTTTCAACTGTATAACAAACCTCTGCTTTCTTCTTTAAACACCATTTCTAGATGTTTGTTGGTTTTTTTTGCGTCAGTTGTTTTCCTCAGTAAGTTATCGCATGTAATTCTCTTATTTGGAGTGAAGCAATTCCACCTGAGTTCCTTATTAACTGCAACTTACTGGACAGGGAATAAGCCAGACAGCTGATTTTTCTTGGTCAGTCATGGGGAAAAGGGAAAAGGAGAGAGATTTGGTGACTGATGCAGAAAGGGGCAAGAAAAGGAACAAATAGGGTGTAGAGAGAAGAGGAGAGAGGGATAAAATCTTAAAACAATTACGAAAAATCAGATAGGCTTCAGATCAGACTTGGAGACCTTCTCTAGCTTGACTGGAAACCTTCTGAGATTTTTCCATCTCTATTTTCTAGCACTTTCAATAAGATTTGTATTTGACAAGAATCCAATGTAGTAAATTTAGAATTGGTAATTATAATCACGTCTTTTGGGGTAGAATTTTAAGTTTAACAGCTGAGTTCTGAACCACAGGAAACCTTTCTCATGAATTTGCAACTGGTACATTTCAATTAAAGCATAAAGCTATATTACAACAGAGGTTGCAAACCAGCTGCTTTAACTGATGTATACAGTATGGCTACGTTGCTGCTGTGAGCTTTCCACTGTATGGTGACAATTCTGTTTGCTCTATGCTGTTCCTATGCATTAAGTCCCTACGGAAAATGCACAGTGGTGACACTGGTTAAGGTGAGATTTTATTTCCATTGGAAATAGAGCCTGCAATATGCAACATCCTCAATTCGAAATCTAATTTAAGAATGAAAGGAAATGCCATTCCACTTTCTCTCTCTGTATGTTACAAACACACACACATATATGAGGTATGTAAAAATGTACCTAATTAAAAACACTCAGGATCATAGGAGTTAGGGCGTAGGGAGATTTTTAAAACTATCTGTGTGCTTACTTGCATTTTTAGCTGCCTACATGCCTTTAATAATCTGGCCCTTGGACACTATGGAGTTAACTGTCATAGAAATAAATATTTTCATAGGACGGGCAGGATGACATTTCTTTAAGGAAGGGACTTTCTTCTCTCACTTAGTAGTTGCACTGTGAATCTCTTTACTTAGTCTAAACTCATTCCAGGTAAGTGGAATATAAACGCTAATATGAATGGGAGTTCCATTTGTAGGATGTGCAGCAAGCTGTGTAGAAAGCAGAAATTTGTAATTGGAATTTACGGAAAAAGGTAATTAGCCAAATCAGGGAGGCAGTTTCATTAAGTAATTAGAGCAAGAGAATAATGTCAAAACTGATGGATTCTGTTCCTGGTTCTGCCACGTCCATGCTATGCAACCTCAGACAAGTTACTTTGTTTCTCAGTTTGCCTATCTGTGAAACAAATACTTACTGCAGTACAGCAGAGGATGTTGTGAGACTTAATATTTATAAAGCACTCTGAGAATCAATAGGCATTATAGAATTCCACACTTCAGTTTTAGTTGAAGAGATCACAAAGCATAAAATTAGGTAAAAAAGAATGCTGTCTATTTCTCTTCTGTTTATACTTATCTATCTGTGTAATAGATCACTATTAAAAACACACTGTGATGTAAAAGCCCTATAGGCATTTTGAAATGTGCTTCAGAAGGAGTCAGTATTTTCCAAATACTGCTTTACTTACTTTACAGAAGATTAATGGTTTATCATGTTTATGTAAATAGGAGAGCTAAGATTCCTGTGCATCCCCATTCATAAATTAAAAACAATGCTTTTCTACAGTTATTGCTATAAAAGGCAAATAGACCTTGACTAGATGTAATGAGGCATTTGTGTTCACCATAACTATAATTTACTATTACTGCTTGAAGAGCCATCAGTTCTTGTTTAGTCTGTTAAGTGATAATAAGTGAGGCTAAAATAAATTCTAATGAGCACTCATGGGTCACCTTACTGAATTTATGGAGCATGATACAACAGTATATTAAACAACTATAACTTTGGATGCTATGTGTGATAGTAATAGCCATTTGTTTGACTTTTCAAGTCAAATCTGCTGATACTTAAAGCGCACAACTTTCAGAAGGATGACCTCTGATTTGACTATGACTCTTGGATTAGCAGTGTGCAAGGTTATTCAACTGTTCACAATGGATGTCAAATGAATCATGAAGCAGCAGTTACTTCCTGTCTCGGGGAACTATATTCAGCAATAATTGAGTTCTATTGGTACTGTACATAGTCCCAGAGCACACAGTCATAATTATTAGGAAAGATCAAAGGCAACCTGTCATCCCCCAATTCCTTTTTTAAAGAACAGTATGACATGTACTTAGAAAAGTACCAGTGGCCTTGTTTACCCTCACCACTTTTTTAAAAAATATGTAGTTCTTTTTAAGTCATCTGGACAAATGCAGAAGCAGTAGACCACTGCAAGAAAATGTATCAAGAGGACAAAAAGTTAAGACAGTTAAAGCGATGAAATTGTTTATAATAGAACATATCTTGGGCCAGCCACCAACTTTGTGATACAACAAAACAGAACAATATCAAACCACAAAGATTCTAGAGCTTGTCAGAGGTTTTTCAAACAATTTTTTTTCACAAATGTTTTTTAACAGACAATTTTTTTTGCAGGGAGGATGGTATTTTTTCCAAAAATTTCATTATTTAAAAAATGAATCCTGAAAGCAAAAAGTTTTCTGGTTTTTTTTCTAATTTTTTTCTCTGCCTCCTCCCATTTTTGGTGGTATAAAGGGTTAATAAAGACAATTAAAATATAATAAAGGAGGAGCTAGGGAAGAAAGAAAGGTAAAATTGAAAAAAAATGCTGATAAACAGTTTTACAAAAAGTGTCTGAACTAAAAAGATATGTCCTTTTTGAAATCTGTAGAACAAAAATTATTTCAATACTTTCAAAAATTTTCTCAGAAATTTTCCCATTTGCAGTCCAGCTCTAACTGCACACATACACCACATGAACTCTTTATTCGTCATCATATTTATTAATCAGATGCAAAATCAGATTGCAATTCATTGTCAGTGATGCTGCATTTCAGCAGATACATACAAAACTTTTTTTTTCAGTGTAAGGGCTACATTGTGATTTCACTTGGTGTCTTGGGCAAGAGATATGTTGCCGCATCACTCAGGAGTAGCCATGAGAGGCACTGTCACTCAGACTCACAAGTCCCCTTGCTGGGGTGTACTTCGCTCATTTGCTCCAAGAGAGAAATAAACTGTCATGGGAGGATTACGCTCCCTACCGCTCATTGGCTCAGTTATAGAGAATGTAACCACTCCCCATCCACTTACTTCAGAGTGGGAGGGAGTAGGTGGGTACGTAGTCCACAATTATTCCAACATGTTCAGACCCAAGGGTTGAAATGCTGGCTCCACTGAAGTCAATGGTAGAGGGAGAGGAGGCTTCTGACATGCTCTTATTCTCCTCACAGGTATGTAGTCCAGGTCACAATCTAGATTTTAACTACATTTTAGTTTTCAATTAACACACCACGCTGGAATTATTTAAACATTTACCTACTTTTACTCTCTTGTAACCAGTCTTTGTTTCACAGGCTTATCTCTGTAATCCAGATTTCTTTATCCACTTTTGTATCTTATTCTACAGGAGTCTGACAGAATTACAATGAAGTGACAGAGCAGTTGTTTGAACATGCTTCCAGCCCCATCATATATCTGAGACAAAGGTATATGATGGATATTATTGACATCATGGCCTTCCTCATCTTCCTGAAAAACGAGGTTTAAAAATGGTTGTATAAGATTTGTAAACCTAATTTTTCAGGGAGATAAACATGTGAACTACTGACAGTACTCAAAGGTTAATCTCGAAATGAAAGCAAAGATCACTGAGTCTGTTTGTTATTTAAGAGATGGGAAATAATCCACAATGAAACAAATTGTATTGTGCTGGCTTTTATTTTGGATCATGCTTTTCACATTTATGAAAAATTATATTAATGCTAAGTATTTGTTTAGTGCTTTTCCTTTTCAGAGCACTTTGCAGACATTAACTAATTCATTTAACCACTCCTGATAGTTCAAGGGTTTCCTGTTCAATACACCAATGAAAGCTTTACCTGGTGTAAGGATGCAAGGAAGAGAGAAGCTACAAGTGCTTGGCACAAGAGCCAGGCATCACTGCAGTCCCTGGAGCACAAGGATTGCTTCACGCAAGAACCTACAGCAGCAATAGCCTCCTCAGCAGGGCAGGGCAATACTGGGGTCATGCCTTTAGCCCTTCATCTGCCTCAGTTGCAGCAGGGAGGAGTAGCTGTTGTACTCTTTCAAAGGATGGTGCAGCTGCTGTGCTCCCTCTGTTAGCAATCGATCCAGCAGGGGTCAATTTATTGCGTTTAGTGAAGACACAATAAATCGACTGCCGAGCACTCTCCCGTCAAATCCGGTACTCCGCTGGAGCGAGAAGCACTGGCAGAGTCAATGGGGGAGCATCAGCGGCCAACCTACTACAGTGAAGACACTGCAGTAAGCAGCTCTAAGTACATCGACTTCAGCTATGCTATTTTTGTAGCTGAAGTTGCGTAACTTGGACTGACTTAGCGCCCCTCCCCGCCACACACACACAGTGTAAACCAGGCCCTTGAGCTACAATGATCCAAGAACTCCCAGTGCAGAGGTGTGTCTCAGCATTGCACCTAGAGCCAAACCCCAGTGGAGTCCCCATGTGGACGCTTTCCATTGATTTCCCTGAGTTTTGGTTTAGGCCTGTACTGTGAACTGGGCCTCAATAACTTATTCTCCTGCCAATGCATTCAACATGAGTTTTGCCACTGACTTTAATGGAAGCCAGAGCAAACCCTGGGTTCACAGACTAACCTTCTAGACTACTTCCTCCAGCTCTGACATCACTGATATTTTGTTACTAACATCACAGTGTTCTAATCTATTTAATTGTTCCAGGCTCACCTCTACATTATAATACAGTTGTTTTTCAAATCTCCTACATTCAAATTCCATCTAAATATAAAACACAGCAGTACAAAAATCCTCAAACTTTTCTACAGTGTGGACATCTGAATGCAGAAATTGTACCACCACCTCCCAGCCATCTTGTAATTATGTGGCATACCTGTGTTAACTACAGAAATACTTCATCTTTCATGGAGAAGTCTAAGACTAAGTAATGTGTTTTCAGTGATACTTTAATGCCACCCAGCAGCTAGAAATAGAAACCAGCACCAAGTGACCAGCCAGCTATCCATCTACCACCAGCAAGCACTCCACTCACCACTGTTTGAGAACTACAGTAATATACTGGCTCATGACTTCATGCTGTAGCACTTATTTAAGAATGCATCAGATTAAAAAGAACATTTCTAAATATACTACTCGGCCAATGCAGTATTTTGTTGCCCATATGATAATGGAATCTCTAGTAAAATTACCTTTACCTGTGTGGTTAATAACAAGGTGACATTTATTAAACTAATAAACTGTGAAGTTCATTATGGTTTATTGCACTTTCTTCAACATGAACCATGTAATGTATTCATTTACAGAAACTATTTGAGTCATTTAAATATCATTAAACCATAGCAGAACTGAAATTAGTTTTCCTCCTGTGGTCTCAGGTGTACAAGAGTAAAGTTATTATTTTCTTAGGGCTTAGTCATCATGTTATTTTTGCTTATTTTATTAAAGCTGGGTGCCATTATTCACAGCACAGATTGTGGCTAATCCTATCAGAGTATAGTGGCACTATGCAGTTTCACTATGAAAAGCATCATACCTCACACTCACCTTTCTGTGACCAACAGAAAAGTGAGAGATCTGGGCCTAAAGAACCCTTAAAACCCTTTGGGTAGTCTTCTAATCCTAGTTTCAATCTTAGCTATTTGGCAAGATTAATCTTTCGGTGAGACAGTGGGATTCACATGTAGCAATCCCACCAGCTGATAGCCTACAAAGCCATATCAGTCTACTCTTGGGTCAGGTCTGGTTATCAACTGTGTTAGGTAGGGTGATATAACACCCTTTGAGATGCATGAGATCTTCCACAAGTTTTATTTTGAATTTAATTTCAGACTTGGAACCAAATCTTCTGGTTCAGATGCTGTTGTGCTTTTCAAGGCATGTGTGTGTGGGTGTGGGTGCATGCTATTATAGAGGTAAGAGACAAAAATCATTTTTTTCCTGAAATTGCCTTAAATACTGTGAAAATCTTGAAGAAAATGTCAGTGAAACTCACCATAGGTCAAGACTTTGCCAGATTCACCTTAGGGTACAAATATGTTCATATACTTCCAAAGATGTTTCAGAGCACATACAACATCACAATGTGTTCGTGGCTTTCTGGTCCACTGGAGGCCCTTGGAATTAATTTAATAAATAAATATATAGAACGCACATTTTTGACCTTGAAATCTATCAAACACTATTTCACATAATCATACCCTGGCCCTTCTGCTTTATAAGGGTGGCAACACTGCAATTAGTATCTTCAGACAATAGCTGCAGCCTTCTCTCTCACTCTGCATCTGATGATGTTGCTGCAGTTCTTTACAGATTATCTGCTACCACAGGAGCTCTCAAAATGCACCTGACATTCCTTTGTGCTTTCAAAAGACCATTTTACATTAGAACACTGAGGGGGAAATTCTGCATAGGATGTAATATGCACTTGTTATCTATGAAACCACAAGCTGTTCTCAGTACCTGTCTCAAAGAACGTATGTCCATGCTTCTTTTAAAAATATATCTGGATAACCTAATCTGAAAATTTATGACTTTTTAAAATTAAATATTGGCCAAGAATCTGCACACATTTATCTAAACTTATTTACATACTGCAGATTCTATTGAAGCTAAAGTGAATTTGAAAATGAGACCCAGAGGTGCCAGGGAATAAATAGTAAACTCTGAAAGCCATATATACATACAGACACACACACACACACACACCATACTGTACTTTTCTGTTCACAGCTTCCTAAGCACATCCTTCACATGATAAAAGTGCTTCTCCGTGACATGTTCTGGGGCTACAGTATGGTACACTGCATTATTACATTCTGCAGCAAGGAAAATGGAGCCAAGGAAAGGTCAATATGAGTAAGAAGTTATTGGGATATTTACTACCACCAAAAATCCAGAAGTACAAATGAGCAAATTGAATGTGCTACCTCCCGTATGTAGCGTTTCCAAACTGGTGCTCACGTGGGCACTTTCATTGAAGCCAGCAGGACTGCAGAGGTGAGCAAACTTATGCATGTGTTAAGTGCTTTCAAGGAGAATGACCCCACGTTTCCTAACCAAACAACCTTTGGAATGTACCAACTAATTATGAAGGGAAAGTACGTCACCAAATCTGTAATCATCATGAAGACTGAAATCTGGCTTGCTATTGGTGGAATACTGCTTACAGATGACTTCCCATTCAGGAAAACTGCAGTCAGTTCTTCAGTTCATCTGTGTCAGGTGCACAAGTTAAAATCCCTCTCTAACCATGAAAGCCTTAAGAAATCATCTTTTGACCACATTAAAAAAAAATATGTACAGCCATTTTGGTGAGAAGCTCTAGCAACTGTTTTGGCGTGAATACTTGAATCTGGCAAAGGGCTCACCAAGCTGTCCAGGATGTGCTTTTTCCAGTCCTTGTGAAATTCTGCCCAAATTTATCCAACATACAACCCTCTGAAAAAAATCTCATTTTGCACACGTTCTTTAAAAGTTTATTAGAGGCAAGACGCTAAATTGTCTGACTATTCTATCTGCACTGAGCAAGTTCTATTCACACACAGAGCATGCTCTTGGCACTTTATTAAAAACATGCCAATTACCTCAAGATCAAACCCAATATACTTGGAACAACATAAATGTAACAAAAAAATAAACTTCCCCACACAATTGCCACCAGACTTCTACCCTGTCATTACACAACCCTCTCTAACATCCATATCCTCCCAGACAAGTGAGAAACAATGGGCCACGCCACATGCCCCAAAGGCTAACAAGCCCATGATGATATGCACCATGCTGGGGAAGTGAATTCCAAAGGCCTCGGGTCCTAACAGATAACGCCCTGCCGGCTGCCCTTTCCCTTTCTTATACATACAGGATCCCAGCATAGCACCTGCGCTGACAACAACTGTGGCAAATAGCAAGGGGAGAGAGGTGGTCTGGTAGAAAAGCAACTCCCAGATCACTTGTCTTTGCAGATAAAAGCCAATATCTTAAAATCAACCCCAGAGCCTGTAGCTAAGGGTCTGACCCTTAATCCTAGGAGCATCAACAAAAGGCTTATAGGAGGCTTTCCATCAACTAAAATGGGCTCAGATCAGGTTGTGTTCCTAAATAAAACCTGAGCTGGATTTAGTGTTACCTATGTGCGGACTTTTAGCATGATCCCTTGTGGTTAAACTAGGTCTGATCCAAAGTCCCCTGAAATAGGTGTAATAATTCTCACTGACTACTGTGAACTTTGGTTCAAGCCCTTTTTTGCATCAAAAGAATTGACCTGAATTGCCCCAGAGATGGCATGTTCATGTCAATGCAGAAGGAAATTGTCCCTCCTCTTTTGAATGCAGGCCTTGGTTTGAGGTTCTTATTTCTCAGCAAAAGGTTCTTCAGTTCAGGAAATGTACACAGAAAAGGAAAAACAGCAGGCTTCAGTGGTGAAATCCTCTGTCTAAGGAATTGCCATGGCTCAGGCCAGATATTCTGCAGCTAGTCCCCTGAATAGATTGCCCCATTATCTGTTTTCTTGCTTGCCTGGGAAACCCTCACTCCCTGTGTTATGTTGTATTGATGAGGGCTCTGAAGCTGGAGTCAGATGAGCAGCATAGGGAGAAAGAAGCTGCAGAAGCAGGGGAGGCTTGAGGCTAAGTGATGCTTTGAAAAATTGTTTGCCATAGATCTATTATCATTGTGAAATTAGCTTAGGAAATCCACGGTGGAAGAATGGATGGAGTGTCAAAGGATAGACATATGGACAAGACATATGGTAAGGGAGAGATTTTTTTTTTGTCTGCATCTGCGGCAGATTTAAGGGGAAATAAATGGATGTTACTCAGCAATGTTAAGAACATCAGGACTCTAGAGAGATTAGAACTAAGAGTCTGATACTAGAAGAAATTCAGAGAAGCGGAGAGGAGTAAAATAGAAAAAGAAAATCACGTGGACAATAGGGTTTGCCCTCAGGGGCATGGGAGCCAAAAGAAATCTATAACTTCTTCCTGTTAGTTTAATTTTCCTTTCTCGTTATTCTGCCTCATAATAAAACCCAGCATGGGAGATGGTTAAACCTCTCCCCTGAAACAATGGGTTTTAATCATCTTCCTATGCTTCCTTCCACCTTTGTTGCCATTGCTAAGAGGGATGAGCACAAACTAAAGCTCTAAATCCAAACACCCTGAACTTTGGGGAAGTTGAATCTGTATCCAAACTTCACAGCCCAGCACTGTTCACAGTCCCACAACAAATTATTTCTGTTTGTGGAAGGAGTAATTGGGTGCATGGGATTATTGTTAGGAAGAGTACAGCCACACTTTCTTGTTCCTGGCTGCTAAAAACAGAAGCAGGAATTTACATAATTCCAGAATCGGAACCACCACTTTTAAGCACTTATGATCGTTTGAAGATGCTCATATAATATTACAGCAGGATGTGGAGTCTTTTATAGCATTACTTTGCAACGGTGATAGTGTGGGGGAGCCCAGTCCAAACGACCTCACTTTTAAGCAAGATGATTGCTTCCAGCAGGATGCTCAAAAATACCAAATATGACTTTCAAATACAGTCCATAGCTTATAGATTTGGTGGGCTTCTTACTCTCAAAGAGTCACACTGTTCAGAGGAGGCATAGTTTTACTTTAAACTACCCATGTCCATCACAGCTAAATTAATTTTCTTGAGTAGAATATACAGATTCAAAATGTGCAATTTGTTGAAAGCTTCCTTTCAAGCTGGCTTTCTGAATTTAAATTTTAATTATTATGAATTTCTAGACTGATACTTTTTTAGTTATATCATTGAATTCACTCGTGATTTGCATATTTGTACTGTGCCATGTTTTTCTATTTCAATTAAGCTCTTAAGAATAGGCAGGGACCAAATTCTCTGTGGATATAAATTGACATGATTCTACTGACGTCAATAGAGCTATGCTAATTTATACCTTCTGAGTACCTGGCCCATAAACACACAGTACTCATTAGCTTAGCTAAGCAAGGGCACTAATTATATATCCTCCCACAAACTGATAATTCATATCACTAGTACTAGTGATAGATCAGATATATTATATGTACTCCCATTCATGCCTTTGAAAATTTCTTCCTTTATCTCAGTCAGGGGCCTATGGCCACTGATTAAATTTGGTATTTTTCTAATATGTAGATGAACTAAAGTGACTGCCTTTGTGGGACAGAAATAAGGGAAAGCCACATGAAAAATAAAGGACAATACTTTATTCTAAGGGACATTTTGGGAAACACAAGTTCCCTTAGCATATCATGTATTTTTCCTCTCACGTGTCCATTTCTACTGCCCTCAAGCATGCAATTATCATAAGCTTCAATTTGATATTAAAATGGTATTTATCAATTTTAATACATTTCAATAATCTTAAAATAAAGGATGGGTGGGCACACTAAGGGACAAATCAATGTTATAAGGGATGTTCTTTCAGAATAAGAAACAGGTGGTCACCTTATGCTGAACACAGCATTTATACTATGGAATTCACTATTTTGCTGAAGATGGATGCCCATCTCCCTTTTCCACTGAGACCTGCCTGTAGCTGCCTCTTGCTTTCCAGTTCTCCTCTCAAGGGGAGACAACTAGATTACACACAGGTTCTCAATCTGGAGATTATGAATAAGTGTCAAGGGGACACAATTACTCTGCCCTTCCCACACTACTAAGTGAGAGAGGAGTCCTGGCCAGATCCCCAATATACGAGAAGAAGATTCTGGGTGGGAGGTTCCAGTGGGGAACACAGAGAGAGAACCACCTATTTAAATATCAGAGGGTAGCCATGTTAGTCTGTATCCACAAAACAACAAGGAGTCCGAAGGCATTTTAAAGACTAACAGATTTATTTGGGCATAAGCTTTTGTGGGTAAAACACTCCACTTCTTCAGATGCATGGAATGAAAATTACAGATGCAGGCATATTTATATTGACACATGAAGTTTTTCAGTTATTGGGAGTGGACTACATCCACCCTGATCGAATTGGTCCTATCGACGCTGCTTCTCCACTTGTGAGGTAACTCCCTTCTCTTCATATGTCAGTATAAATATACCTGCATCTATCATTTTTACTCCATGCATCTGAAGAAGTGGGGTTTTGACCCACAAAAGCTTATGCCCAAATAAATCTGTTACTCTTTAAGGTGCCATGGGACTCCTTGTTACCAATTTAAATGTTACAGTTCAGTTACATTTGTAGCAGGTGAGGGAGGAGGGACAAAGAATGACCTCAAAAGCTCTCTCAAAAATCCTAACTCAAGCACTGATACCACCTCAGCTACTCTTTTATACTTTAGCATCACTCTCTGTTGACCTCTACTCCTGACAGTTTCTGTAATATTACATATAGGTGTATTAGTCATGTGGGAGGGGAGGTGTCTTTGTTCAGTTTATGTATCTAAACCATATATTACTGCAGTGTGGGGGGAAATCACTGCAATACACAGCATTTTCCAGTGTATTTGGAAGATGCGTAATAAATGAAATTAGAGCCCAAGGACCTGATTCAAAGCCTGTTGAAGTTAATGAGAAGGTTTAAAATGATTTCCAGAGGAGCTAAGGGGAAATATACCAGGGCATCATATTAGAAACAGCATGCAACTAAATTGTTTTAGTCTTGGCCAATGGCAGGTAATGCTGCTGATTGATTAAATCCACAATGGTATCTATTGGCCATTAGTTGGCAGAGACAATAAAAAGGAATTTCTCTCTCATCCTCCAGGTGAGTGCATGCACACAAAAACACAGCCAGCATCTTTTAAACAAATTTACCTGTTCTTATTGTACTGCACTGTGGGAATGTGTGTAATTGCTTTTAACTAAATAAAAGCAATTGCAAGAAAAAGAATTTTCAAGTTATCCACATTTATGTGAATTATTTGTTGAGAAAGACTTAGCACAATTAAATTCCAATTTCACCACTTGCTAATATTTTTCATTGCAAAACATGACAACTCTAATAGTGCAGAAAGGTAGCGAAGCAGATCATCTGTTTACTGCTTTTATGCATTTACATTCCCCTGAGTAAAACAGGCTAGATTTTAATATACATGGTTTAAGGGATTTGAACTGGCTTTTGTGAAGTAGAATTTGACTCTCAAATAGTTTTAGTCCCTCACAAATACCATTCTCTGAATAAGGAAATAAAGTGGTTCCCACTAGGTCATCGTTGAAGGTTTGTCTGTTTTTTTCCTTAATGAGTGCCACTGTTCAAGGGGTAACTCATCATTTTTAAACACTGGGCTGAAAGTCAGAATTTGTAAGTCTAGATGCAATCTGCAAAGAGTGCAATCAAATATCATCAATAGTTGTTCCGTCAGTTCAGTCTTCTATATAGTTTGGCTCTACAAGTAGATTGCAATAATTGCATATGGACTATAAACTGTTTGAGGTGAAAGATTATATCTGTATATATATACACACTATGTTTGTACCATTCCTTGTTTAATAGGGTCCTAAACCCAACTGTGCCATACAGATGCTACTATATTATAAATAAATAAAACAGAGAGTCATTACATAAATTGAATCTATTTTCCCCATGTTAAGTATCCCCCTACTGTTACTCACACCTTCTTGTCAACTGTTTGAAATGGGCCATTCTGATTATCACTACAAAAAGTTTTTTTTTCCTCCTGCTGATAATAGCTCACTTTAATCGATTAGCCACTTGAAATTGTGGAAGTTGCCATACCAACTTTATGCGCTCGCTCTCTCTCGCTCTCTCTCTGTGTGTGTGTGTGTATTTTAGATAGATAGATAGACAGACAGATAGATAGACAGAGACTCTATGCATTTGATGAAGTGGGTTCTAGCCCACAAAAGCTTATGCATAAATAAATTGGTTAGTCTCTAAGGTGCCAGAAGTACTCCTTGTGCTTTTTGCGGATGCAGACTAGCATGGCTACTACTCTGAAACAGTATGAATTGTACACTTTCTCCGTAACTACTGCTAAAATGGACTCCGATCATCTCAAATTCACCACTGCTTTCTCTTCTAGGTTCTCTGATCCTCCCTGCTTCTTAAGTCTGGCTAATATGCTGTAACCAAGGGTATGGTTACATTTACAAAATTATAGCGCTATTGCTTATAGCGGTCGCCTTATACAGCAATAATAATAGCGCAATTGTATGTCCACACTGAGATGCTCCAGCGTTATAGCATGGCCACATTTGCGGCACTTAATACGGCATTAAGAGCAGCGCATTAGGGCATGTATCCCACAGTACACCTCTTCCTGATCGGGCGCAATGCCTTGTGGTAGGGGGGGCGTCACTTGCGGGGCATTCTATATCCTGTTTGAACTACCCATGATGCTTTTTGGCATATCCCAGCAATCCCTGTGTTTCCTTGCACCTCCGGCACCATCTTTCAAGGGTTTCAGCAAGGCACGCTCCGTCTTCCATTGTCGTGTGCTGCAATGAATCCAGAACTGCTGAGGAACATGCTGACGACTGTCGCCAGCACATCTCTGTGTGCAGTGGAGTTATTCCTTGACATGCAGGATGACAGTGATGAGTCTGAAGATGAGATCGAAGCGGTGAATGCATTCGACACGAAGCTTCTTGTCTCATTAACGGACATGCTCACGGCTGTTGAACACCGCTTCTGGGGACGGGAAACGAGCACAGAGTGGTGGGATCGCATCGTCATGCAAGTCTGGGACGACGAGCAGTGGCTGCAAAACTTTCGAATGAGAAAAGCCACTTTCATGGGACTGTGTGCTGAACTCGCCCCTGCCCTGCGGCGCAAGGACACCAGACTGAGAGCTGCCCTCCCGGTGGAGAAGCGGGTGGCTATCGCGATCTGGAAGCTGGCTACACCAGACAGCTACCGATCGGTGGCCAACTAGTTTGGTGTTGGAAAGTCGACCGTTGGAGTTGTGCTGATGCAAGTGTGCAGGGCCATTAATCGCATCCTGCTACGAAAAATCATGACTCTGGATAACGTGCATGACATCGTGGCTGGCTTTGAAGAAATGGGTTTCCCTAACTGTGGAGGGGTGATAGATGGGACCCATATACCTATTCTGGCGCCCGCCCACCTAGCTGAGGAGTACGTTAACCGAAAGGGGTACTTCTCCATGGTTCTCCAGGCGCTTGTGGATCACCGTGGGCGTTTTACTGACATTAACGCTGGCTGGTCTGGAAAGGTGCATGACGCACGCATCTTCCGCAACACCGGCCTGTTCATGAAGCTGCAAGCCGGGACTTTTTTCCCAGACCAGAGGATCCCCGTGGGGGAAGTGGAAATGCTCATAGTGATTCTTGGTGACCCTGCTTACCCTTTAATGCCCTGGCTCATGAAACTCTACACAGGGAGCCTGGACAGCAGTCAGGAAAGGTTCAACTACAGGCTTAGCCGTTGTCGAATGACCGTGGAGTGTGCTTTTGGGCGTCTCAAGGCGCGCTGGCGCTGTCTTTATGGGAGGCTAGACTTGGCCGAGGGTAGTATCTCCGCGGTTATTTCCGCATGCTGTGCCCTACATAATCTTTGTGAGCGGAAGGGCGAAGGCTTCACTCAGGCATGGTCCTCTGAGGTTCAACGCCTGGAGGCCACATATGCCCAGCCAGAGAGCAGGGTTCTTGGAGGGGACCAGCGCGAAGCTGTTAGGATCAGGGAAGCCTTGAGGGAGCATTTTGAGGCTGAAAGCCAGTTCTAAAGTGAGGTGCAGAGGGAGGGAGAGAGGGAGGGAGCATTCTTTTAACAGGAACAGGCATTTGCTTTTCTGTAGCCTGTAATAATGTATGTACACTTAATAAAAAAAACCCATTTATTAAGAAGACAATTCATTTATTGAACAGGTACTTCGGTTGCTGAAAGAAAATATTGTGATGCATGTGAGGGGGAAGGCAGGGGAGGTGCAATGGGGGTGTCGTGGGGTCAGTCAGAGATCGGAGTATGTCCGGGTCTCTGAGTCTCCAGTGCCCTCACAGTGGCCATGTCCCCCGAACCCCATTTGCGGAGCGCAGTAAGGCATGTTATGAGGGGTAGACTGCAGTGGATAATGGTCTGGGGGTTGTTCGGTGAAGACAGAGGGGTTGGAGGCAGCTGTGGATGGTGATAACCATTTGGCTGATGATAGTGGCCTGGAGGGTACAGAGGCAAAGAAGGGGAAGGGAGTTGGGGCAAACGATAATTGGGGTGGTGGGTGCGGAGCTTCTCCTCCTGAAGGGTGACAAGCCGCTGCATAGTCTGCAATTGAAGCTGCAGTAATGAGAGCAGCTTGTCGGTGCTTTTCCGGCGGTGAATCGTGTTCTCCTTCCGCGCCTTCTCCCTCAACTTGCTCTCATTCTCCCTCCACCTCTGTGCAACTCGATTCTCCGTTACAGCCTGTTGCATTACCTGCTGTACAAGATCCTCTTTGCTCCTTCATGGCCGCTTCCTCAGTCGCCTGAGCCTCTCCGCTGTTGATAAGAGCGATGGCGAAGGGGTGAAGGACGACCCTTCTAAAATAAAAAGATACATTTCACAGTGGTTCCCTTGTAAAGAGCAGACATGCCTATGATTCCCCCGCATTCCCCGTTTGCCTGTCCCGCAGACAGCACAGATACAGCAACGGAGCCCCTGCCATGGTGAGTGGACTCCAGAGGCAAGGGAAATGATTTTTTCCCTGCCCAAGAAAAGCTGTGGCGGGGGAGGGGGTGGGGAGTGCCGGTAGATTGCAGGAGCCACAGTGTGAGCAGCAGGCAGGGAGAAGGATTTCTTCCCTGCCCTGAAAAGCTGTGGCGGGGGAGGGGGGGGGAGTGCCGGTACGTTGCAGGAGCCACAGTGTGAGCAGCAGGCAGGGGGAAGGATTTCTTCCCTGCCCTGAAAAGCTGTGGCGGGGATGGCGGGGGGTGTGGAGTGCCGGAAAGTGGCAGGAGCCCTACCCTGAACACTGTTCCAACATTCTCCGTAGGTGTTTGTCCTGGAAGATATCTCGTTGCTTCGAGTCACTGAGGAGCAAAGGGAAGGGATTTTATTAAGATGTGGCTTCCGCCCAGGGCCATATGCAGCGTGCCTTTGTGCAGCAATGCTCCCCCCACCCATTGTAGCACAGTGGCAGGGACTAGTGACCGTGACCGGGACGGGGACCACGCTGGCTCTCCCGGGAAACCTGTGCAGGCGCATTGCAAGTGCTCTTATTGAGACCTTTGAAGAGATTACTGATGATGACTACCGCGAGGTGATAGACTACATCAATGCTCTATTCCACATGTAGGCAAGCATCCCTTTCCACCCCAAGCTGCCTGCCTTCCCCATAGAAAAGCAGCTTTACCTCCGCAATGCACTGCTGAGCTGGCCCCTGCAACCGCCGGACGCTGTGGCTGGCCGCCCTCCTCCTGGCTTGAGAAGAGCTCCAGGTGGAATGCCCCCCTCATCCCTTTCCACCCCAAGCTGCCAGCCTTCCCCATAGAAAAGCAGCTTTACCTCCGCAATCCGCGGCTGAGCTGGCCCCTGCAACCGCCGGACGCTGTGGCTGGCTGCCCTCCTGGGTTGAGAAGAGCTCCTGGCTGCATGCGTCCAGGGACTCCTCCGTGCCCTGGGTCGCTGCCGCCTCGTCCTCATCCTCCTCCTCTTCTTCATCCTCCTGCTCTTCGTCCTCCTCCTCACCCCCCCCCTTCACTGGTGGGCTGGGAAGTGTCCGTGGTGGTCGATGGAGTGACCGTGGGATCACCACCAAGTATCGCGTGCAGCTCCTTATAAAATCTGCAAGTCACCGGGGCTGCCCCGGAGCGGCCGTTTGCCTCGCGGGCTTTGCGATACGCATTCCTAAGCTCCTTTACCTTAACACAGCACTGCAGAGTGTCCCGCTCATGGCCTCTTTCTGCCATGGCCCGTGATATCTGCCCATAGGTGTCAAAATTCCTGCGGCTAGACCGCAGCTGAGACTGAACAGCCTCTTCTCCCCAACAGCTGATGAGGTCCAGCACCTCACTATTGCTCCATGCTGGGGAATCGCCTATTGCGAGGAGGCATGGCACATGGAGTCATGATGATCAATCTGAATGATCACCTGCAACGATTCCCTGAGACCACGCCACGCAATCAATCAGATCAATGAGAATGATCACCTGCAAGGATTCCCTGAGAGCACGCCACGCTTGGCTGGAGCAAACAGGAAGGGGATTTTCAAATTTCCCTGGAACTTTAAAGGGCGGGTCTGACGTGTGGTCACCTGAGGACAGGACAAAAGAGTTTGCAAGTGATGACCAGAGTGGCTCGAACGGGAATTATGGGACAGGCTGGAGGGCAATTAATGCGCAGTGGGTGTCCACATTCTTCCTGTAGCGCTACAGCAGGTGCGCTACAGCCCTTATTCCCCATGAGGAGGTGGATTAATAATAGCGCTATAACTCAGCGGTTATAGCGCTATTAGTGCCTTGCCAGTGTGGACGGGGAGTAGGTTATAGCGCTCGTAGGGGCTTTATAGCGCTATAAAGTGCCAGTGTAACCATGGCCCAAGTCTTTTCTTTCAGTAACATCACTCTCATTCTTTGCATCAGCTTTTGATGTTTTTGCACATCAAATGACAGCTCCTAATCCTCACTTTCAAGGCTCTTCTATATCTCTTTCCTTCATTGTTCCCCTGCTTGTGCTCCCACTCACTGCCAAATCAACATTGTTCCCCTAGTATCTTCTTTCATCAATAATTACATGCCTCTTTCCATGAAGCCCTCAGACTGCAATATCTTTCCAGATTCTGTGCTCCATTCATCCGCCCTCCTTCAAATTCTTCCTCAAGTCACTTGCAGCACTGGTCTCCACTTCACCACTACTACCCTCTTATCATGCAGGCTAAGGAAGTTAATTTTAAAAACCTACTTTTTCTAAAAACTATGCTCCCGCTTCTGATTACATTTATAGCAATAAATCAGGAATTCCATCGCTGAATCAGGGCCTGTATGCACACATGCAAGCACCCACACCAGAATAAAAATAGCAGACCCATATCAGAAGCAACTCTGATTGAATGCTCAATTTGCCATTACCAGAGAGCTATACATATGTAAATACCTCTCTCTCTCATAGAGCTGGAAAGACCTTGAAGGTTATCAAGTCCAGTCCCCTGCCTACACTAGTAGGACCAAGTACTGTCCCTTGACAGATTTTTTTTGCCCCAGATCCCTAAATAACCCCCTCAAGAACTGAATTCATAACCCTGGATTTAGCAGGCCAATGCTCAAACCACTGAGCTATCCCTCCCCCTAAATAATTGATAGATGGTGCTGAAGAATATGTAGCACAGTCCCTGAGTTTTCTTTCTGTGCACAACAAATGGCTTCCTCATGAAGTATTTTACATGGAACTTTTACAGCTCATCCTTAGCTCCATGAATTATAGGTAATGCTTTATGTGCTTATGCTCAGTTTAGGCTGTAGGGCCCTTGAAGCAAGACTCCACTCTTCCATCCATCTGTTACGGTATGTACATATCTATGCAACTGTGCAAACAGCAATAAACTCTATCAGTAAATTTTAAAGTCATGATCAAATATTGACACTATTTGTTGAAAGAATCATCTTTGTTCACGTGTGTGTTTTAGTACAATTATCAAGATCAGTGTGGAAAAATACAGGTGAGAAGCAGTGTATTGTTTATACATTCTAGATGTTTCCTTATCACATCTGATTATTAACTTCAGGCAAAGAATATTACCCAGTCAACTGTTAGCAAGTATGATAAACTTTTTTAGACCTAAGGAAATAAAGGTTTAGGAGGACCTGTATTATCTTTCACATGGGAAAGATTAATTTTGAGCATTTTAAAAGAAATGCTTAACCTAACACATAATTTATGCCATCAAATGGGTGAACCTTGACTATAGTTCATCTGTGTTGTACACGAATCATAAAACCAGTTTTTTTTAAAAAAGACAAATGTTTTAAATGTTCTGTGCCATTGGATTTTATCTATTAGCAAATTAGTGTTTAGATATATTTGGCTATCCTGAAAAGCTATATTTTGGATCATTTAGTTATAATGACGTAGAGAATACAGAATGCATTTTATGATATTTCCCACTTGGAAAATATCTCAGCTTACAGACTGCCTGAAGCCTCAACTATCTTTATTTAAACACAATTTTCTAAAGTCTTACTAAGGATGCAATAGACACAGGTTTATGCCATGCATTACAATGCTGTCTTAGAGATCTACAATCTGCCAAGATACCCTGGCACATTCCACTAGGCTAGGGCACTGGTGGATTTGGGGCCTTCCAAGGGTCCAGGCAGAACAAGAGGTCTAAAGTTTGGATTCATTGCACTTTTTTTTCAGCCACCTGAAGGAAGTCCAAACTTTGGGCTTGTCTTCACTACGAGGGTAAGTCGATCTAAGGTACACTGCTCCAGGTATGTGAATAATGATGCTGGAGTCAACGTAGTTTAGGTCGACTTACCCTGCTGTCTTTACTGCATTGCGTCAACAGGATACCCTCTCCGGTCGACTTACCTTACTCTTCTCGGAGAGCAGGAGAACCGGAGAGCACTCTGCCATCGATTTAGTGGGTCTTTCTTCACTAGACCCCTGCTAAACAGACACCCGCTGCATCGACTGCAGCAGTCTCGATCTCCCCCGTAGTCAAGACAAGCCCTTTGTATGCTCACCCCTACCTCCCCAAATCTGCAGGGTTAACATACCATGGTTTAAAATTATTGTTTATTTATATGTACCTCTGTAGCCGCAGTTTACATCAGGACATCATCATGCTAGCGCTATAGCAAGAGACAGTCCCTTATGCGAAGAATTTACTGTATGAAATCCCAATCCTGCCTTTGATGTATTCACAGGGCACATAATATAGGCAGCATCAAAGCTGCGCAGTGCAAGCTTCTGCACATTGACTTGATCCCGAGTTACAAGGGCTACCTTGGGCTGGGTGCTCTTTGTGAAATCGCAGACCTTGGCCTCTCTAGGTACAGTCAATCGGAGCACCAATTTCATCCGCTGTGATCATGAGGTGGATGCTGACATCTGTGTACTAGAAACTGTACTTATCGCACCAACATACCATCATCCCATAAGGCTGTGAACAGCCACAGGAGAGTAGCCATTTTTTGTCATTGCCCATCTGCTTTAAATCTGAAACAATGGCCAGTTGGTAAAAAGCTGTTTTCTGTTCCTAGTTACGTTACTTGTTCCCTGACCTATCTAATGTCTTTTCATTCTCTTTCCCTGGCCTTCTATCAAGTGCTTCCTCAGCAGAGCATGACAAAATGGTAAGGCTTGTTTGTGAGAAAACAAAGTTTCTACATTTTCACTAGGCCGTTTTAGGGGGAAATGATTTTGCATTTATTCAAGAAAAAAATGTACAGAGGACATTTGAGGTTTGGGGGAGGGATTTGTACCCTTATTTTCACCCTTTTAAAAAATTTGTCACTGAAACCAGGGGAAAAAGGAAAAATTGGACACAATTCCCATTTTGGTTAAAAATAATTAAACAAAAATTTGAAAAAGAAATAATTGTTTTCATTTTTCCCCATATTTTCAAAAGGCCATTTTTCAATCACAAAATGTTGTTCAAAAATTGTAGATCAGTTCTACTCCACAGTCAGAACAATGGCCGTTTTCGAATCTCTGGGTTCCACCGCCTGGCTATGCAGCTATTCCCTGTTATACTGCAGTGAGTGCATCCTTTGTAATTGTTACTGAGTTTCGATATGTGCCAGTAAGAATTCCAATCTTATTACTGCTGAAAGTTGCTTTATGAAATAACTAAGTAGGCTTTAGCCATACCTGCAGGACTAGTGAATTTCATGAGTGCCCAACTTGAGACCCTATAAAGGACCCCAAATTCTTAAGTGCTGAGCACCCACCCCCCTGTAAATTAGTCTCCTCAATGTTTCATGCTGAACACCCAGATTCACTAGTCATTGCTGAAAAACCTTAGCCAAAGTCCACAATTCAGATTCTATTACATTTTTTGTGTGGAGGTTACTACTAATAGGTGCAAGTGATCTTTCAGGCACATGTCAATTTTATCTCACTAGTAAGTTCCCAGTATAAGGGTTTATACACCATATCTACTGTATGTGCTTCCATTATTAAGAACCCGAGGACAGACTATATTGGGCAGCACCATGTATAACGCTTGCTTGTTTTTTCATTCCAAAGCTCTGATCTCTACAGTGGCTCATCTTATCTTTTAACAGCTTATTCAGTGGTAGAAGAGGGGCTGCAATCCACTGCATTCAGTGGTGTTCATCAGTATGACTCATTTCATCAGGTTGGCAGCTGGTACTCCCATGCTTCTGTTGTTAGGTAGGTGTTTATCATCAGGCTTGCTGCACTCTTCCATGGAAACTTTCAGATTGGATTGATGAACCAAAGGTCCCACAGGAGTGACTGTGGCCAGCAGGTTCTTTTGTAATGTTTCCTCTTTCCTTCAGTGTGAGACATAATTTCCTGTTTAACAGTCTGTGGCATTTGGCTGCAGGACTGGGATGGCTAGGCGGTGTTATTTTCTATGCCACATAAACACACAACATTCAGCTCCATCAGGTATGCAGCCTGGAAAGCCAAGAAAGCTCAGAAGACCAGATAATAAAACCACAAATACATTGCTTTGCTGCAGTTTTTCAGTATTTTAGTTAATGCTGCCCTCAGTTGCTGCTTCAAAGATTCTGGGCAAGTCTCTGATGTAAGTCTGAAATGGCTCTCTTTGAAAATCTCATATTTCTAATACACTATTGATTAGACATGTAAAACATTTCTGAGAATATACATATTTTAACACTTTTGATTTGGCTTTTCTTTCTGTAGCACACCTAGAATTTCTATCCAGTTCAATGGCATAAAAGCCCCTTTCATAATGGTTTCAGCTTCTTTCATTGATCTTTCAAGGAACAGTATTTGCTTTTATAATAGTACCTATTAAGAATCATTTTTACAGATTTTAGCTGTTAGCCTTTTATAACTCATCAAGGGTCTTCTATTTCCTCTTCTCTTGCTCAAGAAGCACATTTGCTAGGCAGAAGGAGCAAAATCATTAGACTGTACAGCTTCATCTCTTATTTTTACTGGAAAGAGGCAAAAGAAGAAGGAAGATGATGAAATATTTTTATAATAATCCCTTGCAACATGATACAGCCATTTGGTGTCAGCATCTCCTCCATGCAAGGGCAAGGAACAAATTCACAATAAATAATGAGGATTCAGGTACCTGCGGAATTGTGATGTCTGAGAGATCCCTGTACAGTAGCTCCTCACTTAATGTTGTAGTTATGTTCCTGAAAAATGCAACTTTAAGCAAAACGATGTTACGTGAATCCAATTTCCCCATAAGAATTAATGCAAATATGGGGGTTAGGTTCCAGGGAAATTTTTTTCACCACACAAATTATATATATATATATATATATATAGTGTGTATGTATATAAACACACACACACACCATATATTTATATTTTAAACAAACAATTTAATGCTGTACACAGCAGTGATGATTGTGAAGCTTGGTTGAGGTGGTGAAGTTAGAGGGTGAAGAGGTTGGGATATTTCCCAAACAATGCCTTACTGCTAAATGATGAACTAACACTCAGGTGAGCCCTCAAGGATTAACAACACATTGTTGTTAATGTAGCCTCACACTCTACAAGGCAGCACAAATGGAGGGAGAGAAGATAGCATGGCAGACAGAGAGACATACACCCTATGTGTATGGGGGAGAGAGAGAGAGAGAGAGAGAGGTGCGCATTGCCCCTTTAAGTACGCTGACCACACTCTTAAGTACATTGTCTTTTTAAGTTGATCAGGAAGTTGAGACAGCAGCTGCTGCCCCAAGTTCTCTCTGTATCTCTCCATCCCTGTCCCCACTCTGCTCTATATGGAGATGGGGTATGCAGGGTGCAGGAGCAGGGGGGAGGGGAACACACTGACATTAGCCACCCCTTCACAGCAAGCAGGAGGCTCCCAGGAGCAGCTCCAAGGCAGAGGGCAGGAGCAGTACAGTGGAGGGAGGAACAGCTGAACCACCGGTAATTGATAGCCTGCTGGGCAGCTGCTGCACAGGGAACTTAGGGGAGCGGTCCACCCTGGTTCCAAGCCCCCACCACCTAGCTCCAACAGGCTGCTCTTCCTGCAAGCAGAGGACAAAGCAGGTGGCTGCCAAATGACTATAAGGGAGCATTGCGCAACTTTAAACGAGCATGTTCCCTAATTGATCAGCAATGTAACAATGAAACAACGTTAACCAGGATGTCTTTAAGTGAGGAGTTATTGTACCTTTTGTGACAAAGCTCCAAGTCTGTACTTGTGGGTCCTGCGCTTCCTGGCAGATTTAGGGGCCTCAGAAACTCATCTAGGCCCCAGAGTGACCTCCCTTTCTCAGTATAATTGGCAAGAGTCACCACCTAGTGAGTTACCTTCATCACAGGCCAGTATGGAAGATGGAAAAGTGGGGAGCCCGGGCCCGCCCTCTACTCCGGACTCCAGCCCAGGGACCCTAATAGTATCAGCTAAGATGGCTGACCTTTTAGGCACAAAACACAATACAATTCCCTGGGCTACTTCCCCACAGCAGTCCCTGCTTCTTCAAACTCCACTTCACCCTTACCTCAGGGCCTCCTTCCTTCTGGATGATATGTTGTCCACCACTCAGTCTCACCAACAGCATAACTTCCTTCCACAGCTCCTGACACCCACAGCCCACCTGACTAACTGGGAGGTTTTTATCTGGATTCAGCCAGTCCCTGATTGGCTTCAGGTGTCCCAATTAGGCTAGCTGTTTCTACTCCTTTCTAGAAGGTTCTTAATTGGCCCCAGGTGTCTTGATTGGTCTGGAGTAGCCTTTGTTTGGCTATCCAGGGAACAAGGACCTGCACATCCTAAGGCTGATATACCTGCCTTCCAGCACTCTCCTATATCCTTCTGGTCTGATTCCGTCACACTTTCTTTAACTTAGTTTTATAATTGTTCATTTGGATATAGACATTGAAAATCCTTGTTCTTTATAAATATCTGTCTAGGAATTAATATTTTATTTTTAATGAAGAGACAACCACTGTATTCGACTGGTAGTGTAGGCTGCTTACTTTGTACTAAATTTAGATATACAGCCCATGTACAAATTCAGTATACAGTCCTTAGTTTAGATCAAAATCCAAAGATAATTATTACTCAGTCTGTGATGGCAAGTTCTTTAGTAGCATGTTTTCATTAATGCATCCTTTTCGAAAGCTATTTTTCACATAACCACCTGTAACAGTTACCTGCAATCTGATTGTCAATTTAAATGCCTGGCAAATTAGCAGGATAATTGTGGACATTACCTTGGGGAAAAAGTATGATTTTGTGATTAAGGCACTGGAGTGGGATTTAGATAATCTGCATTCATCTCCATTACCTGCCACATTCACTGTGTGAGCTTGTTGTTAATCACTAGAACCATAAGAACCACCAAACTGGGTCAAACCAATGATCCATTTAGCCCAGTATAATATCTTCCAACAGTGGCTTGTGGCAGACACTTCAAAGACAACAAACAGAACAAGGCCGTTATGGAGTGATCCATCCAGTTCCAGCTTCTGGCAGTCAGAGATTTAGGAACCCCCAGAGCATGGAGTTGTATCCCTGACCATCTTGGATAATAGCCATTGATGGATCTACCTTCTATTAACTTATCTAATTCTTTTTGCACTGAGTTATATATCAAGCTTCACCAAATCCCCTGGCATTGAGTTCCACAGGTTGACTGTGCACTATGTGAAATACTTCCTTTTGTTTGTTTTAAATGTCACCTATTAATGTCATTGGATGACCCCTGATTCTTGTTTTATGTGAAGGGGAAATAACACTTCCCTAGTCACTTTCTCCACACCATTCATAATTTTAAAGATATCTCTCCTTAATGGTCTCTTTTCTGTACTGAACAGTCCCAGGTTTTTTAATCTCTCCTCACACAGAAGCTATTCTGTACCACTGATTATTTTTGTTGTCCTTGTCTGTACTTTTTCCAATTCTAATACTTTTTTTTTGAGATGGGATGACCAGAACTGTACACAATATTCAAGGTGGATGGGCACACCATGGATTTATATAGTGGCAGTATGATATTTTCTGTCTTATTACCTATTCCTCTCCTAACGATTGCTAACACTTAGTTTTTTCACTGCCACTACAAATTGAGCACGTTTTAAGAGAACTATCCACTATGACCCCAAAACCTCCTTCTTAAGCTAATTTAAACCCCATCATTGTGTGTGTATAGTTGGGATTGTTTTCTACTATGCATTTGCATTTATCAACATTGAATTTCATGTGCCATTTTGTTGCTCAGTCACCCAGTTTTGTGAGATCCCTTTATAAATCTTTGCAGTCAGAGTTGGACTTACCTATGTTGACCAATGTTTTGTTGTCAGCAAATTTTGCCACCTCACTGGTAACCCCTTTACCAGATCATTCACTTAGAAATTAAGATCCTGATCCTACTAAATCCTGCCCACCTGTTTACATTACATACTGTGCATAGTCCTATTGAAGACAAAAGTGTGCACGGGCCCACTCTTAGAAGGATCAGGGACTTAATGTCTCTTTTCCTCCACTATAAAATGAGGATAATACTTCCTCTCACCCACCCTTTGTCCTGTCTGTTTACATCAGCGGTGGGCAACCTGTGGGGAAATACGATTGCGGGCCATGAAACATCAGGGTAATATGACTGCGGGCCATGAGACATTTTGCTGACGTTGACCGTCCACAGGCATGGCCCACCACAACTCCCAGTGGCTGCAGTTCACATGTGGCCTTCAGGTTGCCCACCACTGGTTTACACTGTAAACCCTTTGGCGTAGGGAAAGTCTCTTACCACATTTGTACAGTGCCTAACACATTGCAATCCTGATTTCTGTTAGGGCATCTACACGTTACTGAAATACAAACAGCCGCCAAAACCAAAAATTATTAGCACCTAAAGCCAACACCCAGATCGTCAGAGGCATTTAGGTGCCTAACTTGAAATAAATGCAAGTTAGGCACCTAAATACCTTTGAGGATCTGGGCTCAAGAGAGCTGTGATTTCAAGAAAGGTGACTGCAATTACTTTCTATTAATAACTCTCCTAATTAAGTAACATGGAAACTCCCTGATTAATCCTGATCAAACCTTCCTTTAGTGTGCTTCTAAAATAGTCTACAGTTTAATGGGGATTTCCTTTACTCTGAAATTACCCTAAGATTCACATAACTCTTGGGAGCTTTGCCGACTGAATCTGCCTGCTTCTTTGGGAGAAGCAACAGCTGCCCCCATGGAAGAATTTAGGGAAAATCTCCAAGGGGCCTTCCTCTTTTGAGGTATTTCTGTATGCAGAATCATTCTAGGGCTCTGTTTGGAAATGGAATCACATTGCAAATAAACGTGGGTAATGGCAGCATGGGGTAAGGAATGCCAGCTACTCTCTGTGAGTGAGAATATCTACGAGAACAGCAGCAGCACAACAGCAGACTGGCCTCAAATTCTTAGCACAATAAGTAACTGCTGAAGTTTAGCTACCTATGCAAGTCCAGTTCCATCTTGAGATATATGAATGCAACTGCATCCAGAGATGGTACCCATCAAATTACAGGCAGACCAAACACACTGACTAAAGTCAGAATTGTTACTGAATTATTTTCCCCCTCCCCATTATTAGATTACAGTGAAGATGAGAACTGTGGAATATATTCTACACTCATACTCTGTGAAACCCCATTGCAGTGGGTCTGAAAGCAGAGCTTGGCAATTAACTTTGTTTTGGAAACAAAACAGAAGCTTACTGAGTAGATTCTATGGCCCAGCTCTAGGAGATATAGGATGTGTTTAAAATGGCATCTCTGTTCACCATAACATAATTTCCTTAACCTACTTCTGAGACAAAAACCAGACGCGCATGCTGTTTGGACACCGTACTCGTCTTACAACAGGATCCAAGGAACAGAGTGTCGCCGAAGCCTGAAGAAACAAGGACAAAGAACCTGGTTTTCCACTCCGCATGGCATTGTTTATGTCTATGCAAAGAGTGTGTTAAATGTTAGCAGGTCAAAATGGCAGCATTTGACAGCCATTTTGTACAGGTGTAGATGACTACACAAGGTGCAAGGCTCGAGGAAATCCTGAATTCTAATCCCATTTTTACCACTGATTTGCTGCATGTGGTCTTTGGGGAAGTCATTAAATGTCTCTGCTCAAGTATTCCCATTTAAAGAAAAATAGAGAGAATATTTATTTGTCTCACAAGGATCAGTATGACCAATCCCAAGCACTCATAAATTCAAGTGAAGACTCAAAAAATAAAATCACAAAAATGGATTTTTAAAATCTTAAAAATTGTAAGATTACAATAGTAGCAGCGTTCTTTTTATTGATCTTCTTCAGTTAGAGATTTTAGAGCATGTGTTCATGCTTTTCTGTGCATCCAAGAGAGCTAGAAACCTAATGTTTTATTTTAAGTGAAAGCTGAGATTCTCGGGTAATAACACAATCCTAGCAATTGTAGGCTTCAAGATAACCACCAAATCACATTCAAAGCTGTCGTGAGGGTTAGTTACCAAATGTTTGTACAGCGTATTGATAATACAAAAAGGCCTATGTAAATGTCAATTCTTCTTCTAATTGGGGTTGCACAAGTGTAACAACATGACAGAATTGCTTTATGTCTTTTTAAAAGATACTTTTCTCAGCTATCTGGAAATTCATGGGAAACAACAGAGTAAAAGAAAAGGCCTGAGATTTTGAAGTTAGATTATTTTGAATTGATTGTGACTTGCTTTGAAATCTTGCAGCTGCATTTTCTTTTCTTAACTTTTGAAGGATGTCAGAGACCTTGGCTGCAGACATTAAAAAGCCAGGAAAGAAAGCAAAAGGATTTGATTGATTTTCCTCTTTTCTGAAAAAATCCTCTTTTTGCTGAACAAAAGACATATCACCAGCATCTTTTGTTACACTTGTGAGGCCATAATAGATTTTTTTCAGAATCCAAAAATATTAAGCACCATCTTTCCAAAATAAGCTAAGATTTATAACTCTTTCCTCAATCTATGTGGAATTATCTGACCTCTGTATTATCTGTGACCCCCAAGAGAACAAATCTATACAACCTTCCCCGACCTGTGTCTTCCAAAAATCATAGGGATTTTCATACTTCTAAAATGCCACAGTTTTCAATTATTTCTAGCCAATCAGCTTGAAATAGAAAACTTAACACTTCAAATAAGAGTACCAGAAAAATCCTTTTCTTAATTTTTCCTGTTAAACCACTCAGAATTTTTTTGTTTGCGGGGAATGTTCTCTTGTCACAGTCTGAGTTTCTCTCTCTGTAAAATGGTAACAATACGCTACACCAGAGAGACATCATGAGAAGTAATTAACGCTTTTATTAAGCTTAGACGACATAAAGCTCTGTACACTAGCAATCCAGGAATTACCAAGCTGATCAGACACCATCTAATCTCCAAAAATGGCCAGAGCAAGAAGTTCAGAGGAAGGTGCCAGAAACCCTAATATGACCAATTATTGAATAACCAGAGGGAACGTTTCTTCTTACCCTCAGCAGTTAGAGGTTGGTTTATGCCATGAAGCATGAAGGTCTACATCCTTTCCAAACTTTCGGATACTGAACAGTATTTGCTTAATATTACGATAGCTGAAGAGGTTATCTGTAGCTCACAAGAACAACAATGTTGGATGTTCCTTTCAATTTAATTAATGGCTTTAAAACTAACATATACAAAGCTCTGAAAAATGTGAAAATTAACAAAGGTTTCAAGCTTTGCATACATCCTAGTTTTAATGCTGCTCATTGAAATAAAAATACACCACCACATTGTCAAGAGCTACCGATGGTTGGGACGGTTGCTTAGTAAACCCATTTCTGCTTCTATGGTGATACGATCATTGGGATGATCCAATTATACTGCATAATTAAAAAGCATTATTACTCTATCAATACTCACTTGAATAGTTCTTAACACCAAAGTTAACTATTAGGGTTGGCAACTTTCTACTCATGCAAAACAGAACACCCTTGCTCTAATCCTTGCCTTGCCTCTGCTCCAAGACCCCATCCCTGCCCTGTCCCTTCTCTGAGGCCCCGTCCCCGCTCACTCCATCCCTCCTCCTTCTGACGCTTGTTCTCCCTACACTCACGCATTCATTTTTACCAGGCTGGGACAAGGATTTGCGGGGTGGAGTGAGGGCTCCAGCTAGGGGTGTGTGGCTGTGGATGAGGGATTTGGGGTGCAGGAGAGGGCTCTGGGATGGGGCTGAGGGATTCGGAGTATGGAAGTGGGCTCTGGGCTGGGGCAGAGGATTGGGCGTGTGTGTGACGGCTCTGTCTGGGGGTGGGTACAGACTCTGGGATGGGGGTGGGGATGAGGGATTAGGTGTAGGAAAGTGCTCTTGGATGGGACCAAAAGGTTTGGAGAGTGATAGGGGGTATCAGGGCTGGGGAAGGGGATTAGGGCATAGGCGAGTGAGAGGGGTTGAGGGCTCTGGCTACGGATGCAGGCTCTGATGTGGGGCCAGGGATGAGGAATTTGGGGTGCAAGAGGGTCCTCCAGACTGAGGCTGAGGGGTTTGGACTACGGGAAGGGACTCTGGGCTGGTGCAGAGGCTTGGAGTGTGGGGAGGTGTGAGGGCTCTACTGGGGGTAGAGACTCTGAGATGGGGCTGGAGATGAGGGGTTAGGGCTGTAAGACGGTGCTCTAGGGTGGGACCAAGGGGATTGGAGGGCAGCAGGGGGGACCAGGGAGGGGGCAGAGGGTTGAGAAGTGGGAAGGCATCAGGAGTGTAGGTTCCAGGCAACGCTTACCTCAAGCAGCTCCTGGAAGCAGTGGCACGTCTCCTCTCCAGCTCCTTTGGAGGAGCAGCCAGGCGGCTCTGTGCACTGCCCCATCTGCAGGCACCCTCATCCCCCACAGCTCCCATTGGCCAAGATTCCTGGCCAATGGGAGCTGCCGAGCCAGTGCTTGCGGTGGTGGTAGCATGCAGAGCTCCCTGGCTGCCCCTACACGTAGAAGCCAGAGTGGGGACGTGCTGCTGCCTCCGAGAGCTGCACAGAGCCACAGCAGGCAAGGAGCCTGCCTTGTCCCACTATGTCGCCAACTGGACTTTTAACGGCCCGGTCAGTAGTTCAGACCGAAGCCACCAGAGTCCCTTTTTGACTGGGTGTTCCGGTCAAAAACCAGACACCTGCCGACCCTATTAACTAGGTATGTAACATTTCCTTTCAAGTCAAAATAACTGAAGGGGGACGGGATGTAAAAGATGGACAGGATCTGTGTGCTAATAATCTAAAGACAATTTTACTGGGGGGAGCAGAGTTGATTCTTTGTGCACAGTGACCTGACCAATCTAAATGAGGCTCTGATGCCAAAAAAAAACAGAACAAATGTCCACTTTAAAAAAACAACTGATTTATAAAAGACACAGCCCAGGCTAGCAGCTTGGAAGATAAGCTTTACTGTCTCATTACAGAGATTCTGTACTGTACTGGGGAAAAAAATGTCAGACAGTTTTTCCCACCTTCTCTGTTTACAGTGAATTTTTATGTCTGGTTACTAAGTTTAAATACTACAGGCCCTGATCCCCTGAAGAATTTAAGCAAGTGCTTATCTTATAAGTTTGAAAGTACCTCCAGTGGAATTACTCACATGCTTAAATCTTAGTACATACCTAAGTACTTTTTCTGGAACAGAGCCATTCTGCTGTACCTTGGAAGGTAGAAAGACTGTATTAAATTAAATTCCCTACATACCTTCTCATAGACAAGATGTACCTTATATGTGAAGGGGTAATACTGCCAAAAATGTAAACAATCAAAGGAGGATCCTTATAAAGTTTGATTTATTGCCTAATTTTCTCTCTTTCCTTTGTGCATCTGCCTACTGCGCTTTCTTCACCATGGCTTCCTGTTACCGGTATCCATCGGTGTTGGTGTAATGTGACAAAGCAGAAGATAATAGTTACATATAATTGGGAAAGGGAGCAAGAAAACTGAATTTGTCATTGCTAACCTTGAAGATGCCTGTCCCATCCAATGGAAAAATGATCGAAGGAACCTATTTTAGTATACTGTCCCCATAGCCCCCATAAAACCTAAATTGTAATGTAATTAGTTTTCTTTCTGGTGATTAACTGAGAACTTCTAATCATTCAGTCTGAATGCGTTTTGATTCATTAAGTATCTGCTTCCAATTTTATTTTATTTTTTACTTGGCAATTAAATATTCCTGTAAAGGCAACTATATTCATTGACACACAGGTTTTGTAAGTGTTTTTGTGTGAACCACACCAACAATAAGCATGATGGGAATTAGGTTATTAATTCTTTCCAGCAATACCTGATTGGAAGATAAATTAGCAGTGCACTGAGTTGCACCTGAAACTCAGTACACGATTAATAAGATTATGATGGTTTCTCATGCTGTGTAAACCTCCTAGTTACATTAAAAAATATATACATTAAGAGCTATGAGCCAGACCCTCAGCTGGGGTAAATCAGCATCAATCTTTCACTTCAAAAGAGCAATGGCAATTTACACCAGTTGAAGATCTGGCCCACAGTGTGATTAAAAACAATGTCACTAAAATAATGCTGGATTTTTATTTTATTTTTTTTGCACCAGATTTAAAGATACTGTTTGGGTCTTTCATGATGTGAAAGTATATTGTAAAAATGAGCACAGGAAAAATATTTCCAATACTGAGACTGTAGTAATTAATCTTTGCATGGCATGAGGAACAGAACTAGGTAGACCTTGAATAAATGCATCATTCTTTGGAAATGTCAAGGACAAACCTTAAAGAGAGAGTCTGGGTTTTTATTTCCCCTCAACAAAGCAAACCAACCCACATTTGTTCCTTGTTATAGAATGATCCAAAGCCGACTGAAGGCAGTGGGAATCTTTTCACTTACTTCAAGGGGGATCTGTATCAGGCCAGTAAGGAGGACTGTGGTGAAAGGAAGATTATTTACTAGAGGAAGACAGTTTTCTGCAAAGCTGTAACCACAAGAACAGTGAATCCAGGAGTGTGACTGTGAGACTGGAAAGTTCCCTTTTTTAACAACAGATGTTTGTATGGACTTTTACAAGTGATTCAGTCTCTTTGTAGATCATTTTCCAAATCCCAAATGGAGGTAATTGCTGACCCTACTTGTAGGGAATTATTGATTACATCTTCATAGACTTAGAAAAGGTTTGAAGTGCCATTTTTTTAAAAAAATACTGATTAGATATACCATACGTTGAAAAGTCTATACACAAACTCCAGACACCCTAGCTACAAGTAAATTTACACTCACTTCAACTCAGTAACGTAATACAATGAGAAGGAGTTAATATATTAAGAATATAGCAAATATTGCAGCAAAATATATCCCATCCTGCTCCAGCCCTATCAAATACATGGCAAACTCCATGCTTGTATGTGTTCATAATGTGGAAATATTCATACTACACAGTAGATATTGGGCCAGATTCATGGCTCAGCTTCAGCTCAGCTTGGAGCAGTGAAACTTCAGAGTAACTTGCTGGATTTCATGGGTTTATGCCCATAATGCTTAAGGTCTGAATTTGCTGGCTCCAGAAAGAGTAAGATGTATTTATTTCTATTCGCAGATAAAAGGAATAAAAGATTTCCTCACCCATTGATGTAGATGCCCTTGACAACTTACACAATATACAAAGAATATACAAACATATTGTTTATGCGACTCACACCACCTTCCACAACCTTCAACAGGCGAAGCAAAGACCATGTCAGCATTAACCCATCCATTCTCTCATTACAACCCTCACAATTCTCCCTCACTCCAAACAGGAATAATATGCAGGCTAGTTCTATTTCTGGCTTTCAGTATCTAAAGCCCGAAGTACCCCTAGATAACCTATAGTGTTTAAGAAGGCTTTGTTCCAGCCCAAGAATACATTCAACATTTTTGCACATGAAGTGGGCTCTTCAGTACAACCTTGAAGTAAGCTGGATTCGTTTCCTTGTGACTGGAAAGGAAATTAACAATAGTTCACAAACCTGTGTTTTCTAAGGAAAGGTATGTTCAGAGACAGGATTTAAATGGCTAAGACATGCTACATATTCCCATCCGTACTTCACATTTGCACTGAAAAAACACACACATTCAGGTTGCAAGTACAGTGGAAGATTTTTAAATGTCCAACATTTGCTAACAGATACATCAGATACCTCGTTAATCAGAATGTATCCGGGAAACATAGGCACCAATTTCTGCTTGTGCCAGTGGGTGCTCGACCCCACTTTGCCCTGGCCCAACCCGGACTCCATCCCTATCCTCCCTCCCGCCCCTACCCCGACTCCCTCCCTAAAGTCCCGGCCTCCTCCTTGCCCCTATTTCAACTCCTTCCCAAAATCACTGCCCCGACCCTGCCTCTTCCCTTACCTCCTCCCCGGAGCGCACCACATTCCTGCTCTTCCCCCTCCCTCCCAGCGCTTGCTACAGCTGTTTGGTGGCGGCAAGCACTGAGAGGTAGACAGAGGAACGAGGAGCTCAGGAGAGGAGACGGAGGAGGTACTGAGGCAAGGAGGGGAGGGAAAGTTTGCTGCTGGCGGGTACAGAGAACCCACTAATTTTTCCCCATGGATGCTCCAGCTCCAGAGCACCCATGGAGTCAGCGCCTATATGGGGAAATGCAAAAGTCTATACTACTGCGTGGAAACAGTAGTAAATAGTGTTTTTAATAGTGACCAGTGTACGTTCCATTTGAAAGGCTTTTCAGTGCTACAAAAAGTGGAGTCAAATTTGTTTTTATAAAGACAAAGATAAACATATAAATATAAAGAAATAGATACTGGTATGCCAATCCCCTTTACACAGTGGTAAATAATAGGGCTTCCACTAAAGAGAGCCCAAATTGCTACATACATTTGCATTGCAATGTATCCTGAAAAATATAAATAGTGCACAGACCCCTCTGTTAAAAATAGTCCCCAAAGCAATATTGCCAACCTCTATTATTAAAAAATCAGGTGTCAGGCCCCCTTACCCAAAACCATGAGATTTCCTGAATCAATGTAAGATTTTTTTTTAAAGGGATGGGGGAAGATATTTGCCTTCTGAGCTTGCAGGGTGCACTCACATTTCTCTGCAACTACAAGGACCAGAACAACTTTAATTTTTTTGATGCTGAAATTCTCATGAAATAAATTGATTTCAGTAGCTGGGACAAAGAAAAACACTAAATATCACAAGATTCAAGATAAAATCCTGAGAGTTGACAACACAGCAAAGAGAGATTGCCAAGTTTAGGGCTAATATTTTATTTTTGGTTTCTTAATCATTCCACACACAGACAACATGGCATTGCAATACAAACAAAACCTAGCTTCAGGCGGTGAAGATTATGTAACATTTTATTAGTCAGATTTTGCTACCTTTACTCACATGGAGTACTACCTTACTTCCATTGGAAGTTTTATTCAGGTGAGTGGAGCAACTCAGAGTACCATAACATAACAATCAGTGAGAGTCAGGGTGGCAGAATCCGGCCGCAATATAATAGAAACGTGCTCATGAATTGTTTTATTTAAATTAAAATATATATTTGATTGAAAAACAAAATCAACATTTCTGTCGACTGTACTGAAAACTCAAGCCAAATCTGCATGAGACCAGAAAGTGAAATTGGCTACAAACATCCACTGTCTGTAAGCAAAGTACCAAAACACAAACAGCCAGCATACACAATGGAATTAAAATTTGCTTTTAGAAAGTGATTTCATAAGATGTTATTAGGGATAAGGATATTAAAAATATATCTCTAAATCTGTATCTTTATCGTGTCCCTTTTTAAAAAGAAAGCGACACTGTCACAATTAGAATTACAAAGTAGTAGGCAGCTATTCCAAGCCAGAATGTGTTACTTTGTAGCAACAGAAACAATACAGGGCCTGGAAGCAAGAAGGAAATACTGCAATCATATAAATTAGAATAGTTAATCATTTTGCTGGATTTTACTCAAATCCAATGCATGTATTCTATAGTAAATTTACTGCAAAATGGTAAATTACAAAAATGATATGCGGTAATGTATAACAAATCACTATCATTCTCTGTATAAATGAAGTAAACCCCCCCCAGAGAAACACTGAAAGCAAATATTAGTAAATCATCATCCAAGCTTTAGAAGAAAGAGCAGTGGAAATGAACTGATATGTACTGATGGCTTTTACTGTCTCCAGTGTACATGCTGATACAATGATGAGTAGGCAAGAGGATAATTTTCACAGAGTACATTATTTTATAAATTGCAGAGAAATAAGTGCAGAGCCAGCTGTTCTTCTTGACTGCTGCTTTTTGGCACGTTTCTGAGCTAGTCTCAGCACCTATCTGTGTGAAAAAAAATAGTTTGGCAATATCTCTTTCTATATTTGGAGACTCAGAAACATGACGATGCTTTTAGGTATAGGTAGCCCATATTGGCTGTGAAGCAGTATCAAAATTAGGCAGAGGAGAGTGGCAGATAAAATGTGGACATCGCCTGCATAATAGCAATAACCTATTAAACAAATGAACTTAATGCAGTAGGCCAAGGATTGAGCTGTGTAGTTACAACAGATCAGGAGGCAAAATATTTCTAGTGTGAGAAAATTAAGTTAGAAAGGAACTTATAAGAGGCACAGAATGCTATAAGTGGTGGCATATCACATGGTGGCTAAAGCAATTCAATGCTGCTGATAGATCAAGCAGAATCACAGTGGCATGAGGCCCTGATTCAGCATGAAGGGGCATATCATTACAGTTCTCACTAGTGCACTCAGAGGCTATGACCAGGACTGGGTAGCCAGAATTTGTGAAGTCCTCTTCTACAGCCATGGACATTTTAGTCCAGAGTGGAGCTCCTGAACCCTAGGATCAACCTGCAGAGAGGATCATCTGTCCATATCACTGTAGAAGCACTTAGAGTCTGTCTGTCCCTTTAATTAATGACATGAACTATTGCATGAGAAGTTCATTTGGATAGGTATCCAAAGAACAGGTCATAGGAACAGGCTTTGTCAATACGGGATCATACCTTTAGTCTTTTCATTTTGATAGATGCTCCAGAGAAATTCAAGGTTATTACATACATGGTGTTTATCTTCTCCCCACCCCCCACCCAGACATTCATTTGTCACCCCTATGAAATATTACACCAAAGTAGATTAATGTAAAGCCAGGTCTCAATAGAGGTTACAGAGGACAATGAAAATTCACTTCATTCTGTCTTGTAATATTTTAACAAAGAGGTTACTCCTCGCAACATTTCTTCAAGTGTGTTTCATTTCATGAGCCCGTCGTTGCCTTAATTGCACAATGCTGAGAAAGGGGGTTTGTTTCAGATTTCACGCTCCAAATCCGATATGTGCCTGATGGAGACAAAATATTCCTGAAAAACTGCAGCTCAGTAGGTTGTGCAACCTATCCTGAACAATTGCATAGCAAAGGAGCTCCTGTTTTGTCTTTCTGTGGTTTGTTTGAAAAAAAATCAGTGCATGGTTAATATGCCATGCAGGCTTTAGAAAAAACAGTGAAATCCATGTGCATCTGCTGGCATGCAACTGCATGCTTACCTTTCACAGCTCTCCAGTATTATGCATACACAGTTTGGGATGGGGCAGGACAGGCATATAACTACCTAAGTACCTATCCAGCCATATGCTCATACACCACCTGATTTGCAATCACCCACACAGTGAGGAGTTTGAAAAAAAGAGTAGATGTATAATTGCACAGATACCCAATTATCCATGTATCTCTTGGCTAAAATCAGGTCCTTGCTGCCTGCTATAATCAAAGGATATTCTCCACGTACATGTCTAAAATTCTTGTCAGGATGCACTTTGCTGCTCATTTGTAACCTTAGAGTACTCTAAGGAATTAATTGCTAACCACTGGGTCCCAATATCAGGGACTGATTTTGATCTCTGACTGGTTTTGCACTGCTATAACTCCATTGCCTTTAATGGAGTTAATCCTGATTTACATCCACATAAGAAACATCAGAATCTGGCCTTCAATCCATGTCCCACTTATAATCTCCTAGCAACTGGTACAGAAAGCATGATCATGATAAGAGTATAGAGGTATGCAACAAAAAAGACTCATTACTGTATGTGGTCCTCATTGTGTGAGCCAGAAATAAGCTGGGAACAAGTAATGGCCTATAGGTGGTAATGTACTAATTTTCTATGATTTTCTCATATAAAGCTATGGTTATTCACACTAATTTCTAGAGCTGGTAAAACCTTTTCACACCATTTTCTGGCCAGTGGAACTTTTTTCTGAAATAACTGTCAACATTTTGAAAAATGTCAATTTATTGGAAAAACAAACTTTCCCAGCCATTATCAATATTTTTTAAATCAAAATTATGTTTGAAACTTCTATCACATATTTTTATTTACCAATAGCTATTTTGCACCTGATTTCAATTAAAATTTCAATAAAAATATCACAAACTGACACCAAAACCCCCAGAAAAAGGGTCAAGTTTGCAAATGGAAACAGTTTGGTCAAAACCAGCTTTAGGGAAAATTTCTAGTCTACTAATTTCAAAAAATGTCACTGATGGAAGAATAAGGCCACAATATAGATGATGTTCAGTCAGAAATAGCAAATGACCCTATCAGACTTTGTTGTTTGTATTTGATGCATTTTCCATTACTCTCAACATATCACATGATCTAAAAGTCCCATGTCTTCACTGGCTACTACCTTGCATAGTCATTTATACCTGTGCAAAACTGAATAGAAAATGCTAACATGTAAAAATAGTATTTAACATGTACTTTGCCCAGCTGTAATCTGCACAAGGTGCAGACTGTGCAGAGTCAGGAAAGCTGGTCATCAACAAAAGCAGAGGAAGAAAAATTTGCTGTCACCCAGAGAGCAATGGAAAAGCGAATGTGCAAGACATCACTCCATGATCACTTACTTGCACATGGAGGTGACCGATATAGTGCAGGCAATGGGTGATGCAAAGCGAAGATGGGTGGGTCATTTAGTCTGCAGGCAAGAGACAATAGTTGCAATTTGCATCAGTGACTGGATCTTCAGAAACCACAATATGCTGGGCTGATCCCATGACAAAGAACACACTCGCAACAAAATAGAATGGCATGGCGTCGATTTGCATTTGTGGAGGGATGGACAAGGAGAAGACAGACAAAAGGTGGCCAAGGTAACTAAAGAAGATTCAGAGAGCACGCGCAAAATAATGATCACCGTATACAATGTCCTTGAAAGAAACAGTGTATTGCTAAAAGATAGACAGAAAGCAAAAAAGCATAATACATTGCTAGTGTTTTTATCAGCAAGCAGACAAAAGATAATTTCAGCAACATAACGCTAGTTCAAAAGTGAAATGAACAAATGACGATTATGGGAAAGGGAAAAACTTCATAAGATCTGTGACTGAACTGTAGCATTTCCACAAATCCCAATGTAAAGAACTCATGTGATCAGAGGGATGCATATTTTGCACCATATATTAGGGTGGAGAAGAATGCTCCCGCTATGGTGCATCAGCCCCATTGAGTGGCCAGGTGGATAGGGTGGATGGAGTTATGACCTTCCATTCCCCACCTTCTCACTGCCCTTTCTTCTTACTCCTTGAAGCACTTAGAGGAGAGGAACGTGATCAGCAACAGTCAGCATGGATTCACCCAGAGCAAGTCATGCCTGACTAACCTAATTGCCTTCTATGATGAGATAATTGGCTCTGTGGATGAGGGGAAAGCAGTGGATGTTATTCCAAGACTTCAGCAAAACTTTTGATATGGTTTCTCATAGTATTCTTGCCAGCAAGTTAAAGTAGTATGGGATGGATGAATGGACTATAAGGTAGACAGAAAGCTGGCTGGATCATCAGGCAGTGATCAATGTCTCCATGTCTAGTTGGAAGCTGGTATCAAGCGGAGTGCCCAAAGTATTGGTCCTGGGGCAGGTTTTGTTCAATATTTTCATTCATGATCTGGAGGATGGCGTGGACTGCACCCTCAGCAAGTTTGCAGATGACACTAAACTGGGAGGAGATACACTGGAGGGCAAGGATAGGGTACAGAGGGACCTAGACAAATTAGAGGATTGATCCAAAAGAAATCTGATAAGGTTCAACAAGGACAAGTGCAGAATTCTGCACTTAAGACAGAAGAATCCCACACATTGCTACAGACAAAGGACCGAGTGGCTAGGCAGCAGTTCTGCAGAATAGGACCTAGGGTTTACAGTGGATGAGAAGCCAGATATGAGTCAACAGTGAGCCATCTTGGCAACAAAGGCAAACAACATTTTGGGCTGTATAAGTAGTAGCATTGCCAGCAGATCGAGGGATGTAATCATTCCCTCCTATTCGGCATTGGTGAGGGTTCATCTGGAGTACTGCATCCAGTTTTGGGTCCCACACTAGAAGAAGGATGTGGAAAAATTGGAAAGAGTCCAGCAGAGGGCAACAAAAATGATTGGGGGCTGGAGCACATGACTTACAAGGAGAGGGTGAGAGAACTGGGATTATTTAGTCTTCAGAAGAATGAGGGGGCATCTGAGAGTTGCTTTCAAGTACCTGAAAGGGGGTTCCAAAGAGGATGGATCTAGACTGTTCTCAGTGGTACCAGATGACAGAACAAGGAGTAATGGTCTCAAGTTGCAGAGGGGGAGGTTTAGGTTGGATATTAGGAAAATCTTTTTCCCTAGGAGGGTGGTGAAGCACTGGAATGTGTTACCTAGTGAGGTGGTGGAATCTCCTTCCTTAGACGTTTTTAAGGTCAGGCTAGACAAAGCCATGGCTGGAATGATTTAGTTGGGGATTGGTTCTGCTTTGAGCAGGGGTTTGGATTAGATGACCTCCTGAGGTCCCTTCCAATCCTGATACTCTATGATTCTATGAGCCAAACTAGAATGCCCATACGCAGGGCCTAGAGATCCGGTATTAGGAAGCAGGTAATCCCAAACTGGGGCAGACAACTTCCATGCCATATGTCCCTAATGGATATAGGCATGTATGTACTTGCATGGATCTGCCAAGATTTTTTCCCATAGGATCTTGAAAAACCCTTTCCATCTAAAAAGAAGATGAGGTTATTTTAAAGTACTTCTTGTTTAAATACAATGTAACAGAAAAACTGGAATAAAGGAAAAATGAACCATAATAGAACAAAGTTCTTTGGATTTGCTTTATAACAGCACAAATAAGAGAAAAAAATCTGTAAAAGTCACTCAGATGTACAATATAAATTCAATAGGTCAATGATCTAGTATCAGTGAGAGACAGTTTTTAAATGTAAGTGCTCACATAATTCCTTCAATAAGCTTATCATAAAAGCTCCAGATTTTATCATGCATTTTCCTGTTATTTCTCCCATTAAATGAGTTTTTCCACTAAGGCAGCATTAGTCAGCTCAGACAACCATTCTGCATGAGTCAGGCAAGCAGACCTTTTCCACAGTTTTAATGTAACCCTCTTAACAATCAAATCACACAAGCAAACAATTTATAAATAAGACAATGTATTTTGCTTGATACCACCTTGATTCTTAGATCAAGAAATCTTAAAGCAGGAAAGAATGTGGGATTCATCATGTTAGAACTGGCCAAGTGTCCAACCTCTAATATCCTGATTCTGACAGGCAAATGCTTCACAAAAATCCAGTGCATGCCTACTTTCCTTGTATAATAACTCCAATGGTGTATGCAAATTTGATATTTGCATGTTTAAATGCTAGTTAGATGTATAACTGACCATTTCCTCTTTGAAATGTACACAAGCAATTAGAGAAATGGCCTGCACAAATTAGTTGACCAATAGTGCATACCTAATTTTGAAATTTACATCCCAGCCATTAAAGTCAAAACTAGAAGATAAAGTTCATATAAGATGCCGTAGCACTAATCTTCATGTTTTTATTTTTTTTATGCCTGAAAAATACCTCCTTCCTGCAATCCAACCCACTAATAGGATGCTTGTTTGCATCTCTTAGTGGTATATTACTCTATACACCAAAGCCATACCACAACCCCACCCACAATGCGCTACTGAAATTCAGAGGTCTGAGCTGACTGGGAAACAGTTTGCCCATAAAAGTTTAATATGTTGATTTTTTTTCCCTGTCCAAAGTCAAAATCAAAATCTTAAACATTTCCTCAAACTGATGATAAAAAAGTAGAGAGGACCTGCTGAAATACTTTATTTCAATAATTTTTAAAATGTCTCACTTTTTTTTTAGAATACATTAAATAAAAACTGAGAACAAAAAGTCCTTTTGAATCAGAAAACTAAACATTTTCTTTCAAAAATATCACAAAGAGATGTTTTGACAATTTCAGAACTTCCCCTCTGCCCAAAAAAAATGTTGATTTGAGAGAGTTGTAGAAACCAACCCTCTCTCACAAACAGTTTCAGTTTTAATGAATCAACATTTGTCAACAAAAAAATGTTTTGTCAGAAAATTCCCAGCTTGCTCTCATCAAATCTCTGAAAGGGTTATAAAGTGTTGTTTCTATTGCCTCCTCCCACTTGCACACACTTTATGCAAGATGTGATGGAAAGTATAGCAAAAGGGAGTGAAAAAAGATTGCAAGGGGATTGGTCCTACTTTGAGCAGGGGGTTGGACTAGATGTGACCTCCTCAGGTCCCTTCCAACCCTGATATTCTATGATTCCATATATTCTTGCTCTCCAGTGTCTAAAATCAGCCTTTTCATGAAAAGAAGAGTAGTATTTCCATTTCAGTATTTTATTTTCTAACATATTCTCCCACTGCTACTTCAAGCAAAATATCTGAAAAATTATGTGGATGGTCCCGTTATTTGATACTGGTCTGGAATGAATATAAAATAGAGGGTTTTGACTCCTGAATTATTTAATTAGATATCCCAATAATACACATTCATGCCATGATTTCACCAGTGTTTTTTCTATACTCATATGGCACCTAGCACCCTGGGGTTCTAGTCCAGGACTGGGGTTCTGAGGCACTATTGCAATACAAAAATATAATCAATTATAACTGTATTTAGCCTTGCTGTTAATGGGGTTTAATTTGAGAGACCAAGTTTTAATTATACTTTATCCCTACACTCTGATTCTCTTCCAGTAAAATCATTTTTTCCACAGAACTTTAAGATTGGACTATTAAGTCTGTTGATATCATTAGGATAAATCCCATTGAATTTGACAGAAGCTGATTCAGGTCCCTTTTAAACCAGTGCCAAACAAGTAACTGGAAAATTAGGACATATGCAGCAAGGAACCTCCTTTTCCAGACTATGGAACAGCATTAAAGCCACTCCATGGCCCCACAGCTGCTCTGAGGCCTGGTTTCCTTGATATCTTTGTTTCTGGTCCACCACATCCTCTCCATGTTGGGTAGCATGAAGAACTTCTGCAATTCCCGCCAACCTCCTCCTATTGCAACAGAACTGCTTCAGATCTGCTGCATGTGGAGCCTTCCACACACACGAAGGAAAGGGCAAGGTTTGTCGCTATTGTCAGAGGGTCACTGAAACAGGAATTGTACCTTTCAGCACATAAACACATTTTGGGATGTCCCTTCCACTTCTCCATCAGTGAAGTGTGTCTGTTTGTCACTCCGTGAATGCACCCATGTTCTAGAGACCTTTATATCTCAGCCTTAAGATACCTCCTAGATGCAGATTGTGTGTTAATCACATAGTAACAGCAGCATCTACAAAGTGCCCAACGGTGTTTTATTTCATTCCTATCCTAAATAAAGGCAACATACAATAGCAGCATTAGTGTAAGTGGAATTTAAATCTGCCAGCGGCAATTCCCTCATTTTTCATAAGCTGTTTACCCACCCGAGCGGAAGTAGTAGGATCTTTCAAGAACAACAGTGTCTCTACTAGAGCTGTGAGGCTGCAGAGACCTCTAGCTAGAAAATGAAACTGAATTGATATATTATATATATATATATATATATA
>ML677372.1:15315564-15336683 GCA_007922305.1 Dermatemys mawii | reverse complement strand
GTGTGTGTGTGTGTGTGTGTGTGTGTGTGTGTGTGTGTGTGTGTTTGACAGTGCTCCATAAAATCCCCCTTCAGCTGTGGCATGAAACGTGGGCAAAGTTAAACACAGTTGGATTACCAAAAAAAAGAGTCAATTTAATTTGAAGAGTAAAAAAGCGATAGTGTGAGATTAAAAGTTCCTTCAGGATTTTTTCTACTGATAGCCTTCTGCAGGAACATCGCCCTAAGTGCCAAAACTGAGAACATTCAACAACATCAACCCATTTTATGTCCATTATTTACAATTTATTTGCCAGAACATAATCTCTCTGCATTTTTGTTTACTGCCTTTCCAATAAACTCTGATTGATAGACACACATTAAAAAAGGTATTTGACTTTTTTCTACTTTTATATTCTGAGTCATTGCTTTTTTTTCTTAAAATTTATCACCCTTTAAATGAGGTTCTGACAATAATAGTGTACTTTTGTCTTTATTATGCCAGAATTGCAATGACTGGGGTAATGAAGCCAGCAGTTAGATATTCCCAGAGTCTCACCCTCTATATAGCATCAATTAATAGTTTTGCTTTAAAACTTTTTACTGACCTGAAGATTTTTTTCATCAATTTGCTAGCTTACTGTGATTGCCTCTGGAATGGAGGAGAATCTGAGTTTATCCATGGAGATTCTTGTTTTCAAATGTGTAATTCTTGCATTTTGATACTTCTCTTCTGAGGACCCTAGGGAACTTCATGAACAATTAGTTAAGCCTTAAAACAACGTTTGCAATAAATGCATAAGCCTACTTTCTAGATATTAGGAAGGACACCAAAGCCAACAAAATGGAAGACAGACAGACAAAGCACAGAACTACTCTTCTCAGTGAATCTCTACACCAATACCCAGTTCCCTCTAGGGCAGAGGTGGACAACTTCCAGCCGCTCAGTGTAATCTGCTAGGGAGCCGCCCCACAGTTTGTTTACATTTGCATGGCTGCCTGCAGTTCCCTAGGCACAGCGAACCACGACCACTGGGAGCTGCGGGCGGCCACGCAAATGTAAACAAACTGTCTGGTGGCCCACCAGTGAGTTACCCTGACGGGCCACAGGTTTCCCACCACTACTCTAGGTTCTCATCTGGAACATCCATTTAAGTCAATGAAAGTCTTTTCTTTGCGTGTAGTAGTATTTGATCAGGCCCTAAGTGAGAAAAACTTTAATTGATAGGAGTACATTAATGCTGGTGAGAGACCCAGGTATGATCTGTAGCAGTGGTTAACTCTTACATTAGAATGCCTCAGATATCTACAGGATAATGGATAACACTAAGATACATGCTTCAAACATCGCCAAACTCATTCATTTCATCCTTACCCATAACAACTTCACATTCAACAACAAGCATTTGGTCCAAACCATGGGAACAGCCATGGTATTAAGCTTGTTCCCCATTATACCAACTTTTTCAGGGGCTCGAGGAAGAATTCCTGGACAAATGTACCATGAAATCAGTGAAATACCTGAGATACAATGATATTTTCATTTTCTGGACATCAGACAAACTCCCTCAGATTTCCATCACAACTTCAACCATCACCTATCAAACTCTTTCTAGAACAGTTCCATACTAGCAGTAGTTTCCTAGACACCATGATCAGCTTCAGCAATGGAAGATTATAGATATCTATATCTATATCAATATCTAAAAAAAAGAAACCCATGGATTGTCACACTTTCTTTCAGAGATCCAGTAATCACCCCAAACACACCAAGAAATCTTATCTACAGCCAGTCACTCAGATACTACACAATGTGCACCGAGAAGAAAGTCCAGGATATACGCCTTAATACATTCAAAACTACCTTCACCAGATAAGTACACTCCACCAGAAAAGTAGATCACATCATCGAATGGGCCACCCATATACCCCAAGAAAACCTGCTTCAATACAGGGGGAAAACCCTCTGACCATACACTTCTAATTGTCACCTACCACCCACACTGGAACCCATAAGGGTTATCACTACACATTACAACCCATATTCAGCAGGGATCCCATCCTGAAAAAAAACTTTCCTGAACCCTTGTTTTGGCCTTCAAACACCCCCCACACCACCTCCAAACTTATCAAGCTCATCATCAGAAGAAAGTTCCCAACAGACCAGGACCCACCAACAAAAAGTGGCATCAGATCATATCATAACAGATGTAAAACTCGCAGACATATCTACACTTCTGCAATGATCAACACCCCTCACAACTCACCTGTCAAGGTTCAAGAGTCCTACACATGCTCATCACAATATGTGGCATACCTCATCCAGTGCACTCAATACCCCGACACCACTACATAGGTGAAACCACAGAATCACCACATTCTTGAATGAACTCACACAGAGAAATGAAAGACAAAAACACTACACCACCCATGGGTGAACACTTTTCACAAAATAATTACTCCATATCGTCTCTCTCAGTCCCCCTCCTCAAAGAAAACTGCCATAATACCTTCAAAAGATGAGCCTCGGAGCTCAAATTCATAATTTTGTTAGATAGTAAAAATCATTGTCTTAAAACTCTGGATATATGGCTCATTAGAATAATCTGTAACCTACTACCCTTCCTTTATCCTGTGACTGCAAATATATTAACTGTTAACTTCACCTTGAATTGTCTCTTATAACCACTTAGGCTAAACAATTTGTTCCATCTTGTATTTAGCTGTGACACTCTGAGTACATTTCCCAGACCTGAAAGTGTGATAGCTTCCTATATTTAAGAGACACCATAGTGCCACAATAGCTAAGAAAAGACAAATGTTGAGTTTTTAGTGGCACCTGCTAACTTTAAGAATTATTCTCTTCCATTTAATGCCCATTTTTAATCATCTGGAGATGAAATAATAAAAGTGAGCATACTGTCTTGCATACTGTTTGGTCTATTCTTTTTGGGACATGTTTTTGTTTCTTTTACTGCAGATTTACACCATTCACTTATTACAAAAGCTATAAAAAGTAACTGTTCACTCAAAATAGCGCTTTAGGCTTATTACTTAGATCAGATTTGAAGTAGAGAGTTGCCTTAATATTTTATAACAACATCTGAGAGAAGGATGCAGCTGCAAGTTAAATGGATATGCAGGAGACAGCTTTATTAAGCTCTGCTGCTGAATTACACAATTTCTACCTGTGAAATTACTTTCTGATTAAACCAACCGCTGTGTACTTAAAAACAAGGAGATACCGAACTGTGTCTTGCCTCTAAGGATGTTTTATCACTCTCTTTTTTTAAACATATATATATACTGAACTGCTTTCTGAGAAAAGAGGGAGCATCAGTGGGTCCACATTTTCTATTTTATGTACTTACATAGCCCAAGGGTTGCCAACTTTCTAATTGCACAAAACTGAACACCCTTGCCCTGCCCCTTCCCTGAAGCCACACCCCTACTTCTAACCTTCTGAGGCCCCGCCTCTCTCTCACTGTAGCTCCCCTCTCTTCATCGCTCGCTCTCTCCCACCCTCACTTACTGGAGAGCCACTGCTGGAGCAGCAAGCAGGAGTTTCCCTGAGTGCCCCTGTGACTAGCCACTTCCAGGGCAGGCAGAGAGACTGTCTTAGCCCTGCTGTGCCACCGACCAGACTTTTAACAACAAGGTGCTGACCAGAGCTGCCAGGACACCCTTTCCAAATGGGTGTCCGGTTGAAAACCAACCGCCTGGCAACCCTACAGAGCCCCCATAACCATAGTATCTCAGCACTTCACAATCTTTAACTATATACATATTACACACACATAAATATTCACATGTATTGTTTTCATGTACATATACATTACAATTCATCTTTCATTGGAAAGTATATTCAATAGAAAGACTAAGAAAAGCTATGCTAACTGCATAATTACAAGTTAGAAAAATTCAGTAGTATTTAAGCTACATATATAATTCCCCAGCTCACCAATTAGCTTGTACACATTACCGTGGGCTGTTTTCCTCCTCAGAACTCACAGGCTAAACAGGCTGAATCTAGATAATATTTGGATGGGAACCTCCAAGGAACATCTAGGGGCTCCAAGAAGTAATGCTGGCCCCTCCCTCATATGTAGGGCACTACCAAATTTACAGTCATGAAAAACACATCACGGACTGTGAAATCTGGTGCTAATTAATGGGCTGGCCAAAAAATCACACTCAAGACTACCCACAAACCAGATAAAAGCATGGCTTTTTAAGCACAATTATACAAGGGGAACTGATGCTTCTTAGAGGTTCTCTGTGTTCTCAACTCATTGGGTATTGAGGACACTCAGCATTTCACAGCATTGGGCCCCCCGCTTTTGGAAGCATGTTGAATATGGATGTAAATTCTGTTACAAGCACAGAAGACAAAACCATATTTGAAAATGAGGTTAAAGATGGCTGTGCTCATGAGCACAATAGGCCTTAGTTAAGCATGGTTGCTAGTTTGTGATGAATATAACAACTCACATCCTAGTGGCATTATGGACATTACAAAACAAATAAAAATATGAAGTGTACAATTATTTGTGGTTCTGGAATAGCGAGACAATCTACTGAAATAAAGGGCAACTGCATAAAAAATATGAAGCAAACCTTATTTTTAAGACCTTAAACTGCACCTCACAATGCTTTATTAATTGTACAACATTATACATTAAAGCCAAGGCCTGGCCCCACTGAAGTCAATGACAAAACTCCCAGTGATTTCAATGGGGCCCAGAGTCTACCCAGACTTCGAGATCCTTGCATCCTTATTGCTAGAAACTTATCTGAGCAAATGATTTTTAAAATAGCATCTTTTTTGGATACAGGTCATGTCAAGTTAGGCCCCAAATAAAGAGTTCTCTTTAAAAGACTATTTGGCATACCACTTTAAAGATGTCTCAGTCCCCGGACCCACAGTCTCTCCTCCCTTTCTCTTTGAGTCTCTCTAATAAGGTCAGTGCCAGTCAAATTTGCCTCACCAAAGAAATGACATTCAGAGCTAAACCCTTGTAGATATCACTTTACAGGTCAGCATCTCTGCTGGAAAAGTTTAATTTCCTGCCTGGAAAGAATTACATTTTTTCGCCCTCAAGGGGGCTTTGGAGCCTGTCTCAGAGCCCTGATGAACTCTTCATTCTGCCTCCTAACTTACTCTCAAAGGCCCCAACTCATTACAACCTTTTCAACAACTGAAGGGCTGAAATACCATTCTTCTCTGCCTAACAAGACCACTCTTTGGGTTTCGGGGCAGGAAGGAAGCTCACGAGAATGACACAAAGCTTTTCCTCTCCAAGGGGCAAAATGCACAGCTTCAACACCATTCTCACCATCTCTGCCTGCCAGGCATGACAGGATCAGGTCCAGAAAACAAACTTGGTGATTCAACATTTCTATTCTGAAGAGACCAATGAAGTTCAAATGACCTGATTCAAAATATCAGTAACATCTCCCACACTTTGAGGGATTTGTTTACCAGAAAAGAATTCTATACAGCAGCTGTAGCGAATATACATGTGTTTTATTTTTATCCTACCTTACACCAGAAAAGGTTTTCTATTTTAATTTGTACTCAGAATGACTGCTGGAACCCTGATGAAAGAACATTAATAAATCAAAACAACCCACAGACTCAAGCCAATATAAGTGTACTTGACATTAGACGCAATAGAAATAAATATAGACTGGTAGCCATTTTGTTTCTATAGGAACCTTTCAAACCAATATGAGCAACACTATGTTTTTTCCAAGCAGCTCAGGCAAAAAAAAATTACAAGTGAACCCCTCTCCCCCCATTTTATCTTGCTTCTTACTTCTGAGCTGAAAAAAAACCAACAAAACAAAAAACCTCCTCTGAATTTTCTTTTTAAAAAAGACAATTTGAATTGTTTTTCCAATTCTAGACATTGCAGGAGTGGGAATCTTTGTTTTGGTGCAGCCTTCCAAGTCCTCTGCCCATAGCAACCTTAATGAATGAAAACCTGAGTAAAAGGTGCAGTATATATACACATCAAGAATAAATTAAAACCAACTTCCCAGCAGCAGCACTAACGGAATATCAAAATCTTTAGCTTCCGTTTTATTTGATGAGTATGTATTTTAGGCCCCGAGATTGTTTTCCTCAGTCTTAATCATTCCCATTAATATACTCAAAGGTAGAGTTTTGTTACTAAAATGTCACTTCTAGCAAATTGGTACTTCTAAATGACTTCGGCCTCACTGCAGAACTACCACTCCCAAAACTAACTCACTCTGTCATGATTTTTAAGTTATCCATCCTTTATACAGGTGTATGATTCTCTCACTGAGGCATGTATCAAACCGATGGAAATTCTCTCACTCATGACCCACCAGCTTTTTTTTCCTTGAAATTCGTTTTTTCATTAAATCACTCTCAGAACCTTTGACTTACCATAATAACTTCATTCAAAGAAGGGAAGATACCACATAATAGACATAATATGTACGAATATTATGACAGGGCTGACTTGGAGTTAAACCAATTAAAAATTGACACCCCATTTAATAAAATATAGAACAGCCAAAGGAAATCAAAATCAAAAGGCAGATTAGTACACCTGTCTCATTACTGCTTGTCATCAAATTAGTTCCCTTATCTCTATTTCTACATACTTAACATGATCATTTTGAAAAGTATAGGAATTCAGGCATTCACTAAGCTGCCAATCAATACATTTCCTGACTGTCAGTTTTTTAAAAAAGAAGCTATCAGAAACTGACTGTCAGAAAGAAAGGTATGTCAGTGAAAATGGCAAGTCAGAAGGGAAATTTTTCCCCTTACCAATGGATGTGTTTTCTGCCTATGGGTGAAATGCACTGTTCCTATGCTAAGCTTTATTAACCGAGCTCTATGAAGGCAACTAGAGGTCTGGAGTGAAATCCTGAACCCACTGAAATCAATGGCTCTTTTGTCACTACTTCAGTGGGCTAGGATTTCACCAGGGTCCAAACCTCACTGAAGTCTATTAGAATCTTTCCATCGACTGCACTAGGCTTTGGATCAAACCCTTATCGGGGATGTGGGAATGAAATTTGGTACAGTTGCCCACTGGAGTCTGTATTGCAACCTTAGGCTTTAACCACTCTGCTCTCCCCTTCTGGGGATTTACAGCCACTGGATTTCCGCCATTCCCCTCCCATCTCCACACCCGTTATATAAGGGTGCAGAGGCCTCGCTGTATCGTTACTCCACCCACAATGACCACTAGTGTGGTGGACCACTAGAATGAATTATGCAATATTTACCATGAATTACATGCTTTTTGAATGTCTGAAATAATGAACTCAGTAAATATACAGACACGTACAACCACACACAACCCTGAAGGCAGCCAAGTACCCTCAACTCTCATCAAACTCAATGTACATTGATGCCATTGGGTGCTTTTGCAGGCAGCAGTCAGAACCTTACAGAATCAGGGTAATTAGTTAACTATCCTCCAAACCTATTGCCATGGTGCTTTTCCATTTTTAATTTTGTCCGCAAGAGATATGAACGTTGTCAGGTTCTTTCATGGCTTAGCAATTCTATTTTATACAGCCAAGGCTGTGTATTAACTTACCGGAAGTTAGTCATATTTTGATTTATGACGGTGAAGTCTTCAGTCCTAGATCATTTATCTTTATCTTTCTATAGAGAAGGAAAAGATTAAAATAAGAAAATTTTATTTAGTATTTAAAATGGTGAGAAACATTTATCAATCATTTCAATTGTCTGAAAAACCAAGGAACAGTCAAGAAGTTCAGGAAGTCAGATATCAGACTTCAGAAGGAAGTTTATAATAATGTTTTAAGAATAAAAAATTGTGCCATGTGATTACAAGTCCTCATATCTCTTTCAAATATAAATAAAAATGTAAGGTTTAAGATCACTGAAGCAATATTTTAAGATCATAGTCATTTCCATTATACACAGTATGAAGATTTTAAAATGATGGTGCTATTTACTTTTGTCAATTGACTGTGATAAATGTTAAACATACATGTGATGAGTTCTGTCACAGAAATCCCCATGGGATTGTCACCTGATGTGCTGAGACGACCTCTGAGCCTGTTTTCTCTGCCAGTTTGGGCCTTCAGAACCCTGCCTTGTTGAGCCAGACATGCCAGTCTGCTCCAACATTGACCCCGGGTCTGAACCACACACCTCAAAGCTGCAGACTTAACTGAAAAAAGGCTTAGCAAGGGCTCCTGCGTCTAGCACCCAGACACCCAACTCCCAGTGGACTCCAAACCCCAAATGAATCCAAATTGTCTGCCCTCTATAACACACAGAGATGCACAGCTGTGTGCTCCCCCAGGTAATTATTTTTCTGGGTTAATTAATAAGCAAAAATGATTTCATTAAACATAAAAAGTAGGATTTAAGTGGTTCCAACTAATAACAGACAGAACAAAGTAAGTTACCAAGCAAAATAAAACCACACACACACACACACAAGTCTAGGCCTAATACATTAAGAAACTGATTACAGATAAAATCTCACCCTCAGAGATGTTCCAATAAGCTTCTTTCGCAGACTGGCCTTCTTCCTAGACTGGGCCCAATCCTTTCCAGATCAATGTGGTTTATGGCCTGGGTCCAGTAATCACTCGCATCCCCATAGTTATAGTCCTTTGTAGCAGTTTCTTTCAGGCATCCCTTTGGGGTGGAGATGCCATCTCTTGAGATGGCTGAAGACAGAATGGAGACACTTCCAGAGCCTTTTATATTCTCCCTCGTGAGTGGAAACCTCTGTTCTTCTGTGAAAAATCACAGCAACAAGATAGAGTTTGTAGCCACCTGGGCAAGTCACATGTCCATTCAGCTTTTTGCAGGCTGATGCCATTGTTTACATGTTAGTTTGAATGTTCCCAGGAAAGCTCAGATGTAGATTGGTGTCTCCCAAAGTCTATTGTCAGTTAAGTGTTTTTTGACTGGGCATTTACTGAGAATAGTCCTTTCTCAAGAAACTGACCAAATGCTACACCGAGGCTATTAGAATCAAACACACTGAGATACAAGTACATAGCCGATATTCATAACTTCAAATACAAAAAATGACACACACATACAGACAGCATAATCATAACCAGCAAATTATAACCTTCTCAAACACATTTGTACAAGAGATTTGGTCCAACTATAAGACCTTGGTTGCAAAATTGATCCATACAGTCACAATTCACATCAATAATGTCACAATATTGAAGACAAGGAATGGTTACACTGTCATTCTAAATGTGTATGAAATCATAGGGCCCAATCCTGGAAGATTTAGGGACATGCTTTACCCTTGTGAATAATCCTATAGGAATCAAAGGGTCTATTCAAATGTGTAAAGTTAAGCATATCTGCGAGGCATTAGCCAGATTCAGTGAAGTGACAGGAACCCATTGAAGTCTACAGGAGTTGAAGGCACTCCGCACCTCTCATAGCATCATTATAATATGGATGGTATAAACTCTCGCCATTTCTTCTGTACTGTAAAATTACAATGGAAGAAAGTGCATCACAGACTAAGAAAAATTTGTCCCTCATTGACTTGTGCAGAGATTTATAGTCTCACCCTAACACTACAAATAAGATTTCACATGATTAGAAATGAAAATATAAATACCCCAAAGCAAAAAGCCAAGTTTATGACAAGAACAAGAGATTGAAAAAGAGATTTACAATTGTTTGAAAGCTTCACATTTCTTATTGCACTTCAGTGAAGTAAATGGAGGTGCTTCTAAAGAGCAGAACATTAGAAGTTCAGAATTGTTCTTGCTAAATTGCTGTAAATGTGTATAATTTCCAGTGATACGTATTGAATTTTTTTAAAAAAAGAAAACCTACACTTCTCCAAGAATTCTGTATTGCTGTCTCAGAACCTAGTCACCCCAATCATTTCAAAATTCAGGTTCTTGTAAGAATTTGAAGTGATGCTATAATTATAACTCCTCATCTACAGACTGCAATAATGGAAAAATTACTGGAGTGCTTTCACACCTATGGAGAGTTTTAATTTACAATGAAGTCAAGTAGCATTCTAGTTCAAAATACAGCTCTTCAAGTGAGAGAACCAACCAGAGAGGCAGAACCAACAACAAAAGAAAGCTGGGAAATACAGATTGGGAGAGGGAGGGAAAATCTGTACCTTTAAAACTAATGAGTTATCAAATTAGGCCATCAGTCATTCTTAAAGAAGAAGAGACTTTGCATGAAAAAAAAAAAAAAGTCAGAGAAACTTCCTGGTGCTCTTCGGCCATAAGAATGAGTTCAGGATTTCTTTAAATTAAGGACACAACAATTTGAATATCAAACTGTAAAATCCAGAGTACAGACCTTACCCTTCAATGAGGATCACCATCCCGACCCATAGAACAGTCATGACAGCACATCCCTCCAATTTGGGATTACACCCTTCTCCTGATGCTAGCTAATGAGCTACAGTACTAGCTACAAGTGGTAGAAATCTGTGCTGCAGCGCTGAAGATACAGGATCCAAGCCCTGGTTCTGATGCATAACTAGGGATTTTTGACAGTTGCAAATAGAATTGGCTTTTACATTTTTCCTTCTAACACACACTTGGGAAGTTACATTTAAAAAACTCCATTGAAAACATTATGTAAGTTCCAAAGTCAAGTACAAGCTCACACAGTGCCAAATTCTGTCCTGGACTATATGCAAAACTCACATTAACCTCAATGAAATTGATACAAAGGTGTTTGAGGAAAGAATTTAGCCCTAAATGTTTCCCACGCAGGCTTTATACACTTTACTACTTGCATGTGCAAATGATTCATTTTTAATATTAGCAGTTACCTCCCTTGATTAAACATATTACTGCCTTTTAAGTTATTCCAAGGCTACAATCATTTTAAACTTAAATGAACCTTTGAGCACACTTTGGGAAATGCACACTTTGGGTTTTTTAGCATTATGAAATATCAACTAACACAATACCATAGCTGTGCACATTGTATTTAATTAAACTGCACTCTATCCTTTAAACTAAATGGAGGAACATTAACCTTGTTTAATTTTATTTTTAACAAAGTATATGGAATAGAATAATAAAACACCTTTTTTACGACAAGTGTTTACTGCCCAGGGCAAAATTTCATATTGTTTCAGACAGCTGACAACTTTAATTGTCATGTTGTGTTGGCTGCAATTAGACCCAGTTTAAGTAAAGCTTTCCAAAAATAACATAACATAACATAACAATTTCTGCTCTCAGTTAACTTGTTATAAACATCGCCAAACTCATTCATTTCATCCTTACCCATAACAACTTCACATTCAGCAACAAGCATTTGGTCCAAACCATGGGAACAGCCATGGTACTAGGCTTGTTCCCCATTATACCAACTTTTTCAGGGGCTTGAGGAAGAATTTCTCGACAAATGTACCATGAAATCAATAATATACCTGAGGTACAATGATATTTCATTTACTGTTATAAATTCCAATAAGGTTCGGGGTGAATGTGTCTCAGTCAGATTGTAGGACTGAATCAATCTGTATTGCAATGTCCTATTTAAGAAATTCAGCCTTTAACAAACTTGAAATTAGAGATGGTTGGGAAAAAAAAAAAAAGGGACAACTTCTTCATAAAAATGTAAGACAAAAAATGTGTCCTTCTTGGTGAAAATTTTAAAACTTTGAAGTTGTTGGATCAGCTCTACTTGGAATATTTTCAAAAAAAGTATATTCATAAATATTTATGGCATTTTTAACCATGATTAATATTTCTTAGCAATGTGCCTTTCTATCTGATAAAGGTTACATCAGACTTAGTTTCTGCTAGATTTGCTTTGTATCTAAGTTTGGTTTCTTTATAAACTATTTTTAATTACTGTTATATATAAAAAACTGGTTTGCTATCCTGAGAAAGGAATCACTTCTATAGCTAATCTCAGAATTATAGTACATCACTGACATCAAAGTCACGTGATTTTTTTAAAAAACGCATACAATTTTTGACACCTTTGGTTGCATTGAAAAACTCTTAACCATGTAAAATGAGATTTATTCTCATTCTTTTATGAAGTTATTAAATAGTGATGCTTAGAGATGCCACAAACTTAAGGTAAAAATAAAGTTCAGATAAAATGAACATGTCACTTGATCTATCAAAACAAACATTTACTATGCCTGATAAAATTCCCATCTTAGATCTCAAAATAACAGGTGTTTCTGTGATAAAAGTCATGACAAAAAAGTGTGAAAGCTTTTCACATTCTTTCCTTCAATTGCTTCAGCAACACAGCTTTTGACAGAGGGCTCCTCACTGCTCAATTTGATGGCCATACAAACTTATAAAAGCTGAAGCATTGAGTTTCCCAGGGGAAGACATAATGAAATAAATGCACTCATGAATATGTATGGCAGTAGTCGGCCATCTGCTCGCTACCAACATCTTTCCTTAAAACCAGTTTCAAATATTCCTGCAGAAAAATCATATCTTTATTTCCAGATGTAAAATTAGACCTTGAATTTTCACCCACTTAGGTCATTAAATGCTATTGTTATGGAAATGTAATTTTCCTCCCTTCTGACAATCAAAAGATCAAGTATGATACTGCACAATTTTATCAAGTTCAAGTAGAGATTTTAGCAGGTCTGTACAGTGGCTTTAAAATATTTATAGTCAAAGCATGCATCATGTAATATAAATACAACTTGCTCTGTCCTATTTAAAAGAAGCAGGAGTTATGCCCTGATTTGTATCCCACTTACACCTGATTTCCCTTTAGGTTTTGGTGATTATAAGACACATTCATTCAACATTCACAGGGTTGGTGTTTGCATGGACTCTGGTATGCAGCACAGGGATTCAGCACATAGAGAAGGAGCTGTGCTTGTCCAAAAGGGGAGGAGATGGAAGAGAGAAACAAGTGCCCCCAGGAGCAGCTATCCACTAAGATTTTTCTGAAATTTGGAAAAACTGAAGTTAAACTAGACCTCGGGCAGCTTCAACCTGCAGTATAGCAGATCAGAGATCTCATTACCCCCTGGTAGCATTACAGAAAATTAGGCATGCATGCCTTCTATTCATCCCATTTAGTCTTCAAGCAAACTAATGTGGACAATGCAAGAAACATCCCCACTCAGGTCTAACAAATAAATAAATTCCTCTACTACAAATTGCCCTCAGGAATGTATGCTTATTTAGTACTAGTAGTGTATAGAGACCCCAACCAAATGGACCCTGTTATTCAGGGCAGTCATCAGATACACAGCAGATGCTCTTGGAGGATATGACAGCTTTTAGCCATTACAGCTCGTACAGTGTGCTCCTATTATGTTTTCTTTTTTATTCAGTTCTATTACAGCTCTGTAGTTTTCCCATTGTGATCGAAAAACTGCAAAATACATCCTCTTTAAACTCCATGAGCTCGAGGATAGGAATCTGGTATGCTGCCATTGTTGTTTCCTCTGTTTCTTTTTTGCAATATTCTTAATTTCTAATTCCATGTACCTGCAGGAGCCGATTCACTTCTAAAAACCATGTCCTGTGGGCTAGCATAGAGGGAGACAGACCCAAGACAGTGCAACATTCAGGCTTCGTTCTTTCCTCCATATATAATGTCCCCTCTCAAACATTTCTCGAAAATAGAGTTCTCTAAATTCCTAGCACCCACCTGAGGATGCTGTTAATCAGGATTTAAAATCACATTTTCAATCAAACTCTATTTCTGGGCATCCACTTTGCACATCCAGTTCATGTTAATGCACTTTTTTGGTGCTCTCCAGTATAGAGTTTGTTCTCCTGTGCAAGTCAGGCAGGCAGGCGACCAGCTACCTGAATTTTTCATGTGCAAATGTACATTTCCTTGTGTATATGGATGCATATCCATTTCTGCAGAACAATTTCCTAACATGCAACAGTAGATATGCAGAACAGGCTGATTTGGGATGGCTGAATACTTGGCCCTTAACTACAAAGCAGATTTGAAAAATATAAGTATTTCCTCTATAACACCAAATATTGATTTCAAAGAAGAAAGACTGACTGTTCCTAGTCACTAGCCTGAATCTGATCTTCAAGGACTAAAGAAATGGGGCAATATCTATGGATATATGCATGTGCTCTTAAAACAATCATGGAAACCTCACTTCCATGGTGTATAAATATCCAAGTCTGAGAGCCTATAGAAGGTTCAACGGATAAATAACTGGCAGACGTTGTAACAGCTGAATTAGAAGTATATAGGTTACAATGCTAGTGCACCTTCTAACTGCAGTTGTCACACTGCCAAACTCAATGTCATGGAAACTTGCAGCAAGCTAGATCAATGTGTGTGTCACCCGCAGGTATAAAACAGAGCTCAGCATTACAAGTTTTGTATAAAATGATTTCATGAGGAGAGGAACATTGTCTAGAAATTGGAGCAAGGGAGTGGAAATTAGGAGAACGGAGTTCTATTACCAGCTCTACCACAATTCTTTCTTGATGATGCATTGCATGACCTTGGACGTGCCTCTGCCAAAGTTTTAGCTTCCAGTTCATCTCCCCATTTGCACCAATAACTGTGCTTGTTGCTTCTGTATTATTATCTAGTGATGTCCATTCTAGCTCTTTTTAGTGGCACATCCAAAGTATTCCCACTTCATTTACTTCTTATCTTGAAGCAAACCACAACAAAAGATTTCTTGATTTTATTGGTGAATGCCATATTGCTGCTCCACAGGTCAAAGCTGGGAGTATCCCAGTTGTTAAAATTCTCTGAAGTAGAAAGGCAGCTTTTTTTTCCTGTGGTTCTGTCTCCCGAAGGCTGCCAACTACCTAGCCATGATTCTGGTGTTAATTAGAGCTTCCTGATTTGAAACAGCATGTGCCTCTTGGCACAAAGGGACACTCATCTCAGTCTAGTTTCTCAAACTAACATCTACAAAACACTATAAATGCTATTAAGCTAAAATCTTCTGAGAATGACTGAAGCTGACAGCAGTGGGTTGGCATATATTCTAACTTCCCATGGGCCTCCGAACATCCCCAGGTTGTATTTGAAGTTCAGTGAACTAACTGAGGCCATTTCTCATCTAGAATCCAAAACACATTTGTTTTCAAGTCCACAGTTTTCCTTGCTGATTAGTTAAGCCTGTGAAACAATGTGCTACATCTTTCAAGCATTTTTTGTTTTTGTGATGATTCATTTTCAAGAATCGTCCATGTGTGGGATGAAAAACTGTAAAGAAGCTTGCATCAAGGTTTATCAATAGCCCAGGACCAAGACAAAAGCGATCAAACAATAAAACAGTCATTTTACATAATGTAATGTCATTGTTTTGCAATACATTCAATAAGGAGGGGAAGCTGAAAAAGAGAATCCTGATTGAGATTTTATATAGAATCCTGAAACGGGGAAGGTCAAGGACTAAATTACTAGATCCGGTAATGGGATTGTAAAGAACTTTACAATGAACCTCCTAATTGGCATTTCATGCTTATGTTGAACATCTTAAAATATGTCCAACTCAAGGCTCAGCCTAACTATCCAAAGCTAGATGGGAATGATATTTTACAGTATATTTCAAGGTCTTTCTTGCAATATGTAAAATAATTTTGGCTTTATTTTCTACTTCATTGTTTGGCTGGAAAACAAAAAGAGCCAAGAGTTTCTGGAGACTATTCTTCCATGATTACATAAACTAACTGTGAAATACTGTTTACATTCCTGTTCTTCAACTTCTCCTTTAAAGACTCATGTTATTTTTGATCTCCCAGGCTTAAAAATATATTTCCACTAATCCATGCTTAAATTTGCAGCATTGTCGTTCTCAGCTTCCAGTATTATTAGATCAAACATTTTCTCTGACCCATTGTCCTATTATCATTTAAGAGAAATTTCCTAAAATGAAAGAATTCTGGTGCTAGAAACCACTGTAACTGGAAAAGTTAATCCAAGTCTAAAAAGAACCTACTGTAAGAAAACCACCATATTTTAACATAACACTGGGATAATCTCAATGGATATTTTATAACAAAGCTTGGGGCTAAGTAACAGTTTTGAGAGCAAGTTTTTTCTATTGACAGCTAAACACAAAGCCGGAACACCACCAATAAAATGGAGTATCCATCCATATATAATACTGCTTCACTTAATTCAAGAGCTTTCATTAGATGTACTAAATTTAACTCATTGAAACTAAAATGCTCCGTAATCGTAGTCATTACCACATCAGGTGCAGCACAATAGATTACACGATAACTATATAACTTTAAATAATAAAGATATTAATCAGTTCTTATTGTTTCTGAATAGGCCTCAGGACATCTTGAAACTTTCCATTGTCTTTGGCATATGGATTTGAAGAGGTTAAATGGCTTACAGCTCCACTTGTCTTTTCAGAGTAGGTTAACGTTTTGTTATCCTTTATATGAGTGTACTTTTCTCTCAAGGTTGTGGCAGCTGAATTGCAATTAACAGACCTCTAAGTGTGTGTTATAAAAGAAGGGTTTGTGTTTTGTTTTGTTTAAAAAAAAAAAAGAAAATTACAGTAATTCCTCACTTAATATTGTAGTTATGCTCCTGAAAAATGTGACTAAGCAAAATGATGTTAAGTGAATCCAATTTTCCCATAAGAATTAATGTAAATGGGGAGGCTAGGTTCTAGGGAAATTCTCTCTCACCAAAGACTATGTGTGTGTGTATATATTATATATATAATATACACACACGATAACATTTATTTTATATATATATATATATATATATAATATAAAATATACACACACATATATACACAGAGTACAAGTTTTAAACAAACAATATAATATTAGTACACAGTGATGATGTGAAGCTTGGTTGAGGTGGAGGAGTCAGAGGGTGGGATATTTCCAGGGGGATGCCTTACTGCTAAATGAAGAACTAGCAATTGGCTGAGCCCTCAAGGGTTAATTCATTGTTGTTAACGTAGCCCAGGGGTGGGCAAACTGCAGCCCGCCGGCCATTTTTATCCAGACCATGAGCAGGGCCCAGCGCTCCCTTAAGTACACTGACTCCACCCTAAGTACACTGCCTTGTTAAGTGGATCAGCAAACTTACACTGCAGCTGCTGCCAGGAAGCTCCCTCCATCCTGAACCCTATTGTGTGTCCCCGCAGCTCTATGGAAGATGAGGTAAGCAGGGTGCAGGAGCAAGGGGACATCCCGACATTACCCCCCCGTTCCTGCTGCAAAGCAAGCAGGAGGCTCCAGGGACCAGCTCCAAGGCAGAGGGCAGGAGCAGTGCAGTGGAGGGAGGGACAGCTGAACTGCCGGCAATTGGTAGCCTTCTGCGCAGCTGCTGCACAGGGAACTTAGGAGAGCAAGGAGCTGATAGCGGGGCTGACGGTCCACCCTGGTTCCAAGCCCCCCTCCCCAGCTAGCTGCAATGGGCTGCTCTTCCTGCAAGCAGTGGACAAAGCAGGTGGCTGCTAAACAATGTCATAAGGGAGCATTGCACAACTTTAAATGAGCATATTCCCTAATTGATCAGCAACGTAACAACAAACAACGTTAACCGGGATGACTTTAAGTGAGGAGTTATTGTACTTATAATAACCCACATAATCAAATTCAAACTCTTTAATGTGAAACTTGACCTCTCTAATAGCTATGACAATTTAAAGAGCAGACTTATGAGCAGGAACTCTTTCATAGCTTTCAAAAAAATTTTGAAAGAACTATTTCAGAACTATGTGCCAACAACGAACTCTTTAAACTTGAGGGAACTGACTCAGAAGAATCCAACTGCTACCAAGACCATATAATTTTGCATCTTTCTGAGACTGAGAACCTAATGACGGGAGTAAAAATATACTCCTGAGAGTGAGTCATAGGGTTCACTATTGACTGGCCTGATGCCTCCTTGTGGCCCATCGGAGGATTAGCTCATGACCAGTCTGACACCCCTCTCCTTTGGTTTCTTGCCCTTATGGTGTCTCGCTCTCTCTCGTCAGGTCTTCATCACTCAGGGTGCTCCTTCTTCATGGCTTGGCCCTGCGGTCAGGTCTTTGCAGTTCTCCCCTTCCGAAATCGTATCAAAATCCTACTGGACAAACAGTTTCAGGCAGTCTTCTGCTCCACTGCCCAGTCTGTGCCACTTCCCCAGTGGCTGGTAGGAGAATCCAGACCCACTCACTATGCTGGGCTGTAGCCCAGGATTCCTATGCCCAACAACCACAGTCTGCTCAAGTTCTGACCTTGTTACTGTTTGCCTGGGGTCCTTCCCACCTTTTGTCCCTCTCTTCTCACGTACTAGTGGAGCTTCCTGTGTTCCCTATGGCTGTCTCACCACTCTCAGGTTCTTGCTATTCCAAGGCAGGAGCTCAGGGCTTACTCCCCCTTGTCTGTAGGAATGGCTTCAGAGTTCCTTCCTTTCGTATAAGCCCTGACCCTCTTCCAGGTATAATAGGTCACAAGGTTAAATGGCCCTTTTTACCTAATCAGCCCTTGTGAGGGAGTGCCACCTACCACAGAGCCATAGCAGGAGGCTTAAAACCTGAATAAAGCAAATTAAACATGGAGCATTAAATTTGATTTCCCTGCATTTTTTGAAGGCATAGGGAAACAGTTTGCACAGATTTTGTCCAACAGTTTGAGTTACAGTCCAACAAAAAATAACTTATTTTTGAAAGTTTTACTTCAACGTCTCCATCTCCTCACTAATGGCTCGACATTCCCCTTTCAAATTTTCCATATTGTCACAGGTCATTGAAATCTCAGGTATCTTTTTCATATCAAGACTAAAGCCTGTAATTAAGCAACATTATTAAGGACTTTCCAAGGCTAATTTTTGGTCCCAATCTTGCTTTCATGGGTTTCATTAGGAAATTTGTCATTAACTTTTGTGAATGCGCACATATTGCTGTGCAGTGGCTGGCTGCACCACAGGAAGAACAGGAGAGTTGCTAACAGTGGTCTTTCTATACCTCAATTGGTAGAGGCCTGTGATTTCGGATCCATCTGGCAGTTTTGGATGATGTACGATGAGCAGAGTACAGATGTACCAAATTCCCCTTTAAGGTTGAGTTTGCTCCCCCTTATAATTCAAGAGAGAGAGAGAGAGAGCGCGCGAGAGAGCGCACGCACTTTCAGATTATGAGGGTTAAAATCTTATTGACAACTAAGATGCTTTATAAAAGTTTTAACTAAATAGAGGTCTTAGTTATGGCATTTAGCTGTATTGTATATACACACACAAATGGAAGAAAGGGGAAGCTGATAGTAATGAATATACATTATTAGTTAGAGATGGAAGCAAAGAGGCACAAAGAGAAATTATGACCAGCAAAGTTAAGGACAATAAGACGTTGTTTTAAAAAAATGTTAGGGTAAAAAAAAAAAAAAAATCCTGACAATGGCATTTGTATATATGGGTATATAGTGAAGACCAATATATAGGAGTGTGATTAATATATATATATATACACACACACACACACACACACACACCACGCCCATATATTGATCTTCACTTCCCTTTAAACCAGGTCTGTTTTTTAACCAGCACAGCCTTCTCCCTCGATTCTGGCTTGTAAAACATCTAGTTAGCTATCCTTAAAGATTCCCAATTAATCAGAAAAATATGAACGATAAATTCTTCCTCCCAGCTGATCTGGTTCATAATTGTTTTCGGCTTTATGTAATTGGTCCCATTAAAGAACCAAGAAAATATATTACTGGTCTGGACTTTATTCTCCCAGATCAGACCTGCTTACTTTTCAACACTGAAAGGGAAACACCATGATCTGACATCTTGAGTCATTTTCCAGCATTCCACATCAAACTGCTCCATTGGCCTGGTTGAAAATATTCAGCATGTCCATTTTCCAGATTGTGTATCAGAATCTAAGGCCTCAGCCCATTACATCCCACCTCATCAACTGCATCAAATGCTCTTTGGACACAGATATGGCCCATTATTTGTGCTGAAATATGCATATTTATATTTGGTAACAATAATGCATCTATGTAGCCAGCATAAGTTTTATGATGCCTTTAACTATTCATTTCCTTGCTTTTAAGTATTTCGCTTTAATAAGTAATGTGATAGGCAAGTATACTTTTCTCACTTTGCAACCTTAACTGGTTTTTAGAACAAAGCTTTGCTTCTGGAATAGTTTAATGGCTGCTTGCTGAGGGGATTGATTTTTTAAACTGTGTCATTTTTCCTGTGTCTCTCATTTACTTATCTTGTTCTGATACTATTCAGTTGCCCTGGATTTTCTACATTTGTTGAAACCTTCACTCAACATTCTTTTCTTTAAAGTATAAAAACAAAAGAAATCCAGAAAATTGAGAGAGAGAGTATTATTCTGTTTCTATGTTCCAGATAATGTACTATTGCTTTGTGAAAGCGAGCACACTGGAGAAATGAAGGAAGGATTTCTTCTTTTTCTGGATTATTAAAAAAATATTTACATTGCACATTTAAAGATACCTGCTTTTTCAGGAAATCTTCTCTTAAAAACAGATCTTTCTTCCATGGAGTGGATTTGGTAAGGAATCTGAAAATACCGTTATCAACTGAACAGTCTGGGTCATACATGTTGCTTACATTTCATTTCCAGGAAAACACACACATACACAGTGTGGTAAACCCAGAAGAGACAGCGACAAGCAACAAGGTTGGTGGTGGTAAGTAGTCCCAGAAGGTTAAGAGGCCCTCTCCTTACCAAATGGAGAGGTAACCACAGATTAATTGGGTTCAGCTGAGTAGAGGCTGCCAGAGATTCAGTCAAGATCAGCTGATGCCAGTTAAGGGCTGTCAGAGACCTTTTTAAACCTTCCCCTGTTGCGGGGGCAGGAGAAGAGGGAGAGGAGTGAGGTTGCCAATAGGCTGGGTGCAACAGGACAGGGAGTCCCTCCAAGAAGGGAGGCAGCAGTTCCTGACCAGAAGAGGAGAAAAACCAGCCAAAGGACTGATTAAGAGAAGCAAGAGCTTGCCTTTGGGGCATTCTAGGAGGTCTGCCTTGCCCAAACCAGTCTCTCCAAGGCATAAAGGACTTGAGCCTGGTGAGACAGAGGGGGTACTTTGCCACAACACATACTTACTGTGTATTATATATATACACACACACACACATAATGTGTATATATATGTGTGTGTGTGTATATATGTGTGTGTGTATATATATATATATGTGTGTATAT
>ML677372.1:15254460-15315164 GCA_007922305.1 Dermatemys mawii | reverse complement strand
GTGTGTGTGTGTGTGTGTGTGTGTGTGTGTGTGTGTGTGTGTGTATGTATATATATACACACACATATACATATACACACACACACACACATATACATATACACACACACACACACATATATACATACGTATATACATACATATATACACATATACACACACACATATACATACACATACATATATACACACACACACACACACACAGGCATTCTGCCCCCAAAAGCCGATCAGGGTCATTGTTTCCCAGAGGGCAGTTAACATGGAAAACTGTATCTTGGGCACTTACTTTTAATCCAATTGTCTAGCTCTTTTTCTGCATTTATCAAAGACACATCCGAAATCCTTCAATGCAACTTGGATCACATTGGGCCAGATCTAGTCCCTTAGATCTGTGCTTGGAGGAGCATCTCTCCCTATTTTCACCGGAGGGTTTGCTCAGCTGTCTCCATGATACTATTCCCCTCTAATAACCCCCAGCCTCTGCACTTAATGGAAACCTGGTCCAGCATTCCGAGCCAGAACTACAGTGGCCAAGGTGGAAAAGCCAAAGAGTTAAAATCTAATCCTGGTCCACAAGATTTTACTAAACCAAAATTAGCCCAGAGTTTCTCTTGTCTCCAACACATGCGAGGTGGTTAAAATTGTGCTACTAATTCTCCAGCCCATAATTCAACTTCCATTTAAATTTTTAATCCTCTAGGGTGCATTCAGGTCGTGTTTTCTAGCCTCTCTCGGCAGCCATGAGGACTAAAAACCTGCTGTTTTTTAAAATTAAAAAAAGAGATTCTCACTTATTCACATGATCCCAGGAGCTGGGGCTTTAACAGAAACACCAGATTTCCTGACACTTGTGATTAGAATAAAAACTACTCTCAAAAGTTGGCAACACTGCTTTGGTGAGGGATACCGCAAGTAATTCTGTGATAGTAACACAAAATAATTCAAGATGGCAACAGCCACCACTGTGACAGCTTAGTCAGTTTTAATTACTGTCCCTGCGTTCCCCAAGGGCTTCCAACCAGTCTCACTTTTCAGCGTTATAGCAGCTTAACAAATCAGTTTGTTTCTTCTCTACTCCATGCTGCAGCTGTTTGCTGACAGTTTTAGCCCTCACCATAGAAAGAATGGAGCAAAATATGAAACAAAGAAAAAGAACCTGATTAACCAGGAAATTTGTGTGTGTTATACACTCAGCAGTATGGATGCATTTCATTTTTAATGAGCAATGTAAAAATAAATATTGATCATAAATGTCAGGCTGACAACATGCTAGGAACAAGTGCCACATAGCATATGCAGTATTCTATTTCAAAGTGGCAGCCGTGTTTGTCTGTATCAGCAAAAACGATGAGTCCTTGTGGCACCTGAGAGACTAACAACTTTATTTTGGCATAAGCTTTCATGGGCTAGAACCCACTTCATCAGATGCATGGAGTGGAAGTGATGATGGGTTCTAGCCCACGAAAGCTTATGCCCGAATAAATGTGTTAGTCTCTAAGATGCCACATGAACTCCTCGTTAGTATTCTGTTTGTAACCCTTCTCATTATAATGGTAAGGTCAAAAGGCCCTTGTTTAAACAGGGTCACAATATAACAGATACCCAGATCAGAACTTAATGCATGCAGAAACTATAAAAAAAGGAAACAACTCAAATGTTTGTTTTAAAACAAATTAGGAAAACCAGAAAGGGGCATAGGAAATGGTGTCCAGAACAATATTTAGATAAATCTGAGGCTATATATAGATGTGAAATAAATTATTATATATAACATCTAGAATCTTATTTAACTTTCCAAGGTCTAGCCTTTTCATTAATTCTTTTTCTTCATCTAGCTCACAAAAAATACCTAGTCTGTCAAAGTTTTAGCTGCATCTAAATGGCGGGGGCGGGGTGGGGGAGAACAGGGCTTTTTCAATCTGGGATCATAGGCAGATACTAGTTTTAGATCCACATGGATAACTTTTGATTCAGGAAACTGAATCATAACCTACTGAAGGTTCCCAAGTAATAGGAGAATTTAACCCCAGGAACGTGACATAAAAGAGAGGGAGCACAATGTGACCAAGTTAACAGTATTGCTGGAACCTGAATTCAGGCGTTCCCTGAACTTATGACTTTACTTCAGCAACCTTAACACCACATTAGTTTTTGCATTTAATAGACCAACATATTATTTGCCATATATTTTTTGGATGAAAAGCACTACTGGTAAATTAATATCATTGGAATAGATCCTTAAGAATCAGCCTTTGTGATGGAAGAATGGCTAACTTTTACATTCCTAGCAGAAAACACATGCAAACAGTCCTTACAGAAGATTTCATTGAATAAGATCAGATCCAAAGCCCACTGAAGGTAACTTTTTCTACTGACTCCCATGAACTTGGTATCAGGACGATACTGCTAATCCCCCGCTATACACAGAATGAACCCACATTTCTAACAAATTATCTCATAGAGCCCAAATGCAGTGGTGCTCTTATGATCATGGAGATTTGCAGTTCGGTACCCATTATCAATGGGAGTGGGGCTTAATTGCTGTTTGTTCCTTTAAAATTCTCCCCACAATTTTTTTGTTTGTTTGTTTAAAATGTGTAAACTACCCCAGCATTTCCCAGCCTCTGATAAATTATGGTGAACACTGGTACCTTCTAGGTTTCACTGGTCATCTTCTGATGTTCGCATTAGAAATTTCCTAACCATAAAATCTGAAAGAAATCACAGGTCAAAATTAGGCAGGCCAAGTTTTGTTCTTACCTCCTATCTTGCCCTTCAAACGAACTGAACCCTGGGGAGCTGACAAAGATAAATTCCCCTTCTGCAGTGTTCTTTCTAAGTAAGCCATTGGAGTGATTAATGAACCTTAGAAGCCAAATTCAGCTTTGTTAGCTAAAACTGGTAGATTGTTTTGGGCTTTTTTTTGTGTTTTTTAAAATATATGCCCTGCAATTCCTCAGTATAAATAGAAACATTCAAGAAGCTTTCCTGTAATGATTTGTGAAGTTGTTTTGTTAAAAGTTCATTAGTCGTCATTTCAAGGACGCAGATAAATAAGCTTGTGTGTATATGTGTGTGTGTATATTGTCTACTACTGATCACCTCAAACCAATTACGTAGTGTCTCAGAGTATACTGTTCTATTTAAGGCAGTAATCTACTCCAGTGTAGAATTCCACCATCAAAATCATTTTAGGCATTTGCTTTATAATTAATCCACTTGCTTAAGTCATTTTGATCCTATTCTGCCACTGTTAACTCACTCAGCAGAGTTACTTTTATATGAGTGATCCCACTGATTTCATTTGAACTACTCACTTGTTAAAACTCATGTTGAGCGAGGTTAAAAATATTGGGATGACTAGTTTATTTCCCTTTAACAACTAGTGTTACAGAAATCAAATTATAGTTTTAAAAACTGAATCGTACTGTCCCTGGCCTTTCCTGTATATTTCTGTGTATGAGAGTGGGAGAATTTAAACTCTTTGTTGAGATATTAAAGCCACTAAATCAATTAGATGGAAAACTAATAATGTATTTTAAAAAAATTTTAAAAAGACATTTATGCTTGAGTAATAAAAGTACAACAGTCAGAACACACTGCTGACCAGGATGGAGACAGCGATTGTGAAATGCCAAGGGAGAATAAAGAGGTGTAGAAATTAAAAAAACAATAATAATGAGGGATTTCAACTATATCCATATTGACTGGCCACATGTCACCTCAGGATGGGATGCAGACAAAAAATTTCTAGACACTGCTAATGATTGCTTCTTAGAGCAGCTAGTCCTGGGACTCACAAGGAGAGAGGCAATTCTTTATTTAGTCTTAAGTGGCACACACAATTTGGTCCAAGATGTGAATACAGTCGAGCCACTCTATAATAGCAAATTTAGCTACCTTATGATTCACATCCTTGTAGGAGGGAAAACAACCAAAGCAACCCACCGCAGTAGCATTTAACTTCAAAAAGGGAAACTATACAAAAGTGTGGAAGCTAGTTAAATGGAAATTAAAAATAAACAGTTACAAGAGCAAAAGGCCTGCAAACTGCATAGAAACTATTTAAAAACATCAAAATAGAATCTCAAACTAAATGTATCCCCCCAAATAAAACAGTAAGAGGACCAAAAAAATACCACTATGTCTAAACAGAGTAAAAAAAAGAGTCTGTTAGAGGCAAAAAGGCATCCCTTAAAAATTGGAAGTAAAATCCAACTGGGGAAGAGTCAGCATGGCATTTGGAAAAGGAAATCATGCCTCACCAATCTATTACAATTCTCTAAGGGAGTCAATAAGCATATAGCCAAGAGTGATCCAGTGGATAGAGTATACCTGGTCTTTCAGAAAGCCTTTGACAAGGTCCCTCACCAAAGGCTCTTAAGCAAAGTGATCAGTCAGGAGACAAGAGGGAAGGCCCTCTCACAGATCAGTAAACTGTTAAAAGATAGGAAATAAAGGGTAATAACAAATGGCCAATTTTTAGAATGGAAGGAGGTAAATAGCGAGATTGCCTAAAGATCTGTACTGGGACCTGTACTGTTCAACATATTCATAAATAATCTGAAAAAGGGGTAAACAGCGAGATGGCAACATTTGTAGAGGATACAATATTACTCGAGATAAAGTTCAAAGCAGACTGTGAAGAGTATAAAAACAATCTCACAAAACAGGGTGACTGAGCTACAAGATGGCCAATGAAATTCAATGTTGGTAAGTGCAAAGTAATGCACACTGGGAAACAACACCTAAATTATAAACATCTTGCATGCAAGCTGGGATTACTACTCAAAAAAGATCTTAGGGTCATTGCAGATAGTTCTCATAACAGCTGCTCAATGTACAACAGCTGTCAAAAAAATTAAGAGTGCTAGGAACCATTATGAAAAGGACAGAAAATAAGACAGTGGCATTATAATATTTTCTAACTAAACCCATGGTTCATCGACACCTTGAATACTACATGGAGTTATGGTCACTCAATCTCAAAAAATATGCATTAGATTTGGAAACAATATGGAAAAGGGCAATAAAAATGATCAGGGGTATGTAACAACCGCCATATGAGAAGAGATGAAGACTGGGACTGTTCATCTTAGAAAACATAGGACTAAGAGGAGATATGATAGAGGCCTATAAAATTATGAATTGTGTAGAGAAAGCGAACAGGCAAGTGTTATTTACCCCTTAGCATAACACAAGAAGTTACCAGGCAGCCAGTTTGAAACAAACAAAAGAAGTACTTCTTCATACAAGGTACAGTCAACCTGTGGAACTCACTGCCTGGTGATGATGTGAAGGTCAAAAGTGTATCTGGATTCAAAAAATAATAAACTAAGTTTATGGAGGATTTGGTTCATCAATGGCTATTAGCCAAGATGGTCATGGAGGCAATCCCATGCTCTGGGTGTCCCTAATCTCTGACTGCCAGAAGCTGGGACTGGACAACAGTGGATGATCACTCCATAATTACCCTGTTCTGTTCATTCTCTCTGAAGCATCTGGCATCTGCCACTGTCAGAAGACAGGATAGTGGGCTAGGTAGACCATTGATCTGACCCAATATGGCCATTCTTATGTCAAGTCCCAGTTTCTGTTTCATAATAGCCCACTAGTAACCAGATAAACAAAATGAAAGAAAGGGAAACTGCTGGGACTTGTTTCTGCAATACATAATCTACAGAAACTCTGGGCCAGATTCTTTCCTGTGCTAATATACATTTGGTGCAGAACCCTCAGGAAGGAGGAGTCAGGAGGATCTGGGAATTAATTAGGTCTCCAGCTGACCTATCCCAGGCATGACATAAGTTACAGCACCCTAGAGGCTGCTCTAATTTAGGACAGTGGGCTACGGTCATGTGCCACATAGGAATGAGGTTAGTCAAGCTCCACTGTGAACGTAATTCTCTTTATCTCCTCTATCCTACCTCAGGGGAAGCCAGTTGGAAGTGTGCACCAGTAGAAAATGGAGGTTCAGTAGCAACAAGATTCCATAGTCCTTGCAATATTCAGGCAGCACCAACAGGATAGAACTTGTATTGAGAATCTAGAGCACTGTTACCTTCTACAGAAAAGCTTCAGTGACCCATTACATCTTTCATAGGAGCTCCTAAAAAAGTGACTATTTAAAAAATGCTAAATATAAAATATTATCTAACAAAAAAGCTATTGACATTTGACTATTCCTCTGGCTGTGATTGGCTCTGCCCTCAATCCATAAAGGCAGCCACCTTAAATTAATAAATTAAACCAGGAGCAAACTCAATGTCAAAGAAAGAAACAGAGAAACCTGAGCAGAATTTTTAAGCCAGCTGGAATCTGCAGTTTCTCTTTTCTTAAACAGTATTTACACCATTCATAGCCCAATGATGCTCAAGAGTTTTAGTACTGCAGAAAATCAGCACCAGGTAGCATAGGGCTAGTTAGCATGACAAGCTCATTAACTTCACTTATTGTTCCAGGCACCATCACTTGTCAGGCTCAGACTGTTCTACAGAGGAATTTCCCAAAAGGCTTCAATTTGCAGCCCTACCCCCAACCTATTCCTGCAGACATTAAATAGATGAAGAACTGGCTGAGTGATAGATCTCTATAATGACTGTCAATGGGAAATCATCATCAAATGGAGGTGTTTCTAGTGGGGCCCTGCATGGATGCTATTTGGAACTTTTATCAAGGATCTAAGAAGTATTGATTCGCTGCTGACATATTTTGCAGGTGAAAAAGATGCAGGAGTGGTAAGTAATGATTAGGACAGGACAGTCAGACAGAGCAATATGCATCACTCAGTAAGCTGGGCCCATTCAAACAAAATGGGTTTAAATACAGCCAAAATGCAAATTTCTACAAATAAAAACAAGGCCGGCCAGCCACCCCTGCCGAATGGGGGACCATCTCCTGGAAAGTAGTGACTTTGACAGGGATCAAGAAGTCATAATGGGCAAACACCCCCTCGTGAGCTCTCAGTGAGATGTTGTGGCAAGAAGGGCTAATGCAATCTCTGGATGTATAGACAGGGAGCAGTAGTGAGGAAGGGATTTTATCTCTGTACATGGCACCAGTGGGACAGATGCTAGAATACTACATATAGTCCTGGTGTGCACATATCCAAAAGGATGACGCTGACCCCAGTGAAACCAGGAGGAAAAGGATTTGGAAATTCAGGTGACATGGAACTGACTACCCTCTTTTGCCTCTTGTGTTTGAGGTTTTAACAGACTGTTTGAGCATGCAGTAAAATCTGAGACTGCCCAAACAGGAGCACAAAACACAAGCAAATGGTAGTTTGGCAGCATATGCAGCAGGCAATGCAGCAAGGCCAGAGCACTACTTCACAAAGGGGCAGTACTATTGTTTCCATCTAAAGAAAGAAGAGATGATCTCCTTCCTCTTGATCCTTATAAATCACTGGTGGACGAGAGATACACCACAGGTCACTATTGACCAGAGCACCCTTAGAATCCTCTCTCTTTTTCCTTTCTCTAGGGGTCCTTGCCTTGGCAGAGCAGATCCTAGTGCCAGAGCCTAAAGATGCAATTTCAGAAACTTCCAAAGCAAACATCTCCCATCACTTATGAATGGCGGCAGTCAGCTGCAATGGAATCTCACATCCATGGCTCTCAAAGGGCATTATGCTAAAACTGTCTGGTCATTACACAGCATTCTTAGACTGTGCGGTGACCTTCAGAGAAATATCACAAAGCATTTTTATTGAAAACACACTGTCCATAGCGAAAGTACAACCCTTACCTCCAAACCATTCCGTACCATTCCCCCACTCTTCTTTGGATTGCCTCCTTCTCACTGAATTCTGGTGCTATGGGTCATTCAGTACTAGTTGAAATCTTTAGTCTGCAACTTTCATTTATCAGCATTTGTTCACAACTGGGTAGTTAGTTACTGAGGTAACTAGTGAAGAGAAATTCCTATTAAAAGAAACAGAAGATTTAGTACCCAAAAGTCACTACACTGTCATCTTTACTAATATAACCAGTACTCTTGCACTCATGCCACTGATGACTTAACGCTGTAACTCTACACAGTGTTCCTGGGTAAAAGCACATAAGTAATTGTTCATCAATGATTGTTGCAAAAGGATTTGATCCATTTAAGAGCACCACGCTGAGGAAACATGGTCTGAAATAATTAAAAATCAACACATCCAAGTAAACATCACACACACCAGTTATTGACATAGAAAGGCTGGGGCCACTTAGCGCATCCACATTTATAGTTTTTCTTGCCAGTCGGTGCTTGTATTCCTTAGTGGTTAGCTCTGTTGAGAGGACTATCCACAAAAATCTATGCTCTTGTTTAGCAAGAACTTACTTAGGAAGGGCGGGGAGGAGAGTTGTTCAGAGTGGTATGAGATAACGTTAGTAAGAGTAAGAGGATGAAATAGAAGAAAGAAAAATATAAGCAAAATGAACGGAATATTTTTCTATTGAGGAAATCAGTTAAACCAGCGGTGGGCAACCTGTGGTCCATCAGGGTAATCCACTGGCAGGCCGTGAGACAGTTTGTTTACACTGACTGTCCTCAGGCACGGTTGTCCGCAGCTCCCAGTGGCCACGATTCACAGTTCCTGGCCAATGGGAGCTGTGGGAAGCAGCATGGGCCGCAGGGACATGTTAGCCGCCACTTCCCGCAGCTCCCATTGGCTGGGAACGGCAAACTGCAGCCACTGGGAGCTGAGGGCGGCCATGCCTGCAGATGGTCAATGTAAACAAACTGTCTCATGGCCTGCCAGCAGATTACCCTGATGGGCCATGTGCAGCCTGCAGGTTGTCCCCCACTGAGTTAGACAGTAGAGTGGCCAGTCTCAAAGCCCACTCCACGAAAACCAATAAGAGCCCTTCCAGGTTTTCAGTGGGCTTTGGATCAGGCTCATAAATAAGGCTTCTGCATTCTAGCTGCTAACACATATATGCTTTAATACAAGAGCAAAATGGTACTACAGCAATGGGATCTTTAATGAAAAAAACACACAAGTGAATATAGCACATGTAAGCCGTTTAATAAGAATGAAAAAAGCAGGTTTTGGAAATTTCACCATGGCATTAAGTGTTTTTTATTTTTTTTTTCATTCCAGAAAAGTGAACTTTCACTCAGGCAGCTGAACAGAAACTGCAATTGCAGTTCGAGGTTGGAAAAAAGACAGGTCTAATTAAGTTCTTTCCTAGTCTTAGCTCTGTAGGAGTTGAGAAATCAAGAGTAAGAGTGGGCTGGAGAGAGAGAGCCCACACACACAAACAAGAGGATATTAACCCCGCTTACTTTAACCAATCCCAAATAATACTTATAACTCATTAGGGAGGCTCCACTACTATGTTATTGAAAATTAGGTTCAGCATTTGAGAGACTATTGTAATGGGTTATTGATCACTTCTCCAAGAACTTCATAGATCATGGGATTTAGAATCCATTTAATGAATGCTAGCCTTGATAAATATAGATGGTGTTAGATTTCCCTAGTTTTAAGCTTGCATTTTTTTTCCTCCCAGTCACAGTTTTATATTCAGCTTTCCTTGAACAGACATCTCATTTAAGCTGTTCGATTCATGAATTATATTTTTCACCTGTCCTAGGAGTCTTGTTCTTTTTCAAGAAAAGCAGTGTGCATTCCTCAGTACCCTAAAATAGAGTCTGCAGTGCTGCCAGCTGCTAGTAGTCTGCAGGTTTAATTCCATTTGTGTACTAGTCTACATTCCATACATGCGTATGTTCCTTTCTAGTCCTCCCTCATAAGCAAAGGAACTAGAGTAAACACAGCTGGTTCTGATTGTTCTCTCACTTATATTGATTTTAGACTAGAGTAACTCCACTGATTTCCCTGGTGTTAACTCCCGGTTTACACCAGTGTGAGGTCAGAATAGGGTAGCCTGGGAATTGAGTAAACTGAGCGCTAGACACACTTATCAGCATACCGCAGGACCACACCTGGCTGGACATGGAGACTGAACTACCTCACATGGGTTGAAATGCCCCTTCAGACCAGAATTAAGGTCTCTCTCTGTCCATCCATCTGGGCTGTCTATAGCATTCGTCTCTCTAATATTTCAGCATGGCAAGGTATTATGGGGAAGCTAGCACTGCTATGGCTGTTCTGTGGATAGGTCTGTCGCCAGGGCTGTCAACATGGAACCTTTCCAATGCACTTAAATTGCTTTCCAAATTAAAATTAACACTAAACTAGATTCAAGTGGGAAAAAGGAAATCAAACTCAGGATCTCCTTATCCACCCCGTTGTGATCTGCGCTCAGAGGACACATGCAACTTTTTAACATCTGTCTTTCCCTCCTGTTTGTTGTTGTTCTTAGCCTTAATGTGTCCAGTGTGAGTGTGAGACAGCATGTGAGTGAAGACTCTGCTCAGGAAGGTATGTGATGAGCAATTCAAAGCAATAAGAGGCACTATAATCTCCTCATAGTCTCCTCAGGGAGAATCTCTATGTCCTGGTGAGGATGAGAGGACGGAAAATGATAAAATACAAGCAGGGTCTGATTAGAAACAGTCAAATAAATAAATAAATAAATCCCATTCAATTACATCATGTAATGGCAGACAGCTAAAAGGAGACAAGTTTTTAAAGTGCTTATATACCAGTGCTAGAAGTCTAAATAATTGAATAGCTGAACTAAAGTACCTCATATTAAAAGGAGGATATTGATATAACAGGCATCACAGAAACTTGGTGGAATGAGGCTAATGAATGGGATACAATAATAGCAGCATACAAAATATATTGGAAGGACAGAACTGGTCATGCTGGTGGAGGAGTGGCATTATATGTGAAAGAAAGCTCAGAATTAAATGAAGAAAAATAATAAATGAATCAAACTGTACCGCAGAATCTCTATGGATAGAAATTCCGTGCTCCAATAATAAAAATATAGCAGTAGGGATATTACCGATCACCTGACCAGGATGGCGATAGTGACTGTGAAATGCTCAGGAAGATTAGAGAGGCTATTAAAATGAAAAAACTCAATAATAATGGGGGATTTCAATTATCCCCATATTGACTGGGTACATACAACCTCAGGACAGGATGCAGAGATAAAGTTTCTTGACCCCCTTAAACGACTGCTTCTTGGAGCAGCTGGTCCTGGAACCCACCAGAGGAGAGGCAATTCTTGATTTAGTCTCAAGTGGAACACAGGATCTGGTCCAAGGGTGAATATAGCTGGACCACTTGGTAATAGTGACCATAATACAATTAAATTTATTATACTTGTGGCAGAAAAACCACCACAGTGGCCCAGCACTGAAGCATTTAATTTCAGAAAGGGGAACTACCCAAAAATGAGAAGATTAGTTCAACAGAAATGAAAGGGTACAGTGCCAAAAGTGAAAGCTCTGCAAGCTCCATGGAAAACTTTTAAAGACACCACAATAGAGGCTCAACTTAAATGTATACCCCAAACACAGACACACACACACACACACACACACACACACACACTAAAAGAACAAAAAAAAGAGCCACCGTGGCTAAACAATAAAGTAAAAGAAGGGTAAAAAGATACCCTTTAAAAAGTGGAAGTTAAATCCTAAAGAGGAAAATAGAAAGGAGCATAAACTCTGGTAAATGAAGTGTAAAAATATAATTAGGAAGCCCAAAAAAGAATTTGAGGAACAGTTAGCCAAAGACTCAAAAAGAGATTTGCTCTTGCTTTTTAAGTACATAAGAAGCAGGAAGTCTGCTAAAAAAACAACCAATGAGGCCACTGGATGATCAAGGTGCTAAAGGAGCACTCAAGGACAACAAGGCCATTTAGGAGAAACTAAATCACTTCTTTGCATCAGTCTTCACAGCGGAGGATGTGAGGGAGATTCCCAGATCTGAGCCATTCTTTTTAGACAACAGATCTAAAGGAACTGTCCCAGACTAAGGTGTTATTAGAGGAGGTTTTGGAACAAATTGATAAATTAAAACAGCAATAAGTCACCAGGACCAGATGCCATTCATCCAAGAGTACGGAAGGAACTGAAATGTGAAATTGCAGGACTGGTAACTGTAGTCTGTAACCCATTATTTAAATCAGCTTCTGTACCTGATGACTGGAGGATAGCTAATAATACGCCAATTTTTAAAGAGGGCTCCAGAGGTGATCCCGGAAATTACAGCCTGTAAGCCTGATTTCAGTACTGGGCAAACTGGTTGAAACTATAATAAAGAACAATATTGTCCATCTTTATGTCTGACAATTTGTTGAAGAAGAGTTAACATAGTTTTAGTAAAGGGAAAATCATGCCTCACCGATCTACTAGAATTCTTTGGGGGGGGGGGTCAACAAGCATGTGGACAAGTGGGGTGGCCTCCAGTGGATACAGTGTAGTTAGATTTTTAGAAAGTCTTTGACAAGGTCCCTCACCAAAGGCTTTTATGCAAAGTAAGCTGTGGTGGGATAAGAAGGAAGGTGCTCTCATGAACTGGTAACTGGTTAAAAGATAAGAAACAAAAAGGTAGATATAAATGGTCAGTTTTCAGAATGGAGAGAGGTAAATAGTCGTATCCCCCAGGGATCTGTTCTGAGACTAGTCCTATTCAACATATGCATAAATGGTCTAGAAAAAGGAGTAAATAGTGAGGTGGCAACATTTGCAGATGATACAAAAAAAAAATCACTAAAGATAGTAAAGACCCAGGCAGACTGCAAAGAGCTAGAAAAGGATTTCACAAAACTGGGTGACTGGGCAACAAAATGGCCGATGAAATTGAATGTTGATAAATGCAAAGTAATGGACATTGGAAAGCATAATCCCAATTATACATATAAAATGATGGGCTCTGAATTAGCTGCTACTACAAAAGAAAGATCTTGGAGTCATTGTGGATAGTTCTATGAAAACATCTACTCAATGGGCATAAGTAGTCAAAAACGCTACTTGAATGCTGGGAATCATTAAGAAAGGGATAGCTAAAAGGACAGAAAATATCATGTTGCCTCTATATATATCCAGGGTATGCCCACATCTTGAATACCGTGCGCAGATGTAGTTGCCCTGTCTCAAAAAAAGATATACTGGAATTGGAAGAGGTTCGGAAAAGGCAACAAAAATGATCAGGGATATGGAATGACTTCCATATGAGGAGACATTAATAAGACTGGGACTTTTCAGCTTGAAAAAGAGATGGCTAAGGGGAGATATGATTGAGGTCTATAAAACCATGACTGGTGTAGAGAAAGTAGATAAGGAAGTATTGTTTACTTCTTCTCATAACACAAGAACTAGGGGCCACCAAATGAAATTAATAGGTACCAGCTTTAAAACAAACAAAAGGAAGTATGTTTTCACACAATGCACAGTCAACCTGTGGAACTCTTTGCCAGAGGATGTTGTGAAGGCCACGACTATAACAGGGTTCAAAAAAGAACTAGATAAATTCATGGAGAATAGGCCCAGCAAGAGCTATTAGTCAGGATGAGCAGGGATGGTAACCCTAGCTTGTTTGCCAGAAGCTGTGAATGAGTGATGGGGATGGATCACTTGATGATTACCTGTTCTGTTCATTCCCTCCGGGGAATCTGGCATTGGTTCCCCAGAGGGAATCGGAAGACAGGATACTGGGCTAGATGGACCCTTGGTCGGATCCAGTAAGGAGGATCTTAGTGTCATCGTCATCATCTGGCTCTCTATGAGAACCTGACGCTCTTTTGCTTTACCTTACTCTGTGATAAGCCCTGTGGGGCTTAGTGGGCCTCAGAGTGGAGGAAGATACTATTCAGTGAGAGTAAGGCAGGTCAGAATCTAACAGGCATGCAGCTCTAACAATTTACCTGGATAGCCTATCATTGTACCATCGTCAACCAAACCTCCTTCCCGCCTCCCGCCACATTATTACAGATTACATCATCATGGAGTTTAAAAAAAAAACCCCAACCCTCTGCCACATACTCTGAGCACAATCAGACAGTTGTAATGAAGCATAGCCCTTCTACTAGAATTTAACCACATGAAAAACCAAAAAGGTATAAACTGTGTATTGGAGTAATTAATGGCACTGCTCAGAGACTAAACAGCAGGGAGAGGGCCTGAGAGTGCTCTCATTTACATGCTTTAAATCAGGAATAATTCCAATGAAGTTAAGGGAGTCTCGTGACATAAACCCAGTGTACCTGGGAACATAATGTCCAGAGAGCAGAGAGAGGAATTCTATGCAATTCCTTTAATGGATAGTATCCATATATGACAGGTAAGATTGTTTCTCTAGCAGAGGATGAAAACCTTTGCGCTTTATAACAATGCATAACTTCCCCTCCCACCATTTTCTTGAGATCAGCACTACACCCCAATCACACTGGGCATGTTTTCAGGACACCTCCCCCCCACCCCTGCCTTTTCTGCATCATTTTTTAAAAATAAATACACAGCACAACTCTGAAGTCATTATCACACTTAACTACAGATATCCTGAATACTGTATTGACCAGAGCTAGGCAGATGAACTGTAAGGTCCAGTGTAATAACCTACCATGTCTGCTTAACATAACTGTGGCTGTAGGCCCACCAAAGGCAGTTGAGTCCCTGGTCTCAGCTGGGTCAATAAGAAGCATGACAGATGGTGATGCAAGTTCTTTGGGGCCAGAGCCTGCTAATAAGGCTCAGGGATCCAACTTAGCCCTGATTTCTTTGCTTTGGGCCTTCTCATCCTGGCTTGTAGAAAAAAAACAAGAGGCATGGTGCTAACAGGTTGCCTACTTACTACACAACATTGACCAGGGTGGAAGAAATGGCAGCTGCATTTGAAATCTCTCCAGCCGCTCTGCAGTGCTAAGAGTCTGTAGGGCTCTGGATATCATTTTATTGACTTTTCACCTTCATGAACATAAAGCTTTGCATTTGTTTTCATTTGCATTTAACTGCCAGTTAATTATTCTTCAGCTCTTTCAAGGAATAGCTCACTAGTTCGGCCATTGTTTAAACAGAACTACTCTTAGGATGACCAGACACCAAATGTGAAAAATCAGGACCGGGGGGGGGGTGGGGAGGGAGAGCGCCGCAGGGGTGGGAAATAAGAGGCTATAGAATAAAAAGACCCCAAAATCGGGACTATGCCTATAAAATGAGGACTTCTGGTCACTCTAACTACTGTCATCTATTACGACTTGATCTAAAGTACAAAGCTGCATACTTTGTATGGCATCAGAATAAATTATTGTGAAATTAGCACCCCTCTTGGGCCCCTTAGTTGATTTATGAAAGCAAATGATGATCTGATTTCTGCAGCTGACCTATGCATGGCATATGCTAAGAGAAAGGGTGCCTGTTACTTAGTCACGGAATAGAGGAAACTGATCAGGTTGCAGAGGTGATGCCCAGAGTGACAGATTCCATTATCTTCCACAGTCGCTGAATGCAAGGGTATTTGCTTCCAGACAACCAGGAACTAGAATGGAGAAGCAATTCACTTGCCTTTCAGGGCTGAAAGAAGATGCTGCCTAGCAGCAGAGAGGAAGAGGAAATCAATGAAATGGAGGAGTGAGAAGAGGAATTAAAGGAATCAAATCCAATTCTCTAGTCACTTGTTGACAGAAATCAATGCCTAACATGGTGTTTGTCTGGTTTTTAATTTAATTTATTTTTCCTTTAGCTGAAGGTTCGTCATTTCCAGAAACGACATTTCAGACTGCTGCTTTATTCAGATTGTATCCAAATATTCATACCCACCTGCAAACCATCCAGGAGAGTACACGAATTATAAAAGGGAAAGAATAAAAGTTGTTTAAATGTTATCATAGTACATTCAAAGATGAACTATGTGTGCATTGGGGTAGGGTGATAGTCTAATTTGCAGGTTTTGTGTAATCTATAGTCCTTCTTGCCAACTTAATTGATGTTTAAAATGGAGATATGAACATAGCAGCATTAGCATCCAAAGAGCTTAAACAAATATAATTAATAAGCACACAATCATAAGGTTTTGGATGAACCTAGAATTTTCAGAAGAATAGAGTAGGTAACTAGGCTCCAGTTTTCTGATCAGCTTGAAATGTTGCTACAATTATTTGAACAAAGCCCAGATCCTCTGTGTTAGAAGCTGGCAAGTCATCCAATCATAAACTAGCTGTTTTTCCATAATCATCTCTGGGTAGCTCCCTAAATCTGAAAGATAGCGGGCTGTAATTAAACTGCTATTCGAAAGCACCCGGTGCTGTCCACTTAACACTTTGTAGGCATATGGGAACTCAGATGGGGAAAATGTCAATCCATCAGCCTTCTGGACATAGGAGGGAAATTTAAGTTGTTGGAAATCTTAAGAATGAAGGAAAATGAGAAATATTTTAAAGGGTAAGGATTAAAACATCATTCAAAAGCCCACACGTTCCTTAGTAAGAGAAGAACAACAAGAAGCTTATATAGCTGTCTCAGCAGTGGCATTATTTTATCATATGCTACCATCTTTTTTCTTTTGATACCTACAAAGTATTTATGCCACTGAGCAGAGATGAGATCATTATGGAAGGTGACTGCAGTAGCTGGGGACATTATTAAGCATGTAGTATTCAAAATGTGATTTGGATTTTTTTTTTTTTTTGTTATAGCATCTAGCAAAGAAGCTAATGGCCACATTCAGTGTCCTGCTTCTGGGGATTTCATAGTGCTCTTATATGCATCATGTTTTCTTCTTAAACATGGAAATAAAAGGGATGGGCCAATTAATATTGGCTTTGTGGGGAAAGGATACAAGCTCCATAAGACCTACGTGAGCAAGTATTTGAAGCAGAATGACCCTCTTCTAAAACCCTTCCGAAGCAGCACAAAATCATTAATAGACTCCTGTTCCATAAAGGTTCATTCATGCATGTAAAGGACAGAATTCTTGTTTCAGCTGGTATAAAGCAGACTGCTTTGCATTTCCAGCTCTCACAAAGTAGAATACACACGAACATGAATAGCTGAGAACTACAGCCTTTGTCTGCAAGTCCAGCATTTTTTATCCTTTTACAGGCCAGATCTTCAGCCAGCACCTGTCCATGCGCTAACTCTTTTACATGACCTATAAATAGCCTAATGCTTGCATACAAGTTTTAATGATTCAGAAAAACAGTGATAAAATGTGTTTAGGGATGCAAATCCTAATACTTGTGTGTGCAATGATTCCCTTGCTCATATCCTGGATCAGCAGCAGACCTTGGACAGTCAGTGCTAAAGCATAGGGCTCCACTTTTAGCTGTGGATTATCTGGCACACTCTGTGGTTGTTCCAGGGCCAGACACTAGAAGGAGACATGATTACGTGCACTTGACCTAGTTACACATGTACTTGAATGCCAGGCTTTATAGGAAACTCATGAGTATTTGCAGGTACAAATGTCTTTGTGCATGTAATGTTCATCATACATACATGGATATCAGAGAGCAGCCAGATTGAAATTTACCCCAGTGCCCCTGTGTTACTATAAAATTCAAGGACATTCAATTTTAGACAGCATCCATAAAAGGGCTCATGAACACATGCCAGACAAAAATATCACAAGAAAATTCTCTCACGTTGCATTCTGTCTGTATGTCTTAAATAGTTGTAAGATATCAGGCTGGTATCTATGCACAGAATCTAAGTGCTATTAGAGGGCGTATCCACTGGAATTTGAAAGTACAGAGGCATGCAGAAATAAACAGTGAAAACAAAATTATTCAGACTTTATGGATCCTCCAAAAGTGTTCAGTTTGGGTTTATTTGAAGCTTTGGCTACAGCTGCTTTCATCCTCTGGTGTACCTCTCTTTTTTCTGAGTTCTTCACCATTAAATCTTCAAGGAGTCTCAGTCTGCTGAGAGGGGCAACATTGCTCTCTTTGTGATGCTATCTGGTCACTCTCTCGCTCTCTCTTGGAGACTTTATTTATTTTTGTTTTATTGTCCTCTCTCTAAAATAAGATCATTCTTGGCTTGAGTAGCTGCCCAGCTTTAAACACATCACCGGTTCCATTGAAGGCAATGGTACTACTAGGGAGTTTAAGTTAGACACGTGCTTCCTTACCTTGCTGATCCTGGGCCTTACCCATTTACATTTGCTGCATTTTGAATGCCAATATTTCATTTAAAAAACCACAGTACAGTATTTGGTAAAGCTTTCACAAAGCTAAAAAACTTACTAACTTTCTGTCGTCCTCTGAAAATGTTTATCTTTACAGTAGTTCATAAGATATATAGGAAGATTTAAATTAGTATGTTAAATCAGTTTGTTAGTTCAAGATTGTTCCAACTATTATAGTGATTTCAAAAGATGAATAGGCAGCTTAAAAATATCCTTGAAAACTGAGATACTAGTTACCCACAGGAATTTTTCCTCCTAAGCAAACTGCATGGAGGAGTTGTCACTTATCTAGTTCAGTAACAGATATAGTTTAGTTATTAAAATATTAAATCAGAGAAGATAAATTCAATGCAAAAAAATTAGTTCAATGCATCAAATTGTTGCTTACGTAAGTTATGTTGGGAATATATTTTGGTAAAAATGGGGATGTTACTTAAAGATGTGCCCAAGTCAGATGATAAATGAGACCAGATTTCAATTCTTCAAGTCTGCTAGTACAAACTCAATAAAACATAAAATATCAATCTTTATGGTACATTTTCTTTTTTTTAAAACTTATGCTTTTAAGATAGATGCCTGCAACAAGCAACTATGTTTACTGTATATGAAGATTTTTACTAGAATAGCTGTTCCTTCTATGGCTATCTTACTAAACAAAGGAACACATAGAAGAAGGCAGGAAATTATTGTAAATCTTTTCGTATCTATAGCCGAGTGAATAATTCAAAGCAAAAGTAGCTTATTTTTCTGCTCACACAATGTTCTAGGAAATTGTAATCTCCTTATGATTTTATTTAGTTACTTGACTTAATTCAGTTAATATCTTTTCTCTCTTTCTAAATACAAGATGTATTGTGAATATTCGTAATTAAAGCTGTATTTCTTAGTTTTATTTTGCCAGATAAATCACCTGACAGTTCATCTGTCCCTTGACTAGAGGGGCACACCAGCTCTTCTAAGTACATCTATTTGTATGTGCTAATTTATAACTAGCTGTCCATAAATATTTCAACCAGAACAACTCGCACCTGCCTGCTCATGGGGACGGAAGCTTGAACAGGTATATAAGACTGTGCAAAGCAAAGCCATTTAAAAGTTCAACCAAATGTTTATGGATTTTTTTTTCCAACTCACCTTTTATCAACATTCATTTGACATTGAGATAGTTGAGAGCAGGCATTGTAAGAATGGAAATACATTGCTTTGGAAAGGGGTCAAAAGGCTACAGCTTTGCCCAAATCAAAATTAGACAAGATAAGAATATAGAATAGATCCTAGTATTGATAGAAAGAGAGGGGCCCCAGAAGTCTTTTATTGTCATTTAAGTGCTCATATGACGCTGATTGACCTAAACAAGAAAGGTCCTGTTTTCTGTGCTCCAACTCTTGTGCACAACAGGACAGGCAAGGTCACAGATCTCATTCAAGCCTATACATAAAAAGTCTCACCAGACAAGGGACTAGTGTAGTTCATATGCACTTGTCTCCAACTCTGCGTAAGTGGCCATTCATTATCCACCAGCAAAAATGGTTTATTTATTGAGCATTACCTGTGTGTGTCTGTGTACAACTAATTCTCACCATGAAGATCTCAATCTAGCACAGACTCAGAGGAAGGCATCTCAGAGACAGGACCCTCAGAGACTTCAGACTTTTGGTTGCATGGTTCAGTGAGATTCCCCAAGTCCTTCTGCTGATCCGGTATTCGAAGGAATGAAATTCCCTTTAAACTTTAAGTGAACTGTGCTTGAGGAAAAAGTCTTGAAATAGGCTGTGCTTGGGGCACAAACCTAAAGTAATGGAGGACAACCTACGATTATCAGGAACCAGCCCCTTGAACTTTTTGTGCACTGTTTAATGCACAGTGAGAAACTTGTACCTTAGAAGACAAATGAAAATTTCAGCTGTAATGCACTCTGTGATCAGTCAACCAAGTCATTCATTTTCTTGTCTGCATGGAGTTAAAAACCCCATCTCTGCAGACGAATGGAACAAGCATCTGCACAGGTTTTTAGATATATTGCACCTTATTGACGAAGAATTCAGTGACAAGGCAGCTGGTGTAAACAATTGATTCATGGTGAGATGCTTTGGGAAAATATCTAGTTAGAATTTCAGAGCCTAAGGGCATGTCTACCCTACAAACTTTTGCCAAAACAAGTTGTGGCAACATAAAGCTGCCATTGTTAGCATGCGTTCGTACTTGGCTCCTTATATCAGTGCTGTGCATACTCACTGGGAATACTTGTTTTGATGCACAGTGTGGTGCTTCATGGGTAGGTATCCCAGCATGCAATTCACCATCCTCCAGCACACTGTCTGTTGGGAAGTTTTGGCAATGCATGATGGGGCAGAAATGAGCTGTGCAGGGTGAGTGGGACAGTGGGCTCAAGTGCCCATCATGCAGTTTTCTCCATCACATAATGCCATTTCTAGCACCACCCCCTAATCTTCAGGCCCATTTTGAAAATCCCATGAACTCACATGGGATTTGTTGCTCTCTGCTATCTCTGACAGAAGCATGGAACCTGCATAGCTCTGCATTATTGTCACGAACGTTGTAAGCACATAGCACATGCTCCTCTAGTACTTGCAAAGCTACAAGAAGAGTTGTGGGGAAGACGATTTCCTGGAGCGCAACTTGCTGTGGGATGTAGCAAGAACCGATTCAAGATTGTTGATGGCATTCACAGAGCACTTGTAATTCATGGGAACACAGTTCTGGGACTAAGGAAGGAGGATTGATTGGATTGCATCGTAACGCAGGCTTGGGATGCAGACTTTTTAGAGGTCCCAGGCCACATTCCTGGATCTGCGTGCTGAACTGGGTCTCTGGGACAAAAAAAATATCCTAATAGTTACAGCTGCTTGCTGTGTCCTAAACAACATCTGTTAAGAACAGCAGCAAAGTTGCCACTGAAGTGGCGCAGCTGTCTGCTGAGTTTGAACAGCCAGACACGAGATCTATCAGAAGAGCTCACTGTGGAGTTACATGGCTCAGGGAAGCTTTACAAAGAGCACTTTAACAGCAAGCCACAGTAATTGTGGTGTACTGTGCATTACTTGACCCTGCTGTTTGTGGGCTGTAAGGAACTATATGGTGTTTGGTGCACATCAACGAATAGAACACTGACAGCCTACTAATTATGTGGTACATTTAAGATTATTACACTGATCCTATGAGCTGCATCACGGAGTACAATACCAAATAAGTGGATGCTTTTGCTGCCACCAGGCATTACACAGTTGAGAACTAATACAGATGCATTATTTTCCATGTAATAGTTTTATTGACTTACAAACTTCAGTATAGCACCTCCCCACAGCCTTCTCCCTCATGTGGCATGAGGGGTGGCATCCCTCCTCTATCACTTCCCATTGGGGAATTTTAAGGACCATCCCAGCTTCAGATACATAGCCCCATGTGAGCCACAGTTGATGTATGGGTAGCTAAAATGGCCATGAATATTCCTTCCCCTTCTTTAGGATCTGTTCCATTAATTTATTAAGGTTTTAATGTATTAGCTGTTAACTCGCAAAGAATTTTTTGGTGACTTTGTATATCAAAGTCCTGGAATGGTTTTTAGTCTGGTCTGAGGCATATTAAAGGAACTGGAAAGTTTTTAAAATGTAGGCCTGTTTTAGGAATGATTTTCAATTTGCTCTGGAAAACCAACAGCCATTTTGCTGTCTCTTCCAACACCTCTCAAATGACTTTTAATCAGTGGCTAATTGCACCTAAGATTTCTATGCTGAAGTTCTGGAAGAGGAGTGGCTGGCAGGGGCAGGGGGTGTGAAAGAGAGTAATTCACTACCTTCCAGTTGAAGGAGTACTCATTTCCAGTTGAAGTGATAGAAATTAATAGACCTTTTCAATTGAATTGTTGTAAAAATCAACTGCTGTTGAAGGGACTTCACATTCAGACCACACCACATTGCCAGAAAGATGCATGCTCAGCTGCAATAATGACATAATTATGCTTTAAATTTGTTGATTCATTTCACAAGATTGTCACTGGAATGGAAATAACAGTTTCTCGAAAGATTGTTTTAACTATCTTAATTACCCTGTGACTTACAGCCACAGCAAATGAGGAAACTTAAATTATAAAAATCCTTCTTGTAATTAGCCGACAAATCACTTTATTACAATATCAAGCCACAATTTAAAAGCAGGCCTTCTTGAAATGCTCCTGGTTTATTTCAATGGATTCGATCAAAATATTGTTCCAGGAGGCATATGAAGCTCTAATCTGAGTCCACTTGCTGTAAATAATTCATTGTAAAATGTTAGTATAACAATTAGAGCTGGAGGTATTGGCTAGTTACACTGACTAGCTAATCAGGGATACTCATATCTGAGGAAACTAAGGGACTTTAAAATGAGCATTGTTCCAGCCTAATTGTGAACATCTGCAGATGATCTGTATTCAGAAAGGAAAACAAATACTGAATTTCTTGCTGGCTAGTTTTCCTAATAGGCTTGAATTAATAGAAATACATTTGTAATAGAAATACAAACAAGATGAATAAACTAGGGCAGCATGTAAGAGGAACTGGATGACTGAGACGAGATTGAAGTTATATTGATATTCCACAGGTCAAAAACAAGACAATATTTTTATACATGTAACAGACCATTTCTCACTAAAATATCAACACAACTCATTCATAAACACAAGAAACTGCTTGTCAACTTGCTACAATGAAATATTTTTGCCATAGTTACTTTTAGTATGTGACTATCTGTAACATTATGTTAATCTCTGAAAACAGAGCCAGGAAAGAGGTAGGAGGTTACATTAAACAGAAAACCAGCTAAAAGCTGCTGATCTTCAGCCACTCTCATATCAAAGTGACACAGCACACATCAGTCTCTAGAGAAACCTTCACTAAGGCCCCAAACCTTCAAGCAGCTTCATGCAAGTAGATCCCTGCACCTGTATGCAACTCCTTACTTGATCAAGGAATAGGATTTGGACCACTGTTCCCTCTAAGCTATGCACACACACACAGATCCTAAACCCTGCGCACACGGCAAAACACTGTGCGCACAAAAAATTGCACAGAAGAAACTTTTTACACACACAGCCTGTCAAAATTAGAGGAAACATTGATTTGGACATACAGTAGACACCATGCAGTGAAAGTTCAGACTAACTTCATAGACTAATATTTCCTGTGTACATTTCCAGATAGCAGGTTCTTACCAAGTAATGCTGCAGAACTAGGAATATAGTCACATTCGATATATGTGCAGGGGTACAAGTAGATTTCATATCCGGGCATGTTGCAAGGTCTGTCCTTCCCCCCGCCCAAACTTTTGAGAAGAGGCTAGGTTTGAGATGGTGTACAGGTGTTTGGGGCAAAGATCAGAATGGTGGGAATAACTAATGGATTTATAGCAACCTGCATAGAACTCAGAGGGAGGAGCCCAGGTTGCAGGAGGAAATGGGATGAAAGAAGCACCAGGAAACCAGTCCGCATGCACATGGCTAGGATGCTAGCGGCATCATTCCTGTAAATAAAAAAGACTCGGTTTAGTTTTAGACACAGAGTCCTCGGATGTTATTTCCCACCACATGGTACATGAAACAAGGTGAGGGTAGCACTCAGTCCACAGCAAGGAAACAGACAAACAAGCAGCACCCAGAAATAGAGCAAATGGGAAGCAAGAGGAAGAGTCTCCGATCTAAATTCTCTCTAAGCTGCAAGTGTCAGTGGGCAGGAGGGGATTCCTGTGCCCCTGTGAAGCAGTACTGGTCATCAGGGCAGGAGAGAGCACATTTTTCAAACATTCCCATTTGTAACAAGTGGATCATGACACTACATAGACAATGTATTTTATTCTAACTCTTTCCATGATAAGGAAATTCTATCAAAATCCTTCCCTTTGGAATTTTACTGTGGTGAAAATTTATTTTTCACACAGGTCATTTATTTTGAATTATTATTCTGGGATGGCAACCAACTTAATGCCAGTTAGTAAGAGAGAAATGATTTATATAGTTACTATGTTTCTAGTGCAATGATTGCCGAGTCTCCAAATGGCTGGAAGCCTAGATATAGTTTTATAGATGATGTTCACAGTTGTTACATGACATTCAAGGTTAGAAATGTTAGAAACTCCAGATGAGAGTTGCAGAATAAACAAATGCACCCAGTAGTAAAGTATGCATTCTAAATATACATAAATAAATTCATCCTCTGTAGTCTTAGATCTAGAATATTTATTGTAACAGATTTTCCACTGCAATTAAAAAAAAATTAACTCCTAAAAGTACCTTATATCTTAACTTTAAGAGATTTTTGATTGTCCCAGTAGAAATTTGAAATACATTTTGCTTACCCATAACCTCCATTATGGAAGTACAGGTATGTATATTGCCAAGAGACTGTTACAAAGATTGAGATGGTAAATAAATCATACATTACTACTTTAAGGCATGCTAAAATAATCAGATTAGTGAAGATTAAACTTTGCAATTCCCTCTCTTCCCACCCCGCAACTGAAAGCGATTACATACATTGTTGCTAAGTCTTAACACACAAAATCCCAAAACAGGTTTTTAACATTCAGATACTGTAATGACCATTAAAAGTACCAGAATGGGGGCCACAGATCATATGGCCTGATTGTGCAAGGGTTGCACAACTCCTGGAGGTGCAAAGCACTTTCAACTCTCAATGACTTCAATGGGATTTGAGGGATACTCAGCACTTCCCAGAGTGGCTCTTCATATTGAAAGATCAAACCCATAATAATGAGGACACATTCATCACATATTTAGTTACAAGTGAAATTTGAGAACTAGCACATTTTCTACCATGCTATTTTCCCTTCTCACGCTTGGTTGAGCAGGACTTGCTGGAATGATGCCTTTTTCCCCCCCATGGTTTCAGAGGAAACATCTCAAGGCCTGCTTCTTCTCCTATGGTCTATGGCTACAAAACACCAACAAGAAGGACCAGAACTAGCCTACCATTTAAGCATGTAACGCAAGTGAGTGCATTCATTTCTTTCCAATTGTAGCCAAATTTCAGTGAGGCGGGGGAGGAGAGGTTGTGAGGTTTGTGTTTTGTTCCTTTGTTCCCCCATTTTTAGAACTTGGCCCTTCAAGTGCAGAGCACTTTGAAAGATGGTGAACTTAGCATGGGCCTCCATGGCAGTTGAGGTTTCAGGATCCTGACAAGGGCAGTCAGAAGGGTCAAACCTGACTATGAGAATAGCAGAGGAGTTCATAGTCAAGTTCGAGGCTGGGGATGATACCAAGGATCAGACTCCAGGTCAGGTGTGAGGTCCAAACCAGGCCGAGCTCAAAACCAGGAGTTCAATGGAATGGTCCTAGCAGATACAGGATATCCATCCTGGATGCTCCCTGGAACCTCCCTTGGATTATATAGGGCAGGGAGCCAATCAGGACCCATGAGGCTGCTGCCTGGCAGACCCCTTGAGGTGGGACTTCCTGTGGTCTGTCCACAGGTCATAGGTGGTGGAGCTGAAGCTGGTTAGGGATAGGGTGGCAACATGGAGGTGTTCGCTACTGTGCTGCTCTTCAAGTCTGGATACAAGACCTGCTGGGCCTTACATTAGGACACTCAACTTCAAAAGTACCTCCCAGAACCAGATCAAAAAAATTTTCTTTGAAGACCAAGGAAAGATATGTTTAGACAAACTTGGTGTCTGATCCCACTGATTTCCATTGATTTCACACACAGTTGAATCAGGCCCTAACTAAAAGTCCACAATTTATGCTTTGCCAGCAATGTTTTCCTCTCAAGAGAAACAATTTCCCCCTGCCAAGTTGGTTGACGTTAGTAAAGGATTCAGCAGTGAATGAGAAAGCACATGATATTATTGCATTGTTCCAGTTTTCATGGTGCTCCTATTACTTGTATTTATGATCATTACCATTTTAAGTAAAAAAGAACTAATGTCTTTCCCTTCAATGATTCTAAACAACTTCAAAGATGTTTTGATCCTCTATCTTTTAATCATCTGAATTCCTTACTTAGATCTAGGAGCAATAGCTATATTTAATTCAGCATTGTTTATACAAATGATATTAACTCATTTATCAACAAATTTCTATTTTTAACTCCTCAGTGCTAGAGGTAGCATTAAATTGCACTTTTTTCTTCCTACTATTTGACTTCTATGAATAATAACCATAGTGACAATTCTTGTTGGGAAGCAGCATACATTAACAGATGTTAGAAACCCTCCTTTAATAAACTCAATATGAATTAATGCCCACCAAAACTGGGGGAGTTAAAATTATCTTTGATGCAACGTGTCCATTATGAATATTACTGCTAGCTGTTAGGGATTGATCAGTATTACAATATACATATACACATGCATTCACATTTTCATTTATTTTCTGAAAATATGATATGCTTCTCCTTTGAGCAGTGGGCAATCAGACTTGAAACTGCAGTCATTTGTGTATTTCACCCTGTGTGGGGGGCAAGTTTATCCATCTTTTATTTTATAGTTCATAATCTTACTTTTGCTAGCCTTTCTGACTGGTAGCAAAATGCCATGCTCATAATTTTGCTGGATTTTCTCCTTGCACTTGAATGATTCCATATCCCTTTTCCTGATAAAGGAAAACCATCAGAAAAAGAGCATACTTGCACAGATGTCCTACCTACTGACTCTGGATAGAAATGGATCTAATTTATTGGCTCAGTAACATTTCACAAGAGTTGCTGGTTTAGTAAAGTTCAAAGGAATGCCACTATAACCAAGGAATGACTTTCTATATCTTTTCACAATATTTATACGCACACCCCAAGTGGAAACACACACTTCAGATTACTAGCCATCTGAATATTATGATAAATACATCCATTGCCTTTGTATTTCACCAAATTGAATTACTGAAATCAGTTTTCAGTATTAATAGTGACATGTCTATAATTATATGTATATACAACCATTGTTTTTAACAATTATGTGGGTTCGGTGTTTTGTAAAGCGAGGGCCTGCTTGAGACAGATTCTATTCTTTACAGGCATTTTGAAAGCTTTCCTACCACCACAGATCCAAACAAACACCAAGCTGGACTTAACCTGTTAACAAGCCTTATGCTCTGGTCCAGCTGCTCTCTTGAATAGAACAGAGACTGCACATGGTGTGACCATTTTGTGAAGTTAACAAATGTTCCCTAATGACTGGAATGAGATCACCTTCTGACCTAAAACAAATTCAACCCTAAATCTCCCTCACAGAGATGGTACTGCAGTAATACACTGTCAACTAGCCCCTTCCCCAATAAAGCAATTAAAACGCTGCTATAAATTAATTGCAAACAAAGACATTATATCCAAACCTCTGAATGATACAAGTCTTTTCATCTTGTAGCTCAAAAGATCTGCCTAATAGAAGGAAAACAAAGAATCATTCTGAGAACACAAATCAGTACTATTTTAAACAAAATTTGATTTGCCCCTTTTCATACCCAATGCACATTCTACACATTGCAGTGAGTTATAGTAGATACCAGATGGGCAGCAGACTATCAAATGCCGTAAGAGCGCATACAAATTAAGCGTGTTAAAGCCTGTATATAATTTTGCAACAGCACATGGAACCATCTATTCCGTCCGCCACCAGTCCCTTTTTTCAAAGGCCAGTTTGTGCACTAAAAATATGTATATTAACAGCCACAATATGTTCGTTCTGCTTTTCACATTGCTGAAAACTTTCACCTACGTGTTCTGAAGCCTTCAATGTACACCTCAGCTTTGGGCAGGCCACAAAGAAGGATGACTCACCTTCACTCATGACAGCATGAGCCAGGCTGCTTTATATAGAACAGCATATTCTCAATAACCTGCAAGAAGCCTGGAACAATTTCAAGAGCTGCAGACACCAGATTACTTCTGCAATGCATCCCTATGCACTGTGTCAGCCCAACATTTTTCAGTGCTTTCACCTAATCCACTCCGGGTAGGGAGGGATAAAGATACCGGAATCAATAACAGAACTTTGCATGCTGCAAAGATTTAAAAACGTAAGAATTTTAACTGTGAATATTTCAGAAGACTTCTCTTCGGTGGAAGAAGAAATGACAGAAGTAATACCGGACTGTGGACAAGGTATAATGAGGCACTGTGTCCTAATAAGTAATGTGTGTGCATCTTAGCTTTGATATTTGATCTGGGGAGGATTGCAGATGTGATGTTGAGTAAACATAGATGCACAAAGGTAACAGACCAGCTCTTCTGGCAGCCTAACAGTTGTTAGGGTTTCTTTCTTTGCTGTGAAAAAGAAAAACTGGTACAAGAATCCTCCAGAAAGAGAATATATAGATGGTGAGGGAGTGGTGGCTGCTTAGGCTTTCTTCCCAGCTGGAAAAACCTTAGATTTCTGCTTTTGAAATGGTGAGCTTCCTTAGAAACCCTCTACCAGTTTTTGAGCTTTCCAGAGACTGATCTAGCTAAGGGAAGTTGTTTCCAATCTTGAGATGAAGGGGCACTTCCATTAATTAAAGCAATGAGGAGAACAATACTGGAAGTTGGCTTAGAGGATCTGTGTAAACTTCCTGCAAATGGCCCAGAAAAGAGAGTTACCTTTTCCATAACTGGCGTTCTTTGAGATGTGTTGCTCATGTCTATTCCACAGTAGGTGTGCATGCTCTCCGTGTGCACCAGTGCCGGACGTTTTTCCCCTAGCAGCACCCGTAAGGGAGCACCCCTAGCAACTCCTGGAGTGGCGCTGCTAAGGTGTGGTATAAGGGGTGCTGCACACCTCCCCAACCCTCACTTCCTTCTTGCCAGGCAACTACAACAGAGGGGAAGGAGGGCAGGATGTGGAATAGACATGAGCAGCACATCTCGAAGAACACCAGTTATGGAAAAAGGTAACTGTCTTTTCTTCTTCACCTTCCACAATAGGTGATTCCAAGCTACATCCATTGGAGATGGGTAGGAGTTCACAAGTTCCTGGGATGGAGGACTGCTCTGCTGAACCTGGCGTCCTCCCTGGTTTGGGAGACGATCACGTAATGCAAGGTGAGCTGATGACCATGTGGCAGCCCTACAGATGTCCTGGATGGGTACATGGGCCAGAAAAGCAGCCGAAGAAGCTTGTGCCCTAGCTGAGTGTGCCCTCACAATCTGCGGTGCGGGGACTCCCGCCAGGTCATAATAGATATGAATACATGAGGTGATCCAGCTGGAGAGCCACTGAGTGGAGATCAGCCGTCCCATCATGCACTCTGCTGAGGCAATGAACAGTTGCGAAGACTTTCCTAATGTCTTTGTACGTTCCAGGTAAAATGACAGAGCCCGCCTCACATCCAGTCTGTGGAGGCAATGCTCCTCACTGGATGCATGGGGTTTGGGACAGAGCATGGGCAGAAAAATGTCCTGACCCATATGGTAGCCAGAGACCAGCTTGGGGAAGAATAAGGATGTGATCAGAGCGGGACTTTATCCTTATGGAACATCATGTAAGAGGGTTCAGAGGTCAGGGCCCAGACCTCTGAGATCCCTCTAGCAGAGGTAAGTGCTACCATCAAGGCTACTTTCCACAAGGGGTGCAACCAGGACCATGTAGCTAGTGGTTCAAATGGGGGACCTGTCAACTGGTCAGCATCAAGTTCAAGTCTCACTGTGGGACTGGAGGCCTAACACACAGGAACAGGTGATCCAAACTATTAAGGAAGTGGCCAGTCATGGCATGAGAGAACACCATGTGACCATGTGCGTGGAAGACCGATATGCCCGCCAAGTACACTTTGACGGACGAGGGCGCTAGGCCTTGGGCTCTAAGGTGAAGGAGGTAGCCAAATATAAGCTGAATCGGAGCAGCCCGGGCATAATGCCCCAATCAGCTGCCCTCCAGGAAACCAAGACCACTTCGCCAGGAAGGCCTGATGAGTGGAGGGCCACCCACTTTCCAAGAGGACACATTGAACCCGTTCCAAGCAAGTCCTCTCCTCCCGGCCTAATCATTGAGCAGCCACGCTGGGAGCTGGAGTGCTGCGAGGTTGGGGGTGGCATTGGTCCTATGATATCAGGTCTGGGCAGGATGCCAGGCTCGTGAGAGTCCCGTACCAATATGGCCTGGGCCATGCTGGGGCAATCAGGAGGACCCAGACCCTGTCTGTTTTTCATCTTTTCTAAGACTTTTCCCCCGAGCCCGCTGATTGGCAAAACATAGTAAAACCTGGCTGGTCAGGGCAGAAAGGCGGCATCGGAGATGGCAGCCACTCCCAAACTGTCCCTGGAGCAGAAATGGGGACAGTGGCAGTTCTGCCGTGTCATGAACGGGTCCACCTGGGGAGTACCTCATATTTGGAAAATCCTGTGAACTACCTCTGGGTGCAGTGATCACTCGTGCTGAGAGGAGATATCTTGGCTCAGGCGATCTACCCAAGAATTCCAGGCACCCAGTAAGTGGTGGGATTCCAGGTAAATATCATGGGCTACACAAAAGTCCCATAGCCTGAGGACTGAGGAACAGGCCCCCCTTGCCAGTTGATGCAGAATATCGAGGCCATGTCACCCGTAAGAACCCTGACCACTCTGCCCGCTAGGTGTGAGCAGAACACCACACATGCCCGACAGACTGCCCTGAGCTCCTTGATATTTATATGCAGGGCAAGGTCCTGCACGGACCACAGACCGTGGGTCTGAACGTTCCTCATATGGGCTCCTCACCCTAGGTCTCATGCGTCAGACACCAGCTCCATGGATGGAGGTCAGCCATTGAACTGGACCCCCTGGAGCATGTTCCCTGGGGAGGACCACCATCACTGAGGTGCAATCACTGGTGCGGGCACAATGAGAACTTTGTCCATCCTGTCTCTGGACTGGGAGAAGACAGAGGCCAACCAGAGTTGGAGAGGCTGCATCCTGACTCTGGTGTGATGAATCATGTACGTCCACGTCAATATGACCCAGGAGCTGGAGGCAAGCCCTGGCCGTAATCACGGGGAACCTTGTGACTGTGCTGATGAGCTCCCTTAAGGTCTCAAATCTGTCCAACAGGGAGGCAGACCCTGGTCGACGTTGTGGCCAGAATTGCCCCCAATGAACTCTATGCGCTGCACTATGACTAATGTGGATTTGGTGTCATTTACTAGCAGGCCCAGAGTGGCGCATGTGGACAGGAGGAGTGATATGTGATCCTGCAACCTGGAGCTGTCCTTGGTCAGCCAGTCATCAAGATAGCGGAAGATCTGGATCCCCACAGAGCCTGAGGTAGGCTGCTACCAAACATATATACACTTTGTGAATACCTTGGGAATAGTGGATAGGCCAAACAGGAGGGAGGACCGTAAATTGGTAGTGTTCTTGCCTCACCATGAAACAGAGGAAACGCCCGTGTCCCTCAAATATATGGATGTGGAAAATACATGTCCTGCAGATCTAAATACTTACCAGTGGTATTGATATTTACACAAAACAGATTTATGTATGTTCATTCAGAATCTTTGCTGTCCTCAGCAATACCTTCATTAATTATGCTCATGTGGGTATGTCCATTATATTTATATATATGGACTGTTCTGTCATTTGTCGCATGCCTCATGATTATATGATTCTAATGTCACTGGGGTGACAAGACAGTAAATGTGAAAAATTGGGACAAGGGGTGCGGGGATAATAGGAACCTATATAAGTGTAACCCTTCTGCCCATCAGAGTTGGCAGCAACAAGGGCCGGGTTCAGTATCCAGGGGTTCCATTCCAATAGCACAATACAAAAACCGGCTCGAGCCCCCACCCAGTGACCTGGGACAACCATATACCACCCCTCTGGGCGTCTGTAAGAGACAATACTTCCCCTCTCGCAAGCACAGAGTCTGAGTGTACCAAAGCCTTTTAATAACAGGGAGAAACAATGTGGCATTATATTGGGGAAACACCACAAACAAGGTTAATAAACCAAATCATGAACCAGAAGCCCCCCTCCCAGCAAATAGGCCGTGGCCTTCCCTTTGGCTCTGGAGTTCCACAACCCCAAAAGTCACTCAATAGCCCCAAAAGTCCAACAGCCCAAGAGTCTCTGTTCTTGGTCAGTGCAGAGTTCAAAAGTCAATTGGCAGAGTCTTACCTCCAGCCTGGGTGGAATTGGAGGGTAGGGCACGGGGCACCTTACGTGGTCCGAGGCCAACTGCACCGCCTCTCCGTGAGGTTCCGCTGCAGCTCTCACCGCAATTGGCTCTGCTCCGCTCCGCTGGCTGTCCCACGAACCGCTCTGCCCGTTGATCCGCTAGCTGCTCGGCTAGCCGACACACAGACAGCTGTGCCGCGCCGGTCACTCTGCCCGCAGCACCAACGCCTCCGCTAGTCGACAGACAGCTCTGCCGCACCAGTCAATCTGCCCGCAGCACCAACGCCTCCGCTAGTCGACAGACAGCTGTGCCGCGCCAGTCACTCTGCCCGCAGCAGCAACAACTCCGCTAGCCGTCCTGCTAGCCGATACACAGACTGCTCTGCTGCACCAGCCACTCTGCACTTTTCTCAGGCCCCCCTACTTAAGACAGTGCTCAGTGATTTCTTTAGCTCTTAGGTGATTTCAGCTCTTAAGTGATTTCAGCTCACAGTAGGGGAGCCTTAGTACAGGTGCACCAGTGAGCCCAAAGCAATTGTCAGCTCGGCAGCCTGAAACCAGGCTCCTAATGGAAGCAAAAAATCAATTCTGACATTCCACAGTGGAGAGAGGCAGGGTGCAATAGGCCTGGAAGGCCCTCAGACAGCACCCTCCCCCAAAAGGTAAAGGTGCTTGTCCATCACCTCTCTCAATCTCACAGTGTTCTGAAACGCATGGCCCTTGCCCAGTGAGTGCTACCTAGATGATGGCGAGTCCCTCCATCATAACAAGGGCCAAGTACATGTCCATAGTCCTTCATTCACATAATCACAGTAACATCACTTTATCATTCCTGCCCCAATAACATAGAAACTGGGGCTCCCTCATCAGCCGAAGTGGCCATGTGGGCTGCTGTGGGCTCAGGCTAGGCGCAGTGGGTGTGTCCATGCAAATTGATCAGCCCCAGACTTATTTTGCACGGCTCACTGCAATTCCCATAGTTCGCCACCAGATGTCAGAATATATCTCATTCCTGACACTGCTTATATCAGAAAAAGACCCAAAAATCAGGACTGTCCCTGTAAAATCGGGACATAACGTGTAGGTTATTAGAGACATCCACTATTCATCAGAGAACAGTAACCAACAACATGAGATGTGTCCATGTACTCCAGAGCTCACAAATGAAAATGGAAGAAAAAGCAAGATGGAATGTGGAGATCAAATATACAATACATACAAATTCACTAATAACCTCAGATGCCATTGTTGCATTTTAACCTCTACAGCCCAATATCTAAAATATATCTACACACCTTGCAGCACAACTAGAGGCAGTCAGTTGAGCAACACAACATATGGGTAAACACATTTCTTACTGACCTATTAGGCAATCAGCTTTTGGCCTGAGCCAGGAGTTTCATTAGTACAGTTTCATAGCTCTGTTTGCCAACGCTGGCAATTAATTCACCCAGATTTCCCTTGAAAGAGTATTTAGTTGCCCACATCTTGATCTCATGATGTCCCAGCTCTAAAAGAACAGAAGCCTAAACAGCTTGAGTGACCATACAGCTATTTAAAAGAAACACAGTAACAGGACATGTCCAATTGAGCATATGGAGCAGAGCTAAATCAAGCATGCAGCAAGTATACTTAACAGCCTCATTAGAGAATCTTGGCCATCTTTAATGTTCACAGAAATTCTGTTTTCTAAACTCCTCAGTGGAAGGAGCTGTCTGGAAACACACGTGATTACTCCTGTGCCATTTAAATTTCAGTGTACACTTTAACCAAAGCCTCCTTATTAAAACTATACAATAAACTTCAAGCATTATCATAGGATGAAGGTGATATTACAAGATAAGGCACAGAGCACTAGTAGCATTAAATGCCTCCGGCATAAGCCAGTTTTAAATGGTTACATGCTCCCTTTCTGTTACACATGCAAAGAGCCATTCTGCCCACTTCATTCATTAGCATCCTGGGTTCTGTATGATGACACTGTATTTAAAAAAAATAAAAAAAGAGCGAGAGCTGAGCTAAAGCTAAAAGAATGTGAATATAGATTTGGGAAACTCCTGAAGCTTGAAGAGGTTCAGATCCAGATTTGGGCCTGAACCCAAACTTTGTAAGTTCCTCTTCCTCTGCTTTTTCAATAGTCAGCAGGGGAGAACACGTTCAGGTGCCAAAACTGAGACAGGCATGTTTAAATCATTAACAGTTCAAAACTTGGCACAGTGTTCACAATGGAGAGTAACATGTTAAAACAGGAAAACATGAATTAGACCTGCCACGCCATCCTTGACTACCATATCACAAGACAGGATCATACTCCAGCACCCCACAAAGAGCAGAAAGGAAGCAGGTGCTTTCACTCCCAGAGCAAGGGGACAGGCGAATACAGAAGGAGACACTCCATAACCCAAAAGGCACACAGCTGGATGAGGTAAAATCATAGCTAGGGTCCTCCCAAATTCACAGCCATAAAAAACACGTCATGGACCGTGAAATCTGGTCTCCACCCGTGAAATCTGGTCTTGTGGGCTTTTACCCGATGCCCCCAATTTCAGGGGAGAGACCAGAGTTTCTCAAACTGGGGGTCATGACCCATAAGGGAGTTGCAGAGTCACAAGGTTATTTTAGGGGGGTCACAGTATTGCCCTCCTTACTTCTGCGCTGCCTTCAGAGCTGGGTGGCTGTCGAATGGGTGCCCAGGTCAGATGGTAGCACCCCTCCAGCAGCAGTGCAGAAGGGTGGCAATACCATACTATGCCACCTTTACTTCTACATAGCTGCCTTCAGAGCTGGTGGACAGAGAGTGGTGGCTGCTGACTGAGGGCCCAGCTCCGAAGGCAGCAACACGGAAGTAAGGGATGCAATGCCACCAAGAGGCCTATGTAGAATTCATTGTTCCATTTCATTGTGCTCCTCAGCTTGCTAGGCATGGCTGACTCTTGCTATTGTTAGCAGATGACGGGTTTTAAACAGACTTGCTGCTCTTGACATATTTTTAAAACACAAAAATATACTTGGTTTTGTGCCAGGCACAGAAAAAGATTAGTGCTGGATTCTCTCCACCCCAATAATTGTCCGACTTAATATGGACTGAAGAAATGGTGGTAAAACCTAATGCCAAAGAGGATCTTGTAACTAATGGAAATTTCCTGATCCGTAGTTATGAGCTGCTGCTATGTTTTCCCCTCCTCCCTGTCCACTGGCACTCAAATGATCTCATTCAAGTGCATCATTATTTTTTCATCATCATCACCATCTCCTCTAGATACTGTGTGTCATATCGCATTAATATAGATCTGATCATTTGGCACTTTCCATTGTTTGATTACTTTGGTCATAATGATAAACAATTTTAACATCTACAGTTGATGATGCATACAATGTATTATGTATAAGTTTATGATGTGTAAATATAATTAACAGCCAGTTTATCATCCCACTTATTCAGCACCTTCTTAGCCCTGGTCTCATTCTCTCTTAAGACCCAACTGTGTGTGAAAGTCAGTACACAGTTTATATATAGATCAGATGAAGACTGATTCAGCTAACATTATAAATGATATTTGTGCAATATTTTCCTTTCATCCCACCCTAGATTTGGAATGGCTTTAAGTTATGTGCATGTGTCAGTATTAGTCCAGTAGAAATTCCTCCATCAGGATCCAGTTTAAGATTCCTATGATCAAAAAGTTGCTTTCCAAATAGTCATATGACAGTATAAATCAACAGCCTCTTTAAGGATCCAACAGAACATACTACAGAAGGAAAATTGCTCAGTAAAGTCTGGAGGTTTTGAAACATTAGCAGCTTTCAGCAGGCATTGGCAGGGTATGATTATCAGGAAGTTTAATGCAGACTTCCAGTTTTATGGACTGGTCTTACACATGTAACCAAGGCCACCTTCAGGGACGGAAGACAGAGATAGGTGAGTGCATAGGTGCCGAATTCCTCAGTTCCCGGGGGGTACGCGATCCGCACTCTGCCCTAGGCCCCGCCCCCACTCTACCCCTGCTCCTCCTCGTCCCACCCCCACATTGCCTCTTCCTGCCTCTGCTCCTCCTTCACCCCTCCCAGTCAGTGGCGGCGTCAGGTTTTTTGCCATCGTAGGCGGTGGAGCCAAAATGCTGCTGAGAAGGGGAGGAGCGCCGCGCCAATTACAGACAGCACGCCAACCCTGGAGGCAGTTTGCTGGCCTTGGGAGGAGCAGCTGCCGAAATGCCGCCGACAGCCGAAGCCATAGGAATCTTATCCAGAGGGCAGTTCAGGGACAGTGAAAATGAATACCTCCTCCCCTCCCCTCCCACACCCCTCTTGTATAGGGTGAATTCTCATAGGCTATTCCAGTAAAACTGCCAGTTAAGGAAAAGGAAGTTTTATCGGAATAAGATCCTGCAGTAAGTGATAGTTAGCTCTGATACAGCACTCTTCATCCACGGATCACAGTACAAAGAAAGGCAAGTATCACATGTATTATGAAAAATAACAGAGGATTTTTGTCATGCAGTATTGTAGTATCCCTTGAAGAAATTAAACAATGTCCTCTTATTATTTCTTATCACATATAAGCAAGGGTCACGCTCCACAACTCTGATCTCAGATCAACTGTCTTTTGATATAAAATAGCACTTTTCCTGCTTCCAAAGTAATTTTGACACATGCCAACCTGGAAAATGGTCAAAAACCATTTACTAGCCCAAGCTCAAAAGCTATTTGCTAAACCTTTGCAACGTGGATTAATTATATATTTTACTCACCTGCTTTCCCCACTTCCTAAAAACAAACAAACAAAATCCTTCTCGCCATGGACAAGTGCAAAGCCTGTGTAATCAAGGCCCATACTCCTAGCTTTCCTCGTGAGTGAAACAAATACCCTAAAGAAATCTAATTTACCCAAGATTGATATGCAACATCTTTGGAGATTTAGATACTAAAAGGCACTATTAGAAAGGGAGCAGCTGAACGTGGGCCCAGTCCAAATTTCATTGAAGACAACAAGGGTTATATGTATTACTGGTGACGGGGCGGCTCTACGTTTTTTGCCGCTCCAAACGCTGTCAGGGTGGTCCCGCAGCTTTGGCAGACCTACTGCAGCCACACTGCCGAAAAACGCCTAACTGCCACCCTGACGGTGAACAGAAGGCCACCCCCTGCCATTTGCCGCCCCAGACATGCGCTTGCTGCGCTGGTGCCTGGAGCTGGCCCTGACTGGTGAATCTATATGCTAGATCTATGGCTTTGCTTCTGCCAAATTCAAGAGAAACGTATTTCATTCTCTGAATTTAAAAATTTCCATTTTGCTGCCAATTAGAGTAATGATGTTTGAAGTGAGGTCCCTAGAATGTAGCATCAAAAAAATTCGATATACCCAGCTTACAGTGGCGCCAAACAAAAACTATTTCAGTAACTTCAGTTCTATTTTGAGTGAAAAACTATGTTCGTGATCAGATTTGGAACCTTATCCATTGTGACCATTATTTAAAGCCTATTTCAGCTGCTAAAATTAAAAAGGAACTATTTGCTTTAGAATGAGGTGACCAATTTAAAAAATTAAGTTACCGGAGTTACATATCAAAAGGTCCTTAATAACAGATTACTTACAGACTTGTTTAAGCTACTCTGCTGTCTCAATCATCATTTCAGAGTTCTTCCCCACAAGGAAATACCTTGCTTTCAGAATTGCAAAGCAGAAATTAAACCACCTATGGATTTCATAAAAACAAGCTTCTCTGAATGCACATCTATTGATTATACTGCTTTTCTCATAACTTATATACAGAGGCGGCAGATATGCAATTTTGCTCTTTCAGCAACCCCACCATATCATACCAAACACAGAGACTCACTACAAGATGATGTCATTGCATTCCAACAAAAGACACTGATGTAGTGTTAATGCTAAGGGATAATTTAATCCCTGGGCTCGGTTGAAATATACCTTCATGCGTTAAAGGCTTGTTTGCCCTCATTTCAAAACTCATGTCATCAGTAAAAAATACAAACAAATAGGAGAGCTTTACTGAAGCTATATCTAAAGTATCTACAGGGAGAACCAGATTTACCTGCCATACCATCGGGTGTCAAACATTTAACAGGCAGCCTGCAATGAAAAATACCCTTAGGCTTCAGAATTCCACAGAGTTTCAAAGTGCCTCCATTTAGATGCAGATTTTGACTTTACCTCCTGAGTTCGCACAAATGAAAACAGATACATCTGTTACTGTGGAAATAACTGTATAGTGTTTCCATGAAAAGCAGCCCTAAATTCTGTAGGAGAGCCACCTTGGGCCATGATCTCATTACCAAAGCAAAATGAGCCTGACCAATTCTTGGATGGAAGACCTCAAGGAAAACCGAGGGTGCTGCAGAAAGTAGCAGCAGTGATAGGCTGACCAGACAGCAAGTGCGAAAAATTGGGATGGGGTGGGGGAGTAATAGGAGCCTATATAAGGAAAAGTCCCAAAAATCAGGACTGTCCCTATAAAAATCAGGACATCTGGTCACCCTAATCAGTGATTTGGTATCTACACAACTGCTTCCATTGTGGAATTAGGGGGCATTCTCCTGCCTTTTGGAGGAGAGAGAAAACCAAGGTCCTGACCACATATAGCCTGATCCAACTCCCATTCAACTCAGTGAGAGTCTTTCCATTGTCTTCAATGAAATTTGGACTGGGTCCATGTTCAGAGATCCAATTGCTCTTTTCCTAAGAACTGGGCTGTAGGCTCCAGCACCCTGGCAAAACTGCATCTGGAGCTTCTGCCTACCTCATTTCCCCTTGTACTATTACCGAGAGATTATTGTGAATAAACGGATCGGGTCCCTAGAGCGTGAAAGCATTGTCTTTCACAGCACAGTATTAATCTTACTTTTTTGATGCAGTCTAGTTTGTTTAACTACTTTGGTGTATCTTGTAGGAGCTCAATTTTGTGAAGGTTTCACTTGTCAAGCTCCCGTTGATGTCAGTAGATGGAGCAGCTGCAGAATTAGTCCTTCAGGCTGTAAAATGCATGCTAGCAGGGCAATATAGCACTCGTACATGCCCGTAATACATGACTCTTTTTGTATCGTATCCCCACCTCTTCACCCCAAAGCTGCTACCTGATTAGAATATACATCAGAAGTAGGAGTTTTTTCCATATCCAAAGTAAACATACAATTATTTTTAGCATCTCTGGAACTAAAAAATGAATCCATCATAATCAATGTAGCTATTTTTAATAGCTATACAATCACCTCACTGGGACCTTGCATGCCAAACATCTGTGATTTAACATCACCATTCTGTCCAAGCCCTGATAAAGAGAAAACAAACATTTTTGCTAGAAAGAACAGTTATCCTTTAACTGTAGCAAAACAAATGCAATGCTGTACTACGATAATGCTCCCTGTAGCAGTCAGTCAATAAACATCACCTTCCTGCTACCGTCCTTTTGGCCATTAGTATTGATGCTACCTTACCCACAAAAAGTTAACAAGATGCTTTTCCATCTTCCCGTGGGAAAGGTTGCCCTTGTGACCCAGAGAAAACAAAGGGGTGACTTTGATAAGTGAGCACTTTGCTCGCTGCAAGCAGGCCACCATAATCAATGACCTGGTTGTAAAAGAGAAGAATTCTCTTGACAGAACAGCAATAATGGGGGGGGGGGCCGCCCGGGGTGACCCACACACATTTGCACTTTGGGTTGAAACAATAATTGCAGCTGTTGTTGCTTGAAAAACAGAGTGAAGCCATGCAACAAGCCAGCAAAAAGTCTAATGAATCAAACATTCACCCTAAAAAAAAAAGGAAAAAAACACACATGATGCTTACAGTAAACACTTGCCATCTGAAGAAGGCAGACTTGCCACAAACTAGCTGCTAGATCATTTGGAAACTAAGGCTTCAGACAAAGTACTGAAGCATGCTGCTTCAATGTGGGCTAGCTTAAAGTTAAGCTCATGCTTAAACGCTTTGCTGGATCACATCGTGAATTTTGAGGCTTGCTGGAATTTTTCCAGCATGAGATACTGTAGGCTGTAGCTCTTCAGGTTTCTTCTGCTACTTCCTTCATGTATTCATTTTCAACCCATTTTTGAGGAAAAAAATACAACAATGCAATGATTTATTGCCTGAGAATTCACTGATGGTTAAATTTTTATATACCTTAATATAGCAGGTCTCAAGCCTTCCAGAAATTATCAATTACAAAAGTAATGACTAAGCTTGCAAATAATGTAGACAAGGAAATCAATCAACTCTGCCCTACATAATGATATTCAGAATTTTAGCTGGTAGCCCCAGCACTGCCGTTCTTTGCAGCTCTAAACTGTTCCTCACCAGAGAATCACCAATTATCAGTAGTTCTTTAATTCTACTAGCATTTACTGCGTAGGCTCTGAGGTGAGCCTTGGAATCTACCATATGGGAGAATTCTTGGCACTCTGAAAGACAATGCAATTTTTTAAAAAATTTATCACTTTATATATAAGCAAGTAAATGTATGTGCCAATATAATCATATATATAAATGATTATACATGATACAAGTTACTCTATTGTGCACTCAAATGCACAGATAGAGGATTCCTAAGGAAACAGAAAGTTACCATTGGCCTTTTGGAAAGGTAGTGAATAGAGCACTGGACTGGGAGCGAAGAGACCTGGGGTCCGTTCCCAGCTCTACGCTGCCCTGGTGCATGACCTTGGGCAAGTCACATGACCTCTCTCTCATGACCCCATTTCCTCTCCTACCCATTTTCAGTAGAATAAATTGTAAGCTGTATGAGATAGGCTATGCAGTGTTCCTTACTAAATGTTTGTATAGTGCCTAGCATAATGGATTGCAGTTGGGGTTCCTCTAGTTCCTACCATAATGCAATAGTAAAAATCCGATGATGTAGGACCCAATCCTGCAAGATGCCCAGAGCCCTCAAATCCCAGCTAAATCAGCGGAACTTGAAGAGTCACAGCAGGGTCATGGCCTTGTATTACCTTGTGTTAAAGGAAGTGCTGCACAGCTGATGAGGGCATGATGTGCAAAGGCTCCTCTACTACCACGGTCCTCAGCACCTTGAGTGATAGAGGCTGGAACCGCACAGGATGTTCTTTAGCTGTTTCAGTGTTGTGTGCGCATATATCAATGTCATCATCATTCCCATTACTGTATTGGTCATTGGAGTATCAACCAATTGTCTTCACCACAACGATTGTGCATCAGTGCTTGGATTTATGCAACACCGGTTAAATATGAGCAATAATTCTGTACTTTATGCAGATATTTGTTACAAACTACAGACCCAACCCAATGAAGTACTGAGTGCCCTCTACTCCCATAAAAGTTCATGCTGTAGGATCAAGTCCTAATCTCTACTGAGTCCCGTTTCACAGGTCAACCACAAGACCAACCTGTTGCTCATCGGTAATATCTAGTGTCATTGACAAGTCTCTTGGTTACTCAAAGCCATTTGCCATTCCCTCCAACCCCAGAAATAGAGTTCAAGTGAGTTAAATACACTACGAGCTTTCTAAATTCAAGTTAGGCAAACACTTTTCCTAAACATATGTAGATCTATATATATCTAGATAGACAGACACACGTATACATATGTACACACACACATATATATACACATATACATACACACAGAGAGAGAGAGGAAGAGGAAGAGGGTTTTTAAAACTGAAGATGTAATGCTTTCTTGTCCACATTATTGATGTATGGGAAACTCTAGCTTTTTCAGATACTACATGGGATCCCTGAATGTACAACACTGAAGCTCTGTGTGGAGCAGTACTGCCTAGGGTCTCTATTTTCACATCTCAGGAGTCCATCAATATCTGTCCTTCAGCAAAGAAAAGCAAATAACACTGTAAACTTTGCCTGCTTGTTTTATAGGGTTTTGTTGTTGGTGGGTTTGGTTTTTTTTTTTTTTTGGAGGGAGGGGGAGGAGAAGGGGAGCAATGGAAAAAGCCATTAGATTAAAAGACCTGACCTTCAGTGATCAATTAATAATAAATAGAGAGTGTTTCAGCTATGTCAAATGGTAGAATATTTAAACGAACAGGTAGAACATTACTTTCTGTACTCTCATTACTTCACCAAAATTAATATGTGCACACACACAGCAGGTAAAATGTATTGACTGTAAAATTGCAGACCCTGTGAAATCTGCATGTGCAAAATTTGCAAGCACATCCAACTGTGGGCCCAAAATCCACATTTCCTCATACAGCCTGGCATTTGCCTATACCAGTCTGGTAGTTACATAAACAAATAGTGATCTGACTGAGCATACAAATGCCTGTCTACATGTATAAATGTGGGCTTGTGTTACTCACCGGTGAGTGTGGATTGCAGGTCTCATGCTGATCCACAAAGAATATGAGTTCTTAGACCCAAGCTACAAAAAAGCTGGTTCCTTATCTCAAGCTGCAGCAGCTCATGGTTTTAGCTCTATCAGGCCCCAGTTCAGTCACTGGTGTATCAGGCAAGATGGTGGCTGTCCCATTTGCACCCACAATTAGCAATATAATTACAAAACTCCTTTGAGAAATTAGTCCTGAATGTAAAATTGCAATGAACTAAGCAGTGTTAACTCCCAGAACGCACAGCAGTGATGTGCTGATTGATTGATATAATTGAGAACAGTGATCTCACACACTCTTTGAAGTTTAGCATGATAGCAAAAGTTTGCTGAAGCTAGGGTACATACTGCTTTTTGGTAATTGGGGGAAATGGAATGAAAGCCTTATGAAGTGCTGAAGCATGGTATTGACAGCATTTAAGGCAATATGAAGGTGGCAAGGACTACAGGAGACTTTCCAGTAATTTCTTAATTCCATGCTTTTAAGGTTTTGTTAGGGTGTAACTTTAACTGTTCACAAACAAGAACTATTTAGTAACAATGGGATTACTTGGTAAAACCATAGTAGAATTTTGGCAGTTAGGGATCTTTCTTGTATTCTAAACCAAGTGTTTTTGAAAAGAAGGCAGGTCAATGAACTGCAGGCAGAAGACAGATACTTTTTGTATCTCATAACAATATTATAGGACAGATGCTCATTGGTATTGAGTCCCTTTATGTGCTATTGGAAGACCAGTCCCAACATGATGTACATTTATACCTTGCTGTACAACAGACAAATGTGCCAAACAAATAACAGTCTATAACCTGAAGAACTTTAAGTCTTACATAAGATGTCTAGCTAAAAATCTATCAGCTGAGGTACAAAAACAGCTACCCAGATAGGAGGGCCACTTCCCCCCCCCCCCCAAGTGAAAATTTGGGACAGATCATTAATACACTCAGACCTACCTTATGCAAATTTGTAATACAGCAATTTGGATGCCCTTTGAATAGCTTGTCAAAAGTCAGGAAAACAACCAAAGGCTCAGCTAATCAAGTACAAGAGCACTTTCAAAAATAACTATATATGAACAGCTCCTTTTTACTCAACCTGTCAGTTTCTTATACTTATTCGGAATTAAACTTTGACACTAAAGTAAAGAAATGCATCTACTCCTTTTTACTCCTGGTAGCTCTGTAAAGCAGGAAGTGATCTAGAGCACCTTCCTTTTTGTGAAGCATCAACAGAATTGTTAACTGGCTTCCAATCAGTCACACCTGTCAAGCGCATTAAAGGCAATGAGGCACATACTCAGCTTGTGCAGATTATCATAAGCTCCTGTCATAAGTATGAAGTAGCCTAGAATTAGTGTTTACCTGTAAGGGGTTAAGCTAAAGGTAACCTGAGAGATAGACAACTGACCAATGAGAAATTCCTCAGGAGACAAAGGATTTTCAGTTTCAGTTTCTCTCTGGCGCTCTCTCTCTGTTCAACTAGGCTATGGGATGAACCATACCTATGTCTTTTACTATAACTATCAGTTTTTTATCAAGTAAGGTAGTGAGTAAGTTTACCTTCTTTTTATCACTTGGAAAACTCTTCAGTTGGTAGAAATTTATCTCTGTGTTTCTCTAATACTGTAAGCTTCAGCAGGAGGAGAAATTCGGGGAGGGGGTTGTCTGTAACTCTTTATTGTTTATTGTAGGTGCTGTTCTATTGATGGTTATAAGGGATTTATTCCTTTCTTTTTTTTGTTTCATTAAAATCTTTCTTTTAAGAATCTGACTGCTTGTTTTCCATTGTGTAAGATCCTGGTTTTGGATGGGGCAAGTCTCGCAGGAGCAGGCAAGGTTTGTTTTTTTTCTCTCAGGCTTCCCAGAGAAGGAAGAAGTTTGGGGGTTTAGTGGAAAGGGAAAGAAGGGTCCCAAACTACCCTAGCCTTAGTTTGGTGGTGGCAGCTACTAAGTCCAGACACAGAAGAAGTTGTGTTCTGGGGGAAAACATTTTAACCCAAGCTGTTAAAATAAGCTTGGGAGGTGTTATTTCTTTTTCATGCAGGTCCCCACATCTGTACCCTAGAGTTCAGAGTGGGGAGGCAATCCTGACAGCTCCACTGACATCAACAGAGCTTTGACAATTTACAGCAGCTGATGGTTCTGCCCCGTTAGGTTTACACAAGTGCCACGAAGGGTGTAATCTCAAAACATTTACTATGTACATGTGGCCTAGGGGCCCTAATTTGGCCACCAGAACTTTTGTTACTGTTGATGAGACATGAGATGAAAAAAGATCCAGTTCTTAGGTGGTAGGTAGAGACTGGAGACCTGACAGGTTAAAAATAACACAACTTAAACCTTCTCTTTAACTGTAAACCAAGCACTTATGTTGAAATCACTAAGCCACAATAAACAGGGAACTCCTCAATGCCATTTTCAGTCACTTATCTGAGCAGAATTGCACTTAGATACATAGAAACCACGGCATCCCGCAAAATCATATCCAAGTGCATCTTGGAAAAGTTACTTCCCTTGAGACACATTGTCTTTTTTTTGTTGTTTTTAACCATTAAGACTCCTAGAGATTGGACTTGTTTAAGGCTATCACTACTCTGATTAAGTCACTTCTACACTTTCACTGTGTTATTTCAACAGAAGACTTCAAACAAACAACAAGTAAATGGCAATGACTGCCTAAACTGGGAACATTAACTACCCCGCTAATAGAGGCTCACCAAAGAAAGTTCAGCCACACAGACCCTCCATATTTCAGAGACAGCTGAGAACCGGACTTGTGAAAATCAATTCTTAGTAATGCTTAGAACTCAGTTACCAGACAGAGCCTTTCCCCATCTCTTTCTTCAGTTACAGCTGAGAAGTCTGCACCGACTGCTTGGGATTCAGCAAGCCTTCTGAGATTGTTATCAGATCCCCCCCCAAAAAAGCCTCTAACCTTTCTTTTTCATGTTGCCTGAGTGGCAAAATATTTATTCCCTCAGTGCCAAGGAGTGTTCTTGATGCTTCTTTCACATACCTTGTGCTTAAGGGCAAAATTCCCACTGCCCATGCAAAGCGTGACTGAATGAGATTTTGGCACTGGAACCTAAGGGGAGTGGGGTCAGATTAATGCTCCCTTCCAAAGAAACCTGGATTCAGGCAGTAGAGCTGCTGTGGGGCCCCTCTGCCCTGCCAGCCCAGTCTCTTGGCAGCACTAATTGTTCTGGCCAGTTATTGGCTCCTACATACAAATTTCTGTCAGTGTATCCAGACATTTGATGAACCCACTGGTCAAACCTCTGCCTCTAAGTCACCACGCCTCACATGGTGCTATAATGAGAGATGCCCCGGAGCCATGCTTCTGTGGTACTCAATTGATGTGGAATGCCCATGTGTTTTTTACCCCCCCCCCACACACACACACACACTCCACCATCCCCATGGAGCGGACACATGTTAGTTCTACTGCTTTTCCACCTCCCTGTCTGAAAGCAGCATGTTACACAGTGACCATGATGTAAGAAATCCATGGCCCTTCAGCACTTCACCATGATAGCTGAGCTAAAGCTCCTGCAGGAACACTGGGGATTACCAGTGAAGGTGCCTCTTTTAGCAGGGCAGGGCTCGTGATACGCTGCTGAGATTTGATTCCATCCAGCTGGGGACAGTGGTGTACATACATACACACAGCTTTAAATACAATTTAAAATATGCTTTCAATAAATCAATACTGTTAGGCCCTGATTCTGCATTGGGACCTGCACAGGCTCGGCAATCTGCCTCTGAGGATCCCAATGCAGGATCACAGCCTAAATCTGTAACTTCATCCATGTTGATATTCTGATTCATGTGGGCAACGGGTCTAACGACACAGGTACGGTAGCACTTTGTGAAATCCTTTAAGTAATTTTCCACTTGACCCCATCAGCAATTTTTGATGCACCAAGTCCCCCATTTAGAATGATCTAACAATAAATGAGTCCTTCATACTTAACAATTAACCTGTTTGTTTTTTGTTATGGGCTGGTTAATTTTAAAACCTATTGTTTAAAGGACAGCAAACGAATGACATTCTGCTGCCCTATAATAATCACTAGCATTAGCCATTACATAAATGACAGTGACACGGAATACATGATTTCCCATGACAATTTCCGTTGAAGCAGAACTAGGATATGAACTCAGCGCTGTTCGAACATTAGCAGTGATGTGTACATTTTAATTAAGTGTAATGCTATTTTATACAGTAGCAGGCCATCTGGAGACACTGTTCTTCTTGCTAGTGTTTGTGTTATTTTAACAGACGTTTAAGACGTCAGATTTCTTGGCTCTCGGTATTGTTTATAAAGTCGACACCTACTCATATACTTTAAAAAAAGCCCACTATTTGTGCGATAGCTTGTGATTGAATACGGAGGTAAGAATATGATCCATTTCTTTTCAAGGTCAGTTAAAATTGAAGAGAAGTAGACAGAGCATTTATTTACCTGATATTCCTCATAACTGATATATTCATACAAAAAAATCACTTTTAAAAATGTCAAAAAAGAGAGTAAAAACAGTGCAATAAACAGAAAAAAGAATCCACATACCACAAAGTAATTGTAACCTTACAAGAATAGATATTGTCATGGAATAAGTTAAGAAAGAGTCTGATAGGATGTATGGATCTTTAGAGTCTCCCTTAATTTTCATAAAATTTCCTTTCCTAAAAAGATTTGAAGCTATTAATACTAGAAATTACACCAAACTGCAAAATTTGGTCTGGATCTGTATGTCAAACACAACCAAAGTTTCAGGGCATCTAGCACAGGGATTCAAAGCCTCTCTCAACCATCGCAGGAGATCTTCCTGTGCCAAATAGAGCCAAAGAACCATCATCTGCCAGAATACTCCCTTTTATGCAAAGGTTCAATCCACTTTTCTCCTAATTGTGGAATAAAGGCGGAGCAAAGAATGAACTCAGTCTATCAGCTCATTAGCGTGTTAGGCCCCTATCTTTGCATCGAGACCAGCTAGCCTGCACCCCTGTTAGCACTGAGGACAGTGCTAGTATACATTAGTCACAGATGTTTACAACCACGTTGTCTAACCGTGCCTACAATGGAAACAAGGTCAGAGGAATAATTCCTATTCACAGGAGAGCTGTGAAGCTAAAATCTATTAATAATTGAAGGTGCTCATATACTAAGGTGATGAGCCATATAAGCATCTAGACAGAAAAACCGCCAAGTCCGCATTACATTAGCGCATCCACCAGTGCTAGCACTAGTGTCATGCTATCCATTGGGACCAGCAGGTAAGAAAACACCTCATGCAGAAAAGGGTTTTAGATGCTCTCTAAACCAGTTCCCACTGGGGTAACATATATGCACTGAGTCAGTGCAAAGCAGTTTCAGTGGAACCAATCTCAGTATCAGGTTAGTTTAGTAGTGGTGTGGACAGGACATTAGTTTTATGGCTGCTTTGATTCTGCAAACTCACCCCCAAAGGTTTCCCTTCCAAAGGCAAATAAATAAATTAAAAATTCCTAATACATGATAGCAACGCATGCTTTTCAGTTACTCTAGTTTCTTGCGCCCTTGTGGAACTTTTACAACCTGCATCACAACTACCTTTCTAATGCACCATTCAATATAGTAAAGAAGTGAAATCAGAAGACACTAAAATATCCAAATAGATGCTGGAACCACCCAGATGGATCATTTCAATGTTATACAGAAGCACTTGAAAGAACCACAGGACTGGCACACAGAGAAAGTAATTTTGCCTGTGCACTGGCTCTACATTCTAAGGAGAGTTTCTAAGGCTTAACATATAATGCGTATTTCCCTTCACAACTGCACTGGGACAGTTTGTTACACGGATTTCAAAATCTGAAAATCATTCATACTACTGTAGCAAAATACCATCATTGCTTTAGGCTTTTGTCTCTTAACTGATTTCACCTAGGGCCGGAGTCAGTAATCTATCCCTATTTGACAAAGCACTCACGCCTATGCTGAAAACTAAGCATACACTTAAGTGCTTTGCTGAATTGTAGCCAGATCCAGCCACCATTGACGTGAACACCAAACTCTCATTGACATCAATGAGTGAGGAATCAAGCCTTTAGGGTGCAGTTGCAGAGCTCCAAGATACTCTCCTCCCCCTGCAGGGAACTGGATTAGATGACCTCTCGAGGTCCCTTCCAATTCTGATTCTACGATTCTCTTTACTGTTGTGTGCTGGCCAGCCACAATGTTCCTGGGAAGCACAAGGTCTGCTCCCTTCCAGCAGCCATCTAGGCAACAGGTGCTTGAAAGAGGACTGTATGGGAGAACCCGTGGTTTTCCTTCCCACTCTATACCAGCTAGAAGAAACACCCAGGCATTAAAGAGGAACATGCTGTACTCTCCGCTCTCCAATGGGTGTGCTACTCCTCTAGTCATGAGCGGTGCCCAAGTCAACCAAAATTCCATCTGGGAATTCCAGCCAAATCATGGACCTTAATTCATACCATCTCTCACCCTTCAAGTACCAATCATTAGCTGCCCAATTCACCACCACTGAAGTCAGGACATTAAAAGAACAGGCATTAAAAGAATATGTGGCCCAATAACATGGAGGCACAACTTTCTTCATCAAACTATGAGGACAAAACAGTGACTATGAGGACTTCCTTGGAACGCGCTATTGAGCAGCGGAGAGGTTAGCTGGGCATGAAAATGATCCTCTATGTATTGTTTACGCTAAGCACCAGAATTGTGCAAAGTGGTTGTCATCCTCAAATACCTTGTATCAATGACAGGCACAAACCTAAAGATACCGGAGGCAGTATATGAGCGCCAGTGGGCATTATAAGGCTCGAATGCATTTATTTTACACAGCCTAGGACAACAATAAATATAACAGACCATATGCGTGGGCTGAGGGATGTGCTGGCTGCTGCTTCCCGCAGTCCCCTGGGATGGCAAACCACGGCCAGTAGGAGCTGCGATCAGCCAAACCGTGGACACTGCAGGTAAACAAACCAGTGGCTTTTTAAAAGCCCACCAGTGTATTTTTAATCATTTTAATTGATCTCTTCTGGATTTACTCCAATTTGTCCACATCTTTCCCAAAGTGTGGTGCCCAGCACTGGCCATACTATTTCTTCACATGAGGCCTTATCAGTGCTGAGTAGCATTACTTCTTGTGTCTTGCTTACAACACTTCTGCTAATAAATCCCAGAATAATGTTTGGGGTTTTTTAGCAACAGTATTACATTGTTGACTCATGTTTAGTTTGTGATCCACCAAATCCTCCAGATCCTTTTCTGCAGTTCACCTTCCCAGGCAGTCATTTCTCATTTTAAATTGGTGCAATTGATTATTCCTTCTTAGATGTAGTACTTTGCATGTGTCCTTCTTGAATTTAATCCTATTTATTTCAGATCATTTCTCCAGTTTGTCAAGATCATTTTGAATTTTAATCCTGTCCTCCAAAGCCCTTACAAAGACCTCTTTTCTGTTCACCAGTTATCCTCAAAGAGAATTCAGATATCCTTTTAATTTCTTGGTTATTTGAAAAAATTGTTTATTAATCACATATCACTCACAAACTATTCAGCATGGTTTTTGCTTTGAGTATTCACTGTTCACACTGCCCACAAAAAGTTTTCAACTTGACCCTAGGACACATCTAGTATAAGTATTTGTGCCAATGTTCCCACAAATATTCTATTTCCATGAAAAAGTTTGTAAACAAAAATTCCATCACTGAAATATTAGAAAGATGTCCTGAATAGCATGCAAACTACTTTGGGCTTTGTTGGAATGGGTTATCTAGGGAGATGGTGGAATCTCTTTCCTAAGAGGTTTTTAAGGTTAGGCTTGACAAAGCCCTGGGTGGGATGATTTAGATGAGGATTGGTCCTGCTTTGAGCAGGGGTTGGACTAGATGGCCTACTGAAGTCCCTTCCAACCCTGATAGTCTATGATTCTATGTTCAGACACATCTTTGTGAATTGTGGTTTGGCTCTATAGACAAGTTGTCTTCTTCCGTCTGACTGTGTGACTGCTTTGTATTATCGACGCACTCACTACAGCCACAGAGCAAACATCAGTTCCTCCAGCTTTAAAATGAAGTTTCAGCCTGGAGCCTGATTTGATGCCGCCTACAACTTGTGTAGCCATTTACATTCATGCAAACATCAATATAAAGTGGGTTTTAAATATATCAAATCCAAACTCTCCATCTTTCACTTCCCATTTTAAACATGATTTGCACAGGTGTTAATGGCTACCCAAGGTGAAAAGCTGGGGAGAGCCAAGCCCACAGAATCAGGAATAGCCTCCACATCTCTTTAGCTCCAGAGGCCTGTAAATCTTTCAGTGGCCAGGGGCAATCAAAAGCTAATTTCTGCCACTTAAGTCTCTAGACTTTCTCTATACCCCAGTGAGTAAATGCATCAGGAAAATAAACCCCTAAAGGCATTGCACATTTCCATTCTAAGGAGTGAAAAATGTTTAATGTTCTCCGCAGTGAAATACTGCTGGAGAAAAGAGGGACTGAGGGAAAAATATAGCCAATCCTACACCCTTGGGACAGGCTAGACTCTTAGAAAGGGTTTTGCTTACTGTACTTGAATTAGGCCTGCCAGAGCTGATTTTTGCTTGGTTGGTTAGTTTGGGGTTTGGTTGTTTTGTTTTGTTTTAATTTTAATTACTTTTCTAAAAATAATATATAACACGTAAGAGACCATGAATAGTTAAGCCCCTTTTTAAAATATATATAAATAGATCTATGGCCAAGTCACCAAAATGTCATGTTTTCAATTGAACCAACAATAACAGCACAATGAAAAAAACTGTCCTGACTTCTGCCCTTAACTCCCCTAGCTGGATTTCAACCAATGACCTATATCTGGATGGTACTATGCCATTATGAATCCCCTGAGCCATCCACTCACTCTCTCTAGATGCAGTTTTATTGTTTTAAGCAGGCTAAGCTCTAAGCAGGTGATTTTTCTCAAGCACTCCTTTCTTAAAGAATAGTCCAGTTGTGGAGAGAGTACAGATTCTTTTCTCTCTCATGCAAAAAGTAATGAAGCTATTTCACTATGAAATGTATCTGAATAACATCCCTATTTATGAATATGAACAGATTTTTAAAAGCAAAAAATTCCCTCTTTTGTCACTGAACTAGAATGTAAGCATATCTCTACTGGACATATGGTCAAGCTTCATATCCCAAAAGGTTTATGCATAATCTATTTATTTTCCTCTATCAAGGCTTTAACATGTCCTTTGTTCCCTACTATCTTCTAAATTATTTCAGCACTGTCCACTGTTAAAAAAGCAAACAAGGTAAAATGTGCTTCTGAAGGCAAAGAATTTGGGCCAGTTCTGACCTCATGCACCTTGGAAGAGTTTTTATATTTTCATTCATTCCTTAAGATGGCATTTCAAGCTTTGTTACAAATTAATCTATTACAAACTAAAGTCATCTTTTAAAGAAACAGGAAACAGTAGTGGATTAAAACTGCACAACCTGTACAATTCTTGGTACTTAATTCTTGATGAGAATGACTTCAAATTTGGAAGCTGCAGAACACATAACAGGTTTCTGGCACAATGTTTAAATCCCATAATAAATTATATTGATATTAGTGAAATGTATTTAATTGTAGAGTTGATTGGACATTCTAAAGGACAGAGCTTGTGGCGAGATATGTCCAGATGTGCAATGTTATCATATGATTGATGTATTAAATCAGTGTACTAAACTGATTCATTTTCCAATTAATCAAATCCAGATGAACGTGATGGGATAAGTATTACTGTTCCTGGCGTTCTGTACCCTTGGAAAGGTTCACAGTGCTTTGAATGTGGTTCTGTTACATATTATGAGATACAGGTTCTCCTAGGCAATGAAGTTAGCCCTGAGAGAGGGACAGAGTGGAGATACATGAGAAAGGAAGGTGTTTAGAAGTGGAGACAGGCTAGAAATAGAGAGAAGGGCCTTCGAACCTATGAGCCCACAGAAGCAAAGCAAACACAAAGAGAGTTGGCCAGAGGAAACAGAGAATGCATCAATATGCTGACAATTTATACTGGATTGAGGATTGTATGAGAACATGGTTCAGACTAGCCGTGTAAATATGGTCACCTGCACAATACTCTCGACAGCCAGTTAGCCAGGCTACCTGATGGACCACCTTGCCTACCTGGTGGAGGAAGCCAGTGGGCTGGTTCTTAAGCCCAGCAGCAGCTTGCTGGCTGTTCAGTACATGCATCCACAGATTCTCTGCCTCCATGTGCTTGTCCGCCCCAAGCCCTGCTCTCGCTCTACTGTTCCAGCCTGGACTCTGCCCTGCACCCAGCTTTGTTCTGATCCTCTCCCAGCCTTGTGTCTGCATCAGAACCAGCCTTGCTTCTCATGCCTGGAAATCCAGTTCTGACATTTGGCCCTGGTTCTGACCCTGGCTCACCCCTTGTTTCTAGCATATGGATGCCAACCACTAGGCCTGACTGTCTATGACCCAGTCCCCTGACAAGAAATCATAGATTTATGTTACAGCATGCACCTGTTACAGGTTTAAGCACTCCATCATGGCGATGGCTGGGGTATAGGAACATGGATAGAAAAGAATAATTGGGTAATGGTTAAAACACAATTTTAAATCCTACAGGCCCCGCAGAACAAAATGTCATTTTTACAGGATCTTTCTGTTAGTCAATGGCAAACACCTGCAGAAAGGATGACAGTTCATCAGCTGACGTAAGTAGGATTTGTGCCTTAGTGTGGTCCCTGGTGTAATAACGTTTTTTGTGCAGATGGGCTCAGCTAATGGCAGACTTGGACAAAGCAGTGGAGAGGAGGAGAAAGGTGACAGGGTGGCTCCAGAGAGAAGGGCAGCTGTGTAAATCTACATGGCGATTCTCGCCTTGCAGCATGAAGCCTTGGTTGAAAAAGCCTGTATCCACATGACAAAATCCATACTGAATAATTCAACCGTAATTGTTCAGTCACTGTAAACGGCTTCACTCCAGACCAGTAAAAGCAATTAGGGCGAGATTATGGCTTGGGGGAGGGCAGCACTAGAGGGGAGGTGGTAAAGAATCCACACTCCATACAGCAACAGGCCTCATCTGCAGCTCTTGTTTGCCCTGGAGGCCACCCCTATAGAAGTGAGGAGATAGAAAAGCTTGCCAGCTGTGAAAGGAAGGCATCATTGCATCCTCTTGCATGATGCATCAGCAGGTGCACTCCCCTACGTATCAGGTAGGATGACCAGATGTCCCGATTTTATAGGGACAGTCTTGATATTTGGGGCTTTTTCTTATATGGTCTCCTATTATCCCCCACTCCCATCCCGATTTTTCACACTTGCTGTCTGGTCACCCTAGCAACAGGGAGCACAAGGAGGCAGACACAAACCCTATCAACCTGTCAGACAGTGCAGCTCCACATTGCCCCCAACACGGGGCTCTGCCTTAACAGCATGAATGAGCCTTAAGGACTTGATCCAGCAAAGTACAGATATTTTAAGCATGGATGGGAGGTTTAATTTGCACACTGGCCTGTCCCACTCTTGTATTTCATCTTAACCAAGGAAATCTTTCTGGCATTGTATATATGCAATTATGTGCCTCCACTATTCAAATACACAACCACTGGGGGGATTATGAAAACTTATTTTTTTAAATCGTGGGATTGAACATATCATTCTTGGTTTCCTTTAACCGAATTAATCCTGGTCCATTTTTTTAATGACTGAGACCCCCGTGCAATAAAAGCAATTTAAGATGGAAATTCTGACTGACTCACTATCATTATGGCAAGAGCAGCTCCACTGTAACACACCATAATATTTTCATGTTTATCTTTTAAAGTGATCAGTGACACTGACAGGTGTCCCCTGAAAGGCTATATGGGATAGGGGTTGTCTGAACCGCATAGACACATGTCCTCTGTCTGAATTTGAATAATACATCAGAGACATTGTGGTTACCTTGGTGGATAGTGTGAATCTACACATTGCAAAAGCATTTTATCTGCAGGTGACTACTGGCCAGCTTTAAAGCCATCTCTTCCAGTAATTCAGCCCTTATCTCCATTTTGCAGACCCAGAACTATCCCTTTCCTCCCCTCGCCCCCACCCCCACATGCTGAAATTATAGCAAAAGCAAATATTTCTGTACCCTGAACGACGCCAGAGCTTAAGCCCTCAAGGGCACAAGGAAAACAGTTGCAGACAAATGTTTATCTTGATTTGCACACACCATGCTGCTGAAGCTTTTTAATCAGAGACCGTAATTGCTCTTCTTTGTTTGGGAAACTCACACGGATCAAATATCAGTCAAGCTAGGGGCGGAAGTTATGAGTGGGAAATGACAAAAAAATAAAAGAAGCCAACAAACACTTGGCAGTGTGTCTGTTCCCTGATTGGATGAGCATAACTCTTAGAATCTGTTTTTTGCTGGGAATCCTCATATTTATACATGTTCAAACTTTCCTTTCTACAACATTTCCATTTCTCAAAATTCATCACTTCCATGACCCATCCTACCAATAAATCAGTTCACTAGAACACCTCTGGAAAGCAGACACAAAACGGGGGAAAACACTAATGAAGGGAATTAGGCTGGGATTTTCAAAGCTGTGTGCCTAACTCCCTTAGACTTCTTGCCTTTGAAAATCCCAGCCTTACATTTTATGGTCTATTCTGGCTCAATAAGCAAAGTAATAGTTGTGTATGAAGAGTGTCCTATTTATTGTACATTATATATTTGGATCCATGCATTTCTGCTGTACTTTATCAAAATCTAATATACATTTACTTACACTTTTTGGTGTGCAGAGACTAATTTCCTGCATGTTTGTACAATGCACAGAGGTTGGCAGCCTTTCAGAAGTGGTGTGCCGAGTCTTCATTTATTCACTCTAATTTAAGGTTTTGCGTGCCAGTAAAACATTTTAACGTTTTTAGAAGGTCTCTTTCTATAAGTCTATAATATAGAACTAAACTATTGTTGTAAATAAGGTTTTTAAAATGTTTAAAAAGCTTCACTTAAAATTAAATTAAAATGGAAAGCCCCTCAGACCAGTCGCCAGGAGCCAAGTAACATGAGTGCCACTGAAAATCAGTTCACATGCTGCCTTTGGCTACCGTGCCATAGGTTGCCTACCCCAGCCTAGCATAACTGGGGCCCTGACTTGGTTGAGGTCTCTAAGTACTACCCATGTAAGTGTTCAATAGTCATAATTAGCTCAACAAAAGGAACCTAGCAGAAATGTGATATTCTTCCATATAATTCACTATTTTCTGTAGTATCTTGAGCTGTCTTTGGTGAGGTCACAAGATTGTCCCACTCTCATCACTAGCATGTTTTTTTATACTTGGTCACACCTGTTGACATTTCTGTCCAAGAAAAGATGATCTGAATAGCAGAGGAAAGAGACATGGAGTCTGCAGCATCTGAAGGAAACAAGACCAGACAAGATGTATTGCAGCAGGTGCCTCACTGATCCATCAAGACATGGACAATCAAAGTATATACAACCTACATATTCTATATGTACTGCAGGCAGGCTTACAATAGATTTTAACCTCAAACTCGCTAGAGAGCAAAGTGGAGAGTCAAACAGAGTCCAAGAGAGAAGTGGTTGTCCTTCCAAAAGTGGACAATCCACTGAAGGGATGTGACTCCATGTGGTTAAGGTTGTTTTATTTGGGACAATAGAAAAAAAAGAATGTTTGCAAGAGTTGCATCTGCCCCCAAAGTATCCCTGATTTGTGGGCATGACAACAGAGAATATAGATTGGACTCCCACCCACTCAGCCAGAAAAAGAAGTACAAGTGTGGGCTTGAAAATGCCAGAGAGCCAGAAATAACATCAGAAAGCTCATGTGCCACATTCACCGTTAGTAGCTGTAAGCACAGCATGTTCATCATCTGCCTTCATTTTTAGCAAGCTCCTTTTAGCCAATATTAACATGGCCCTACAAGTGGGCCAACAGCAGGGGACACATTTTAGACAGCACATAACTTGGGTGGGAGACACAACTCTATTAGCAGTGCTACTCAAGACAGTATTAAAACAAGTCCAACCCATCATCCGTTTATAAATAAATTCACTGTTGTCAGATTGTTACACTTGTTCTCGGGTGCAAGTTTAATGAAATAACCAAATTGATGTAGTTCTTGGGTATCAGATGCAGTATGATAATGCATAACAGTATGTCCCACTTCCCCACATCAGACACTTTTTGTAGAAATACCTCCAAAAGTACCCTTGAACAGGTGATGATCCCCTCCTCCTGGTTTCAAACGAACATACAGGAAGTTCGTTAAAGGTGGCTAGCGACACACTTACAGAGATGGTAAAAGTAACATTGGTATGTAACTTCCTGGATAGGAGAGTGTTTGTGGGTGTTCCACATGAGAGGGAGAGAGAACAGCTGTAAACTCCTCTGAACCACTGACAACCGAAATCCAGATCATTATTCTGACCTCTTTGGTATCTAGGAAACAGGACAGGCATACAGTGAAACAGGACCTGTTGTTGCAATACACTGATTTACTGCAGTTTTCAGTACTGTCTTTATTGTTAGTTCTCCTCTTCTGAGATCATACACCTTGGCTGAGATCAGAAACCACTTCTGCACAAATAGCTAGACATACTATCCAGGTTCTTCTCCATCTTCAGCAATATTAAGTATTGGCCACTGCTGGAGGGACGGCATCAGGCTTGAGATACCAATGATCTGATCCTGTAAAATAAATCTTAATTTACAGAAAAAAATTGAACACGGGATTAAGTTGCAATTATTTGACTCTAGTTTCCCTTAGGGCTGTATGAACCTAGGGTGCATAATGAGAGCTTTCTCCCTGAGCATGGACATAGGAGTAGATAGAATGAATTTCCTTATTAAGCAGAAGCTTTATTTTGTAAATGTAATCCTGCATTTACCTAAGCAAAATTCACAGGCAAAGAGCAGGCAAATTTTCTATGAGTCATGCTTTACAATAAAAAACTGTTCAACGTTATTCCCAATATATACTACCTCAATATGTCACACAGAGTATCTGGTAAATACTATGGATAGCTTACTAGCTTCTTAAGTGAACAGCATCAATATACATCCTACAGTAAAGCCATGTAAAGATTTCTGAGGTTGTACATCCCCTTGCAAAGTTTGCAATCATCCTCTTTACATTAAAAAATAATGAGCTTACTCTCATTTTCAGGTTTTTAAGAGCACAGAATCCCATGGTCACTCAATAATATGAATGCACATCTCATAAATAGTAAATGAAAATGGAGCTCTCTCACCTTCACAGAAGCAGGACTGAAAGCTGTTTGGTCCCTCAGGGAAGCACATTTCTTTCAGAAAACACTCACTTCAGGAGTTCTGAAAATCCTCCCAGTCTAACGGCATTTGAGGAAGAAGGGAGGGTTGAAATGGACACTTACACTGTTTGTTTCTTTTCTCCCTTCTTGATACATCGATTGCACTGACGCTATAACTGTTTTTGCAATGGAAAAGTGTCAGTGTTCCTGGTAAGACCAAAGAACAGTCATTTTTATGGGTAAGTAACACAAATGGTCTATTTCACCAAAGACCAACTCTGGGAAGCGATCGCAGTTAAGCATAATATAGCAGTTACTGAGATGTGTGCCTAAAGGCATCCATGATTATAGGAATGAGAATTAGAGTCCGTAGCTTTGTCAAAAATGTGGACTTCCATATTTTCCCCATTCTTAATATCCTTGTTCATTTTTCTTTCATAATAAAAACCCCATAGTGCCCACAGACCCTCATTATGGATAAGTGTGTTCTGCCAGGTTTAATCCTAGTATGAGATTAGTGTGATAATGTGCCCAAGACTTCAAGATTAGATCTATATGATTAAATACATTTTAAAAAACTTTAAGTGACAGTCCCTTAGAATGTAATAGGTATGAAACTAATTAAAGTCTACAGAAAAGTAGTTCATATAGATGTTATTCAATAAAGCATCTTATGATTCCCTAGGAGGGATATAATTTTCTGTTAAATGGCTAAAAAAAACTATAGAAAAGTTAGCATTTTTGCTCATTCTACAGGACTTTGCTATGACCCGTATTGGGTTTTGGATATGGTTACACAGATTCCAGTGAAGCCAATGGAACCCCTTGCAAGCATTTTCAAAGCAATAATATGGCCATGTAATTGTGACTCAGCAATTGACTAGTTTTCTGACAAATTAAATTAATGCTATGCCATCAATTTCACCACATAGACAAACACACACATCTGTAGTTCTGGATGCATAACACTCTTCTCAGTATGCTGGCAATTCCAAAAAAATTGGAAAAATATTGGTTTCCAGTTGAACCAAAAATGAAATTTGTTAAAAATTTTGACAAAGAGAAAGGTGAAAAAAAATGATTGGGGTTGAATTAAATGTTAGATTTTATTTAAAAAAATTCCAAGTGTTTCATTTTGATTTTGACCATTTTTAAAACATTTTTTGGATGTTTAAATAAAATTAATGGACTTTTCAAACAAAAATTAATTTAGAACAAAAACATTTCATTTTCAAAAAACACAAAACAAAATGTTTCCATTTGGGGGGAATTTTTAAAATACTCCCCCCCAGTCAAGTCGGTGAATTCATCATAAATTAGCTAAACATTTCAATCATAGAATCATAGAAGATTACAAATGGAAGACACCTCAGGAAGTCATCTAGTCCAACTCCCTGCTCAAAGCAGGTCCAACCCCAACTAAATCATCCCAGCCAGGGCTTTGTCAAGCCTGGCTTTAAAAACCACTTAGGATGGAGATTCCACCAACTCCCTAGGTAACGCATTCGGTTTTTCACTACCCTCCGAGTGAAATAGTTTTTCCTAATATTCAATGTAGACCTCCCACACTGCAACTTGAGACCACTGCTCCTTATTCTGTTATTTGCCATCACTAAGAACAGCCTAGCTCCATCCTCTTTGGAACCCCCTGCCCCATACAGGTAGTTCCAAATTCCCCCCTCCCCACTCTTCTCTTCTGCAGACTAAAGATATGTCTTCACTAGCAACATTAAAGCTCTGTCACTGTGCTGTCACACTTTAACATGGCTGTGTAGTCGTTGCATCAGCGCTGGAAGAGTGCACTATCTACCCTGACTCTTTACAGTGCTGAAACTTGCAGCACTTGGAGGCAGAAGGGATGTTTTTTCACACCCCTGAGTGAGAAAGTTGCAGTGCTGTAAAGTAGCAGTGTAGACAGGGTCTAAATAAGCCCAGTTCCCTCAGCCTTTCCTCATAAATCATGTGTCCCAGCCCCTTAATCATTTTCATTGCCCTCCGCTGGACTCTCCAATTTGTCCACATCCTTTCTGTACTGGGGGCCCCAAAACTGGACGCAAAACTCCAGATGTGGCCTCACCAGTGCTGAACAGAGGGAAATAATCATTTCTCTTGATCTGCTGGCAATGCTCCTACTAATGCAGCCTGATACGCCATTAGCCTTCTTGGCAACGAGGGCACACTGCTGACTCATATCTAGCGTCTCGTTAACTGTAATCCCCTAGTCCTTTTCTGCAGAACCGCCACTTAGCCAGTTTGTCCCCAGCCTGTAGCAGTGCATGAGATTCTTCCGTCCTAAGTACAGGACTCTGCACTTGTCCTTGTTGAACCTCCTCAGATTTTTTTTGGCCCAATCTTCCAATTTGTCTAGGTCACTCTGGACCCTATCCCTACCCTCCAGCATATCTACCTCTCCACAATGTCATCCGCAAACTTGCTGAGGGTAGTGTCTATCCTATCATCCAGATCATTAATGAACAAAATTGGTGTCGGGACTGACCCTGTGGCACTCCGCTTGATACCGGCTGCCACCTAGACATCGAGCCATTGATCACTGCCAGTTGAGCCTGACAGTCTAGCCAGCATTATATCCACCTTATAGTTCATTCATCCAATCTATATTTCTTCAGCTTGCTGGCAAGAATACTGTGGGACACAGTGACAAAGAGTCCTGTGGCACCTTAAAGACTAACTAAAGTATTGAAGCATAAGCTTTCATGGGCTAATACCCACTTCATCAGATGCATGCAGTGGAAGTGGGTATTAGCCCAGTTTTCCACTGCATGCATCCGACGAAGTGGGTATTATTTAGTTAGTCTTTAAGGTGCCACACATTTGTCACTTCTGCAATTCCAGACTAGCATGGCTACCCCTCTGATTCTTGACATCATGTGGGAGACAGTTTTTCTCTGGGCCCAGGAGTGGTGGGTAAGACACTCACCCCAAAGGCAATA
>ML677372.1:15168659-15254450 GCA_007922305.1 Dermatemys mawii | reverse complement strand
CTCTGGGCCCAGGAGTGGTGGGTAAGACACTCACCCCAAAGGCAATATATAGGGCACTGGATGGAGACTTGGAAGCCCTGGGTTCTATTCCTGGTTCTGCCATTTTGGCTGTTGGGCAACCAGCAGTTAAATTGTTTCAAGTGGGATTTTCAAAAGCACTGAACTTTGACCTAGGTTTGCTGCTGCTGAAGTTAATGCTAAAACTCCGATGCATTTCATTAGAAACTGATTACTCTCCATGCTTTTGAAAATACCCTCTTTCCATTTTCAGTGTCTTGGCTTCCCCATACATAAAATGGAGATAGTGATACTTACCTCCTTTGCAAAGCATTTTGAGCTCTGTGTCTGAAAAGTGCTATAAAAGAGCTAAACTTTTTGGTTTTAAATTTTAATTTATTCTGTAAACCATTTTCATATGTTTTATACAAAGTATAGGCGGCAAAACTGAGATTGGGTGGTTAGCTGGAGTCTGAGTGAGTAACACTCAAAGGATCATTCATATGACAATAGAGAATGGGCTGGATCCTTTAACTAGTCATATCTAGATGTTTTAACATTTGTGGGTTTTTGAAAGGCTGGGTTTTGCTTTTATATTTTAAAGAAGTTGTAGAATTTTTGCAAAGAAGGGGGAAATATATTAAGGGGTTAACCAGACTCCACGGAAACACATGCTTTCAATCTTAACATATTAAGTCCAGTTTTATATTTAGGAATAAATGTTAGTAGTCTGAAAATTAACTATTTCATTTAACTCCTGAGTCTTGAAATCAACACAATATATTTAATGCTATGTCACAAATCTTGCAGTCCTTACTCAGTCAAATCTTCCACTGAAGTCAATATAAATTCATAACTTCACTTTAAAGTATTCCCATTAAAGAAGTGCATGATGTAAACATTTATAAAATATTTAAAATAATTCCTGTAAATCATGCCCCCTCCTAATATCTTATGCACTTTAAAATATTTGCCTTTTATTACAGCTACTGTACAGTATTCAAGTCATACTTCTGTACTTTAAGGAAATCCATTCTCACCCTTGTAGTACAAAATAGTCTCCCATAATGTGATGATTAGTCAACTTCCAGGACTTATGGACTCTTTAGTAATAAGAGGATGAAGCTTAGCTGATTAAATTTGTACTACAGTCAGGAGGAATTCTTTAATGTGAAAATCAAGAACGCAATCATGCACCTGGAAATTTCTGGATGCCTTGATAGGCACTCCGTTACAAGTCTATTGTCTAAGCCAGTTCTTTCTGTTTATGCAGGGTGAAAACAAATACACAAACTAAAACGAAGGGCTTGAGATTAGGTCTTGCAGAACACGTAATGCACATTTCATTGTTATACCTAAACATCTGCTGTAGTTCCTGTTTTCATAAACCATTTCAATGCATTACCATCCTGGCTAACCTATATTTGATTAGAAGTAAGATTAGCCCTAGATATCAAATCAGCATGTATAAAAGAGGTTAGCATAAATATGTGTAATTCCCTGTTGAGTATTTATAAGTTATTTTTCTTTATGTAGGACAGACAAACTTAACATTGGCATATAAAATGTGTTTTGAGAAACATACAAACAGAAGGATTTTTGCCTACTTAGCATTACACATTACGCATCTGTTCTACACAATGCCAGCTTTCCCTGCCACTGGATTTTCACAGCAGTAGGAAAATAGCAGGGATAAAGGGATTAAAAAGCAATGATTTTTTGTAAAGCTTTATGGGACACATCTGCTATGATCTCAGCTTACTTGCCTTGTCTACACAAGTAAAACACCAGCACAGATAGACTGAAGGACTAAATGCAGGCAAGTGTGTAAAATAAGTATTTTTGCTTATTTTACTCTCTGCACACTTTGGAAGGAGGCTTCATAAGCTGTTATATTCATAGACAGTATTTCAGTGTGGTGATTTTTAGTTCAGAATTTAAAAATCAAGGGACGTACTCAGCGCAATTCATATGTCATGCTCAAAGTATAATGCTCAAGAATTTCAAACACTAATGTCCAGGTTTCAAATAGGCAAAAACTTGTAAACGATGCCACCGAGGGCTGAATTTGACTCAGTTGCCAAGACAAGACACATGAATAGTTCATTGAATTATTATTTGTATTCATTCCCTTCTCCAAAGAGATTAGAGTTTAACCAGACAAGTTGTGGGAGATAGGAAGCATTATCCCCATTTTATAGATGGGGAACCGAAGAGCAGACAGCTTAAGTGACATGCCCAAGGTCACACAGGAAGTCCGTGGCAAAACTGGAGTTAAATCCCAGTCTCCTGAATTATAATTCTATGCCTTAACCACAAGATCAACTTTCTTATTCAATGGATGCATATATATATCTGTAATGCTGGGAGGCGGGGAGGTTGGCAACAGTTACCAAACAGTGATATCTGAGAAGCCAGCTAGTAATAGTCGCCATACAAAATTTCTGCTGTGTGGTACCTCAGAAAGTGCCAATCACTGTACTTAGACAATCACAAGAAACTGTTACAGTTCATCTTTGCAAGTGAAAAATTCTCTCCAGTAGAGGCAGAAGCAGCACAATATCAGCCGATCTCTTTACGATATAACTGTTAAGTAGATCTTTTATCAAGTTCTGTCATTGGCTTTTCATAGAAGTGTATTAACTAAATCTGTATTAAGGTACTGTTTGTAAATCACATTTCTCCCAAACATGGCCAACATTTTACCACTAAACTTGTATCTCTCTGTTATTTGTAAAGCACCTGACTCTGTGGCATCTAAACTGAAAGAATGATGAACCCCGCACAGCATCCCTGGAGGATGCCTTAGACTTATTGTTAGAAATACTGTATTGTCTTAATCTTTCTCGAATTCTTGGCATATTTAGACCTTAGTAACCCAGATGTTTTGTTTGCTTTTTTAAACTATTGCTTTCTTTTTTAAGAACCAAGAAGCAACTTCCTCCAGGGGCACTGTATGGGTTTTACCTTGCATCTACAAGGCCAGCATGTCCCAGGAGTATGTTTTTCTACTCTATATCTTATTAGGACTCACTGATCTCAAAGCTCTTCCATCGTCACAGACCAGCTTACTAACAAGGGACCCAACCACTCCTTTCTGGGGTAAACTTCACAAGAGCGAGCTATGGAGGAGTCAAAATCTGCATGGATCCCTTCATGGAGTTTCTTCCCAGTGACTGTACTGGAAGAGTGGAGTTCCCCACTACCTGACTCTTGTGATGGCAGCGTATCAGTGAGAGACCAAGGCCATTTCTATAGAGAACTTGTGCATCCACACTGGCTGTATGACTTCTCCATGTTACCAAGGTTCTTCTAGTTATATCTATCCCAGCCCTTCCCTTAAAGAGACATTCTGCAGAATAGATCAGACAGCCTAGGTGATATCAACTTACTTACATAAGAACAACAGGGCCAGAAATAGCTGACCCTCCTTTCCTTTTGTCCGCAAAGGTTAAACTTGGATGCATAGATCTCGGAGGCAAAAATTGGCCCTGTGATTGGTATTGCAGCCTGAAATGCCAGGATTTAGATGGCTTAGGCAACATCTACGTAGCCAGGAAATACATTATGTTTGCCCCTATTTCTCTTTATCCTCTTCTTTGCTATTAATTTTGGAGAATACATAAAACCCAGTAATATCGTATATAAGCATTTGCTGTTCTCTCATGTACTCTTGCCCATAGTATTCTAGATGAACAATATTTTAACAAACTGACAAGATATGTGATATTTAGGTTTATAATTAAATTAAGATGATTCATATTAAAAATAAAATACAATTACTCCACCTGTCACATGTGGAAAGGGCTATATAGAGAGAGTTTATCTGTGTAATCCATTTATTAGATTATGGGTCCAAAATCCTCCAGGGAATATATCAGATGTACATGAGTACTCCATTTTACTTTTAGATCACTGACACATTGAGAAAAATGTACATTATCATCTACATTAGCTCCATATTACCCACTCATCAAAGGAGGGTAAAGTGACCTGATTTATGTTGCCCTTTAAAAGTATATTTAGTTGTTTAACTTCAAAAAAAAAGAAAAAGATGCCAGATTGTCACATGTCACATTCTCATCACTGAAGGGGTAGCATAGAAGAGCACCAATGCAATCTTCCCCACACAGCCACCCCGATGTGACTCATCCTCTTTGACCGGGGCATCTGTATGATTAAGTGGGTAGTTGGTTCTCCATGTCTATTCAATCCAAAGTCTCTCTGCTGAGCCTAATAACTAAAACTAATTGTAATTCTGGTGGGGGGTTTGAAGGAGGGGGCGTTGTTTTGTTTTGTTTTTTTCACTATATGGACACCCGTCTACCTGGAACTGAAGGACAACTACTAATGCTTTTCGTATATACCACTGAACAGTCAATATGACCAACTTGGAAAGACATAAAGACATAAAGGTCTTCATATACAGTTACAAAAGTCCCAAGACCTTTAAAGTATGTTATTTATTCCATAAGGAGCCTGGAATAAGTTATGCTTAATTAAATAACTTCTGAGATACCTTGTTCAGATATTAGCATAAGAAACATTGCACAAAATCATCATATTTTTGGCCAGAACATGTCCCTTTTGGGCCCACAGACACAGAAGTCATGTGGATCTACAGATGCCAGTTCAACAGCTTAGCATGGAACCATTCCAGAGTTTCCGGCTTACTTTTATACGAAGATGATTTTTAAACAAATGTATTCCAGAAAAATATATTTAAAAATGAAACACCAGATCATCTGAGCTGGCCAAGATAAGCTCAGTGAAAGACTGGGTGGCCAAGTAAAGGACGAGAAAGAAAGTGGTTTGAAGCCAGGAATGCCTCAACTAGATACAGAGCGGTGGATCTTCACTGACTTACCGAACTGTGTCATTTTGTATCTTAGGCAGTTCTGAATCCAAATGGAAAGTTATTGTTATTATTTGTATTGTATTAGTGCCAACAGTTCCTGACTTTGGGGCTCTTCTATGCATTTAATCCTCCTCTCTATCAAATCAATGGAAAAGCGGTTGGTTTTAATGGCAGTAAGATTGGGCCCTGAAACTGTAAGCTTGATCTCTCACTCGTGTAAGTCAGAAGTGACTCACACTCAATTGATTGCATTGGTGTTATAGCTAAAATTGGCACAAATGAGGCTGGAATTGGACCATGGATGTTTTTTATGATATAGATTGTCCGATCAGTTACTAACTATTAGGTCTATAAATTAATCACAGTTAACGCCTGCAATTAACTGAAAAAAACATTAAAGTGTTATTTTCTAACACATTAATCACTTACTTCTGGGCGGGGAGGGAGTCAGCAGTTAGAGAGAGACCTGACAGAATGATGAACAGTATCTGGACAGGTCCAGTACCTCAAGCTGCCACCAGAGGATGGGAATAAAAGAGCAAAGAGGAAGTGGCTCCCATTCCAGCTCTAGCTGGGAGGTAGGGTCCTGACCCTGTCATGCCCCATTGCCCCCTCTCTCTGGGGACTGACCATCCCTGCTCCACCCCGCACTGTGTCCCATTGCCCCCAGCCAGCCTCTCATTCTGGGGAACAACCCCCTGCATCATGTCCCAGTGCTCCTGGCCAACCCTTTGCTCTGGGGGATCTCCCCATAGAGAACAAGGGCCTGGTGGGCTCAGGCTCCCTGCACCAGTTTCTCCTTTCCTGCCGCATGCAGAGTCCCTAAGGTAAAATCCACCTTCCCTTGCAAACAATGGCTAGCTCAGCTGAAGGGAGCCCACCTAGCACAGTAGAAAGTGTTTAATTGTTCTAACAGTGCGATTAAAAGTGTGATGAACTGCAATTCATTTTTTTAATTGCTTGACAGCCCTACTAAATATATTACCGGATCCTACTGGATCCAGCCCTGGCCAAGAGATCCAAGCTTCATTATTATATATCTGTATCTAGGAATGGAGACACACATTCTGAAAAACCTCTCATAGGCAACAGCCTGTCTTCTTAGCAACATAAGTCACCACAAGCACATCAGGCTGGTACTCAACTCTCCATATTGAATAGGGTCCAGTTCAAGATCTCTGATCTCATATTCATAACCCTTTGTAGATTGGCCCCAGCTACCAGAGAGATTATGACTTCTTCTGACCCTTCTGTGATTGCTACATTTCCCTGGAATATTGGAACCATCGACCAGGAAGGGAGAAACTAGAGAATCAGGGGCCAGAATCTTCAGATGACATGGATCTGGAGGCAAACTCACTCCCATAAGAGAGAGAAATAACTTCCAATCTCATCCCTTTCACAGCTAAATGCAAATCTCATCTATTTGACTTAGTTTCCCTTGAATACGTTCTTCACACATATACACATGTTGCACGCACACAAACCTATAAGCTAACCAAGGTATTTATCCTACGGGCTGTTAAGAAAAAGAGACTATGCCTGTAACTTCCAGGGTTTTTTTTACCTGGGAGCCATTCAGCTGAGATTGAAATAGGGGCCACATAATTATTTAAGTAGACAGACACACACATAGTTTACCTCAGTCTGCAGCTCAGGAGCCTTTGTGTGGCCTGCCCCTCTAGGAAGTACAAAAAATAAATCACTGAGCCTTATATATTCTGGCCCTATAACACCATGACATTTGAGAAGTGGACTTTTATTGTTGGTGAAAAGTAATGATTCACCTCTTTTACCAGATATTAAAGAAATGCTCCCATGCCTGTTCTGCTAACAGCACACAATGGGAATCCGATGAAAGAGGTTTCATACTTTATTTTCATGACTTCGGTTCTTAGGGTAGATGACAATGATAAGACAGCAATTAAACTTAATTTTCTTCAAGGCAAACCAGAATTTTTGAGACACTTATGAGGTTTTATCGTAAAATGGTGAAATAAGATTAGCACTCTTCATTCATGAAATATTCATACCATAAATCATTTGGGGAAGGATGCATCAACCAAAAAGAAAAGCTGCAAAATTAATAATACATAGAAGATGAGGTATGGAATACTTGTCTGAAATTTGAATGACTCGCTTAAAAAACACATCTCAGTATTGTTTCAGGTCCTGGTTCTAGAACTCTCCACAGCAGGAGATCAATATGTATTCATGTCTTGACTCCTTTAAAGAACAGATATGGCAACTGTTTGCACCAGCCTTTCCTCAATAGAGGCAGCAACATTTTGGCCAATCTTCTTCACAAAGAGAGCTCATTGCAGAAATAATACTGCCCCAATCAAAAGAGGAAATGGCCCTTCTGGGTCAAAACTGAGACTTTAATTCTGGCATTTTGAACTGAAGCACCATGGTGACTGATGCACTCAACATATATACTCAAAAAAGATTTTGGAAACTCTATACACCTTAAAAGAGGTGAAAAAGGCTGTGTACAACTGCATATGCCATTTGTGCATGCAATTATTATATCTACATGCATACCGGGCTAAACTGTATGCAAATGACCAGTTATACAAATGATTGGTCATTGGCTTACAGTTACTTACAGATAATTTGCATAGGCTATCATAGTAACTGCATGCACAAATCAGGCAATTTTGAACATAAATACATGCTAACAGTTTAGGAAATTGGGTCAAAAGAAAACCTAGTAGTGTTTCATCTCACTAATATAAAGTGTCATCCAAGCTAAGAAACCTGTAAGCACAAAATGCAAATTTCAATACTTATTTCTCTACTTAACTTGCAAATCAGTTTTCAGTAACATTCATATTTATCTTACAGAAATCCCAAACCATTGGGTATTTTCAGAGACATTTCTTTTCACTCCAGTTCATAGCAAACACTGTTGTGACATACAACTCCAAGACCCTGCACTGAGGATCTGTGTGAAATAGGCTGCCCTCCTTTCTTGTATGGAATTCCCATTGATAACACTAGAGGCTCTCCTTATGGAAATGGACAACAGAGAGTCACAACATAGGTCAGAGATGAGAATTATACACATACTCAGAAAGTTAAGCAGCTTAGTGGTATGGTGTCTTTTCACAGAAAAATTTCAGTGGCATGCACGTTGGAAAATCAGTGAGGGGGCTGCACAGAGTATTGTATTATTAGTCTGAAAATAAATCCTTTTCTGTGCCATCAGACACTGCTTAGGGCATGAACAAGGTCCCAGCAACAATTACTGTCAATATCTACCATACAAATGTATTTATTTACAGTTTATCGTATGAAAGGCTTTGTTTATTGTTGTTTTTATTTAAATCAGCAGCTATTCACAAGAGCAGTGTTGACAATCCTGATTTAAAAATCATGAGTCAGGCTCAAAATCATGAGATTGACTTTAAAACTGTGAGATTTTAATAAATAATACATTTTAGGTTAATTTGCTTTGTGGGTTTTGAGCCTTTAGAGTTCATACTTTCAAGTTTTTCTATGCATTTCTGAGGGCTAGAAACTCTCTCTTTTTAATGAAAACTGAGATTCAAGATAGCTTGATTGCAGGAGCTGGAGCTTTAAGAAAAACACCAACTATCACAAGACTTCTGATAAAATCATAAGAACTGGCAACTTTGCGAAATCCTCGCTCCAAAAGCTAGGTAAAGTGCATGTGAGTAATTATTTGTCAATACATAGCTGCTATATAGCCCATCATCCAAAATCTTCTTATGCAGCAGTGTGACTGGAACATCCATGAACTGAGGTCTATGGCAAGCAGTGAGTACATGACCTTTATAAATTCCCACCACCTGAAAGGTACAACTGCACCTCTGACACAGCAGGATGACCCTGTGATGTCTTGGAAGAAGGAGGTAGGATGAACAGGCTAATGAGCTACACGAGTAGACAAGCTTTGTATGCCCTGTCATCTTCCTGTATGAGATATGGACTGGCTATAGAGCTTGCTTCTGAGTGAGATACACACCAGATACGTTCATCGTAAGAGCCTTTAATGCACGGCCAACTATGGCTGAGGTTAGCTTTAATAAGGTTTTTAGACACTGCCACCTAGTGGCTGAATGGTATAATATGGTTTAGCATGCCATTACATCTCCCCCTTTAAACTCTACATTCCTGCCATTTATTATATTTATACTATCAGGCAATCTTTGAACTTCAATAGGTATCAGTCTGTTACATATTTTTGAATCATACTGGTTTTCTAATTAAATGATCCAAACACGTAACAACTTGGTCTTCTGGCTATCCATTAACTGTAATAACTGGCTGTAGTCGGTTTTAAGAGTCCTTGAGTCTTCTTCTGCATCTGCCATTTGTAGAGTTTGTTCTGTTGATTGTCCTTCCTGAGCAATAAACTGTAGATGTGGATGTTTTCTGTTGAACTGTCCTCGGTGAACTAACACTGTTGGTGTTGATTGCATATAATCTGGGTACTGAATTATTTTTCTTTACGACAGTTGGAGTTGTTCATCTTTTTTCTCCATCCCATTTGACACAAAACCAAGCACAAGGTTCTAGATCCAGCAAGTATCTGAATGACTTCTGTTGTAAAAGTGTTCTTATGGTCTTTTCGTTTTTTTATCTGATTTGGCTACTCTTTTCATGTCTGGTCACTCTGAAGATAGTTCCAATTTTGGAAAAGAACTTATAATTCTGAGCTGTCTTCTCATCAGAAGTTGTACTGGACTATATCCATAACCACTACTGGTGTTGATCTGTAACTCAGAAGAGCAAGGAATGGATCTTCCTGTTATAGATTTCGCTTGTCTGTCTGTATGGCTCTCTCAGTCTCTCCATTCTCTAGTGAGTAATATCATATTTTGCTTGGAGTGACAGATTCTGCTGCAGTGATTTGTGTTCTGTTGTCCATCGCTAATTGTCTGAAATACCAAAATGAGCAAATGTGCACGTCAGTTTCTGACTACTACTGCAACTTATTATATCTTTCAAGTACATTGGAAAAGTACATTGGTAAACCACAAAACATCCATATTTTGTGCATGTATTACACCACATGCCTTTGGCTGGACATGCATCATCTCTCGGGATATTATTTTTTCCACATCTTTATGAACCCAGGCTGAAATCTGTCCTTCTTAGCCTGGAAGTTCTCTCTCCTGGTCTTATGGGTTTTATGAGAGTGACTTAAAACTCAGGTGTTTGTTTACAGCTTCTAACCTAGTCTCATTTTTTAAGTTGCTCCTGCATTTTGTTCTGCTGCTTAACTAGTTCAGACTGCTTTGCTATCTGTATAACTGAGGCTAAAGTTAAGTCTGTCTTCAGTGATAGCAGCCATAAAAGATTTTTATCTGTTAACCCAATACCAGCCTGTCTCTGAAATTTGCGTGTTTTGCATTCCCAAAAGCAGAGTTTTCAGACAACGTATGCAGAACTCTTATTAAACATTCAACGTGTTCCTTGGTTCTTGAATTCTCTGGTGAAAATACGCCCTTTCATAAACCACATTTTTCTGAGGTTTAACATATGCATCAAACAGCCAGAATCCTTTCACAGTCATATTTTTGACTGTCTTCAGTAAAGTCAAAGGATTTAAAGATGCTCTCCCTACTTCCACATAACATAAATTAAAGGAGATACCTGTATATCTCCAGTTTCTCTGTGGAGCTTGTTTGCAATGTGAAATCTTCGAAAATACTGCTTCCAGTCTGTCCTCTGTGAAGGTTTGTCAAAGCTGAAGTTCTCTGTGGCACTGATGAGTGACATGTTGATGAGCTCCTGTAACCTATGTTGCTTTGTTCCTTCTGGTTCTGTTCTTAGTTTACTTCTGATAGCATGTCATGTTCCTATACCAGAAATGGACTGGCTACAGAGCTTGATTCTGAATGAGATATGCACCAGATGCCTCCATCATAAGATGTTTTAATGCACTGCAAGGTATGGCTGAGGTTAGCTTAAATCAGATATTATACAGACAGTGCCACATAGAGGGTAGAACAGTATAGTACAGCTGAGGTTTCTTTTACAGGCCCCCTCATCATCAGACATGCCAAACCATTAAAAAAAAAAGGCAGAAATTGGGCTTGTTTTTGGCTTAATTGACTTGTAAGTTGCTTGTTGGCTACTTTTTGGCTTGTAGCTTATTATTGTTTGATTTGTAGCAACTTGTTGCGTCTTTTTTTTTTCCGATTGGCTCCCAGCAAGCAAGGGCAATGAGGGGAGGGGCAAGGGGTAAGCATGGGCAAGGTGAGAGAGAGTCAGGAGTGCACAGCAGCCCCACCCCAGTCCCAGACTGCACATTGAGGGGATCTAGTCACATAGAGTGTTGGGGTTCTTAGGGATTGGCTTGTTTTGGCCTTGTTTTGAAATGGGATTAGCTTGATTTTTGGCTTATTGTGAAAGTCAGGGTGCTTATTCACCACATGAAAGCTGGCAACTGTGCGCATCACTTGCAAGGTTTAGCACATAGCCTGAATGGACGTGTGCTTACTGTCTCTTACATTCCTAGTCCACAGTGCTTTTTCAAACTGAAGCATTTTACTGAATTTTTTGATGGAATCAACACATAGTTTACACAAGCCCCATTGCTGGAAATGTTTTTCAGATGCACCACACTCTGGTGCAAGCAACCATACCTTGCTCTCCATAACTGTGTCCCCCTAACTTCTTTAGCAAAATTCCAACCTTTAAAGTGACAGACTGCTGGAAAATATGGCCCTGGTGTTCCACCCAGTTCTGTGTAAAACAGACACTTCACACCAAAGAAAACAGGTTACGTTTACACTAGCATACACTATTACTTCTAGCAGTTTGTCCTCATTAGCAGCTGTGTAGTTTAGCTCACACTGAAACATGCCATGAGTCTTAAATGATAAATAAACACAAGTTTTACATTTGTACTAGCTGTACAAATAAAATATGTCAATACATAGGATCATCGAGGAGTATCCAAACCGAACATAAACACACTGAAATCATCCTCATTAGCTTTACACCCAGACATTGAAAACCCTGCTTTAGAAGCTGACTTTTGAACATTTCAAAATGTTCCTCAAGCATGTTGTGCATCTAATTTAGAAAAATGAAAGACTCGAACTGATGCATATTGTCACATGGCTGTGTAGATGAGTACAGCTGTTTTCTACCTCTGTACATATACAGGATTCTACTAATTAAAATACAGAAAAACCTTAGAGAAAAGGCATTGTTAGCCTGAGTGTGAAAATAAAATGTAAAATATTCCCCCAAAGCAGATCATGCATGCAGTAAGCCTGCAAGGAATACCTCTCTTTCAGTTGCATCTACCTATTTTTGCTTTATGGGCTTAGAAAAAAGTCATTTTTGTGTAAATGGAGTATAATAATTGTATACATCTAACACTTGGAGAAATAAAGGTTACAGTTATTCCGTTTCAAAAGAGAGAATAAATCTCCCCAAAAGAGCCAAGAACAGAAGCTGTTCAGAATATACAGGATTTTGCAAGGAAGCTTCTACTATTATATAATTTCTACACCAATAACGTATGATGGATGGTGGATTTGTAACATGTAGAGTGATGAGAATTCAGAATGCTGTGGAAAGGAAAGAAACGTTTGGAGGCCATTTATGGGATTCTTCTGAAAATTCAATTTCTTTGCATATGAAAAACTTCATTGTACTTTTAATGTGATCTGAATGACCTTTTAGGATTTTGAGAAAGTATTCATTGCTTCAGTGGGAGAGCTGAGGCCTTTACCATGATTAACCAAAGGCCATATTGGCAATGTATTTAATTTATCTTCATCTCATTTAAAAAGAGAGCTTTCCTTGTTATAAATGGTTAAACTGATTTTTTTAAAATCAGTTCCTGAGAAAGTGCCTTATTAATATTTTACATTATTTCCCTAGGCAAAACCAATAAAGCTACCTCATCTTACATGTCCGGACACTTTATCCTGCCTCTGTAAAACATATTGGGACAAATGCTACCTTCAGATAGACCCACGCAAGCCCATGTATATAAATGGGGCTGATCAAGTGGCATCCAGGCTACCACTTACCTAATTATTTGCATGGTATAATAAAAGGGTTTGGATAGTCAGACCACACGTGTAAAAGTCATACAATAGTAAAAGTTGGTTAGGTTCATTTTCATTGATGGCATGCAAAATGGGGGAACAAAGCAATATAGTACCCTTGAGGCATCCATTTTCATTTAAACCAGAGCGATAGATGAATATAAAAAGTTTTGGAGAAGGACTAATTCACACTATGCTGCCAAACTTGCAACTGACCTTGAGGGTCCACATCCACCAGGGAAATGCTAGTGTGATGTTGACTACTCAAGCTCTAGTGCTGTGTGGCATGGAGCAGAATGTTTTGTGCTACATGCAAGCTCTCTGAAGATAACACCTTGAGTCTCTTCTTTTGGACCTCCTTATATTTAGGGACATTCCAGCCTGTGTCTACATCTATCTGGCTGGTGTGTTCAAATCTCACACACTTTGAGTCACACCAGGACCAGAGGTGCCCCTGAAGCACTGTCTTGGAGATTTTGAACACAGCATTTAGCCCAGGCCCTAACCAAGCAAGGCTGGCCTTACCATGAAATGAACTGAGGCGGCTGCCTCAGGTGCCAGACTGGGGATGAGGGAAGGACCACTAGGACCCAAAGTGTAGAAAACTGTGTCTGCTGTCATGCATATGTATTCTCTCTGCTCTAAATGCACAGAGATGGTGGAGTGCTGGGCTGGAGGAAGGAAGGCACAAGAGACACAACACGTAGGCAGGACAAAAGGGGAGAGGGAATAACAGAAAGCAGCAGGAGCTGCAAGGAGAGGAGGAGGAGCCTCTTCTGTACCTCTCTAGCACTCTCAGGGGCCTGGACTGATTAACACCAGCTTCTCAGGGAGCTTCCTGTTTCCTGCTGCTTCCCTGAACCCACTTGAGAACAGGCAGTCAACTGAAATAGTAAGACTCAGTCAGGCCCTTAAGACACTGATATCTTCCCTCACTCAGGCTCTGCTTCCAGCCTATTTGTCCCCTTCAATTGAGTGTTGAGAGTCACTATAGCGGGCACAGAACAGCAGTCATGAGTGAAAGAAGAAAACATCCCTCTGGGGCAGTATTCAGAAAAAGAAAGAAAGCAAAGGAAGCTTTTCTATCTAAGCTGGAAGGAGTTCTCCTGAGATACATAAGAAACAAATGTTCATGGTGAGCCCTCTGGCCCCAGTGAGGATGTAAGTGGTGAGGAGATGCCTGGTCTTCCAGTTAGTCAGAGGGCAGGTGACCTGGTAGCTACTGCAACATTCATATCTCCATCTCAAATGGATGTAACTATGCAAATTCCTGAAGAAAAGCACAGATCAGAGTATGGTGGATAGGCAAGGAACAGCTGCTGCTGAGTTTAATTCCTTAAGTCTAGATCAGGGGTTGGCAACCTTTCAGAAGTGGTGTGCCGAGTCTTCACTTATTTACTCTAATTTAAGGGTTTCATGTGCCAGTAAGACATTTAAAAATTCTTAGAAGGTCTCTTTCTATAAGTCTGTAATATAGAACTAAACTATTGTTGTATGTAAAGTAAATAAGGTTTTAAAAATGTTTAAGAAGTTTCATTTAAAATTAAATTAAAATGCAGAGCCTCTCCCCAGACCAATAGCCAGGACCCAGGCAGTTTGAGTGCTACTGAAAATCAGCTCAAGTGCCGCCTCTGGCACGTGTGCCATAGGTTTCCTACCCCTGGTCTAGATGATTCAGGACTGTGGACCCACTTGAGCAGTAGCCTGAGGGATTTCCTTGTACTGCATGGACCACAGCAAGCGAAAAACTTCATGGTCCCCAAAGACAATGAAACTAGATGTTTCCATCCAACGCATTCCTGGAGTAAAATCCCCAATGGTGACAAAGTAGAGAGCCCATGGTTTATGTATGCAAAACCCCAGAATGCTGCATACTGTTTTTGTTGCAAACTCTTCCAGTCTAATGTTCCAGCCACATTGGGTTCTACAAGAACAAAGGACTAGGAAAGTCTGGCTAGAAATCTGGCATGCCATGAGAAGGCAGCAAATCACCAAAGAACATTCCTTAGGTGGAAAGAGCTTAAGATGAGACTAAGGTTACAGGCCACCATAGATGATCAGCATCAAGAGAAGATTGCATCACAGTCTCTTTACTGGCAAAATGTTCTGAAAAGGCTCATTGCACTGTGAGAATGCTTGCTACCCAAAACCTAGCACTGCGTGGCACTTCAGATCACTGTATATGCCAAACAATGGAAACTTCCTTAACATTGTGGAGCTGATGGCTGAATTTGATGCTGTACTCCAGGAGCTTCTAAGAAGAGTCACAACCTAAGAAATGTACACACACCACTTGGAAACACCATTCAAAATGAGATCATACAGTTAGTGGCAACAAAAGTCAAACAGAAGATTGTGGCAGATCTGAAGTCAGCAAGATATTATTCTGGACTGCACATCTGACATCAGCCATGCGGAAAAAATTACTTTAGTGGTGCATTTTGTAACAATAACAGAACCTCGTGAAAATGCCCCTGCAATGGTGAGTGTCAGAGCATTTTCTAGAATTTATTGACATTGATGATACTACAGGAGCTTGTATGACAAATGTGCTTCTTAAAAAGCTGGAAGATACAGGAATTGCAATAGCTGACATGAGAGGTTAGAGCTACGATAATGGTGCCACCATGAGAGGAAAGAACAGAGGAGTGCAGACACGTATCCGAGAGTTAAACCCTCGAGCTTTTTTTGTCCCATGCAGTTGTCATTCATTGAACTTGGCGGTCAGTGGTGCAGCATCAGCTTCTAGTGAGGCTGCTGAATTTTTTCATGAAATTCAAAGCACCTATGTATTTTTATCTGCATCAGCTCAGCTATAGCAAATTTTGAAGCAACGTCTGGGAACATCCTCTCAGACACTGAAACCACTGAGTGCCACATGATGGGAAAGTCAAATGGAGGCAACAAAGCCTATCAAACACCATATTGGGAAGATAGATGATGCCATGATTGCCATTATGGAGGATAATGCTCTGACAGGAACTGTTCATGGGAGAACAGTGGCAGAGGAAAATGGAATCACCAGAAACATACATAACTTCAAATTTCTGTGTGTCTCAATGTTGTGGCATGACATACTATTTGAAATAAATGTTGTAAGCAAGAGACTCCAAGGTGTGACCATGATATATCTGGAGCAATGGAACAACTGGGCAAAGCAAAGTCATACCTACAGTCTTACCGGTCAGATGAGGGATTTCAAAATGTTCTGAAGAGTGCACAGAAATTGGCAGAGGAACTTCACACTGAAGCTATTTTTCCACCCATTCAAGAATACAAGAGTCACCGAAGAAGACATTTTGATTACGAGGCATGGGATAATCCCATGAGACCTCAAACAACAATTCAAATTTGAATTCTTTAACCACGTGCTAGATTGTGCAATACACTTAGTTGAAGAACATTTCATGCCGCTCAAGGAACACAGCAGTATATTTGGGATGTTGTATGATATTACAATACTCCTCACTCCTCTGAAAAAGACCTATTCCAGCAACACAGGACATGAGAGACAGTATTGACACATGAGGACATGCATGCTATTGATGTGAGCAGTTTAGGTGATAAACTAAAAGCCTTTTCAAGATACATTTCAGCAGTATCAACTCCAAAGATTGTTCTGGGATATATGTGCACAAATAAGATGACCACTCTCTTTCCAAAAACTTTTGTTGCTCTGTGCATACTTCTAACACTTCCTATAACAGTTGTTAGTGGAGAACACAGCTTCTCCAAGCTGAAGTTAATAAAAGCACATCCACGCTCCACAATGATACAGGAGAGCTGGTCAGCGTTTGCAACCGTCTCAATAGAGCATGAGCTGGCCCAGGCTGTGGACCTTCACGAAGCAGTTCAAATCTTTGCAACCAAGAAGGCCTGGAAAGCAACACTTTGGTTATTCAAACAAATAAAAATGACAATGTTTACTATGCAGGCAAGAAAAGTTACATTTGCTGTTCAGGCACTTGAAAGTTAAGTGTTACTTAAGATTTCTGAACAAAGCATTTTAAGTTGTTAATTCTCCTTTATTGGGGTAGGTAGCAGTGCAGTACCATGAGAGGAGTAGAACAGGAAGAAGGCAGAATTAAGACCTTTCAAAGTTTTGCCCATACAAGAGAGCATGGGGGCATCATTTGAGCTCCTCGCCCCAGGTGCCAAAATGTTGTGGGCTGGCGTTGGAACCAAGTATCATTCACCTGCTGTCACTCTGCTAGGGAAATCACAGCCAGTTTGCATGGAGAAATCTGTTAGCAGTTCAGTGAATAAAGACAGGGGTCAGTGGTGGAAAAGGAAAGATAAAGAACAAGGTAGGTCAATGAGTCCAGACTGAAAGAATCAGAAAAGAAGAGAAAGAGGAAACAGAGAACAAATGGGAAGCTGATGATGTAGCTGTATCTATTTGAACACTTTCAGGCCCTTCTCAGATTCAAGTTGCTTGTAGGGCTGAAGTTTGAGCCAGCTTCTTTTATAACCCTAGCTAATTCACCAAGCTCCTTTTTAAGCAGTCATTAACAATACATGGACCTAACATCAGTGAGTGATGTTGTCTCACCCTCCTGTAAGAGAATTTCTCACACCTGTAAATGTTCTTTGTGCCTCAAGTAGGAATGCTCTCCATTTATGGCTTCCACATACAATGAGTTTTTGCAGTACAACTGTTACTATTTAAAAAGCAGCATTGGCTAACAGTTACTGCAGAGTGGTGTCTTGAGTGATATAAGCATTTGCCCCTATACTTAGAATGAGAAAATAAATATAGTGCTGACTGGCAAAGATTGAATTTTCAGTGGCCACCACTGTACTTCAGAACACACCACATCTCAGCATCAGCACTACTCTTCTCCATATATTGTTTATTAAATAAATCATGTTGTATTCAGTCTAAATGAAAGGCAACAGCCAAATGGCACTAGGTCATGGGTGCACTGTGAGCTAGTTCCTCTAGTACAGCAGTGCCCAATATGTTCGCCACTAGCCACATGTGGTGAATAGACTATGGAATTGGGGCAAATGCATGACCAATGTGTGGGTCTGTGAATCCACTTTTTCTGGAGTAAATTTTATAAAATCCAAGTACGGATCAAGTATGGATGAAAAGTGTCACACTGAAGTGATTTTGTGCTGGTAGCATCTATTAATTTTTTTGTAATATGTACTTATTTTTGATATTAATAAAAGTAATTTGAAATGTTGTTTGTAGCATGTTTTTAATACTTTTTTATAATGAGGCAAATAAGAAAAATTCAAAACCACGAGGGTGGCTAGCATCAAATTTCTCTTGGACACCGCTGCTCTAGTAGATGTAGCTAGTGCTTAGAATTAGGAAGTCTCGAGACCTTAGGGCTGCGAGGGCAGCTTTCAGCAGATGAACCACTTCTGTGATCTCTGCCCGGGAGAGGAACTCCCAACAGCTTGAAGAGAGATTTGAATCGGCTCAGTGCATGTCCAGGGACGTTAGCACCAAAGCCTAATGACAGTTTAAATATCAGCATTGGTAATTATTTGGCTGATCCAAACCAGAAAACAGAGCCCCCCCCCCCCCCATATTATGAAAATCTGCTCACTCTAAACTAGGAGACGCGTCTGACTTTTAACTCCATGGGTGGGCAGCACTTGGGCTCTGGGAAGAACTTGGTCCTCGTGTTTTCCCAGATACAAGCGTGCAGCGGAGACTGAACATCATCAACCACCCCAGGGAGCGACAGCCACACACTCGCCTTCTTTGTCTGAAACTTGACTGGCCCCGCCTCTTGCATCTCCCCCCTTGTCCTGGCCAAACCCCAGCGCGCAGCCTTCCCTGGGACAAAGGAGAGGGGGCCTGGGGAGGCGAAAAGAGGCCCGGAGGTGCAGAAACGTCCCCAGGCGCCAAAACCACGTCCCCAGGGGCCGAGAGAGCCACGGGCCCGGCTCCTGGCATGGCTGTGAGCCGGGGGGACAGGGGGCCAAACACAGCGCCCTGCAGAGCCTTGGGGCGCCCTGGAGCCGGGGTCCTTTGCCCAGGGGCCAGCCCCCGGCAGCAACCCGCCTCCTTCGGGAGATGACGCCGCTTTGCGGCCGTGCCCCTAGGCGCCCGCGACAACACACCACGCACCGCACCCGGGGCTCCCCACGGGATCCCTCCTTTGCCACGGGTGACCCCGCAGCGTACCGCTCCGCTGCACAGCGCCAGCCCGGGCCCCTCTGTGCTGCCCAGGCACCGGCTCGCATTGTCCGCCCGCGCCGCAGAGCAGCGACACAACGAGCCGGGGTGGGGTCGGGGGGGGGGGGGGAGAAGATGCTGCTGTTGCCATATAGCCCCCCCCCCTCCTCCCCCCACCCCCGCTCCCGGGTTCCCACAGCGGGAGCGCCCCGGCGGGCCCCACGGCGCCGCCGTCCGCACGCTCCCCGCCTTTGTTACCAGCCCCTACAGATGGTGCCCGGCTGGGGTCTCCGGGGGGGGAGGGGGGGGGCTGAGTGTGAAAGGGGAGGGGGGGCAGCCAATCAGGAGCCGGCCCATCAGCTGACCCGCTTTGCTTACACCAGGTGCACGCTGGCTGCGGGCAGCACAAAGCCCCGCGGAGGAGGCGCCGCAGCAGCAGCGGGCGGAGACCGACGGACGGGGCGGGCCGGGCCGAGCCGGGCGGGCGGGCGGGCGCCGCGGCCAGCATCGCTGAGGGCTCGGCCGAGACTTCGAGGTCTTTTTCCCTCTACAAATTGTATCGCGATTCCCCCCCTCCCGCTGCCGCGGGGGCTGGACCCTGAATCCAAAAAATCCCAGCCACGTTCCCCCCACCCCCACCCTACACCCCTCCCGCGAACGGGGCATCGCCTGCCCGGGGGCAGCGGCGGGCGGATGGGCAGCCAGCCCGCTCTGGTCCTCCCGCGTCCCGGCGTGCGGCCGGGGGCAGGAGTCGGGGCTTAAGCATCCGCCGCCCCGCACCCGCCGGGTAAGTGTTTGCTCCGGGGCCGGGGAGGGCAGCTGCAGTGGGGCGGGCAGGCAGCAGTGGGGGCTGCCGGTGCTGAACTGGGAGGTTGGGGGAAGGGGCGCTTCGACTTATGCCGAAACCTGTGTTAAAGAGCCACCCCGGGGACAACCGCGGAGTCCGCCTTTGTCTCTAAAGGCCGGGCAAAATCGGCCTGAAAACCTTGCGGCTACTTTAAACCGGCCTCCCGGCGGAGGGGAGCCTCAGGTCAGGTTGGCGCAGCCGGCAAAGGGTTAAAATTCATAAGGGGAATATAATAAAGTCCCCTCCCCCGTTACTTCCCTCCCTCCCACACACCCACACACCCGCAGGCTGTGATCTTACACGTGCTGATAGGTGTGGTGGTCCCAAGCGATCGCCGCTTCTCTCCATCCTGCTAGAGGACCAGCAGGGAGGAGCTGCTGCTGACAACCCTCTGCCAGGCAGACACAGAGAGGAAAGTTGGCCAGGCGGTGTCCTTTGTGCTGAGAAGGATGTGGGGTAGGGGGCGAGGGAGGATGGGGACAGCAGGAGCATGGGCTTCCCTCTCCTCCAAGGAAATCCCAGCCAGCCGGCTTTTCTGGTTAGGGATCCAGCCACCAGGGTCCTGTCCTTTATAGAAGCTAGAGTCCTCCAGTGAAAAACTGGCTAGTGCCGGGTTTGCCCTGTCCATGGTTAGGGTATTGTTAGTTGCCACCAAAAAAGTTACAAAGGGGTAGTAAGATGACTGCATGGATAGTGACTTCATAGTGCATTAGGGTAATCCAGGGTTGGGGGGAGGGGGACTCTTCGTAAGTTTCAAACCCACAAGGGTAAACAAGAAACTGGATAAGATTTTTTTAAGGGATGTTGCCAGCAATTCAGATGGGCTTTTGGTGTTCCCCTAATAATTTTTAAGGCACTTTGCTTTCCTCCAGGCTACTTCAGTTTTGCTTTTGTTTTATTTAATCATTTTTCCTAGTTCCCTCCCCCTATGTCATGTACTTATCTAGTGCATTTATCTCACTAGTGAACTATTGAAGTAAAACTGACTGCAAGTCATGTATGGAAAAAGTAAAGGAATGAAGTTAGATCACGTTAGGGATGGAGTGAAACTGGTGCTGATTGTCTAGCTGGGGCATGCCTGTCTCCAAATCTCTGATTTGCATGCAAATGTGAGTGTATCCTGGCAGATGTCTTGCCTTCTCCATTCACATGAAGGAATTTGAAAAGACAAGGAGTCTTCCGTTTAACAATAGACCTTCAGAAAATGGAATAAAGGCTCAGTGTAAGTTTTTCTGTTTGGGAATTGTATGAATGGCTGCCACTTTTATCTGAAAACCAAATTCTTTGATTGTTGTTTGCAATGAGATATTGGAGTCATGAGTGCTCCATACCTGTATTAACTTGCTTTGGTAATATTTAAAAGTCTGTGTGAATGAGATGGATGGTAGAGGTAGGGAAGAGAGTCTGATTTGCAGTTTCAGCAGTAGCTGTTTACTCCTAGAGAGGTGTGGCTTTTTTTTTCTGTACTATTATATTTAAAAACACTTCAAGTGACACAATTTTGCCCATTTGTACAATTTTCTAATATTCTACATAACAAACTCAGCAGAATAAAATGCACTAAATCTCACTAGGCTCAAATAATTTGGGGCCAGATCTTGAACTGGTGTAAATTGAAGCCAATGATGTATGCAGATTTGCACTAGCTGAGAATCTGCCCTCAATTTCTTTTTTTTTTTTAATGCAAGACTAAGATTTAAAATATAAAAGTATCACACACTTAGTCCCATTCCACATCATCGTGGCTTAATGTAACAATGCAAGATGCTGAAAATCAATAACCTGATTCAAGTAGTCACAAACCAAGGACTTTTGTTGTCTTCTCCATTATTAGCTTGATAGACAGCACCCTGTGCACTGTTCACCTCCCGGCATTGTGAAGCTCAGTAGGACAAAGGGCTTGCAGCATGAGCTGCACGTGAGTCTGGTGAATATACCTACTAACATGCCAAGAACTAGTTGCCTCTCCTTTTGTTGGAGTCTTATAGGCTATTCTCAAGAGTAAAAGGGCCCATTCACTGAAAGGGGTTAACCCTGCATTCTAAAACTTAATGGAAAGGGGCATCTAAAGACAGAGAGAGAGAGCACGCTTTGTATTAGAGTGTTGGATGCTATGAGGAAGAATACAACAGATGTTAGTCTGCTATTTTACATGTTTCCTTAAGTTATTTAGTGCTAGTTCAATGCATTTTTCCCCGCTAGGCAATAGGGGAAAATGTAACAATCAAACTTAAATCAAAAAATGTTATAGTCGAAAGATGCTAGATCACGCAACCAAGCAATTAGCATTTTCTCTTTATAGCTCCACAGTATTTACCAAGTTACAAATCCTAGTATTAAAGCTCTTCTGTGTATGTTTGTCTGTCTGTCTTCCTTATGGACATTTCTAAATGAGACTATAAACCTTTTATTGGAAAGTAAGTAATTTAGGTGCATATGAAACAATCCTGACAAAAGCCTTACCTCAGGTGAGATCTCATTGTTATCTTAAGTGTTTTATTTGAAGAAAAATATTTTTCTTCAAGTCCTATAAATTGGAATGAAAAGAACTTAGATGCATTTGGATAGATGAAAAAACAAATGAATTAATGGGGGAGGGGGGAAGGATTCCTGATAATGAAATAGGATTTGTTATACCTGTTGAGACTATTGGCCTGTGCAATCTGGTATATTGCCTTTCGTAGTGGCAAATATCTGATGCTCCAGAAGTTGACGCCCCCATCCTTTCATAATGCTGCATGCATACATAGTACCATGCCCTGAAAGGAAGAGATTCCTTCCTCATCCTCCAATTGGGATGTTCAGTTTACACTCTGAAGCTTGATTTTTTTATTTTTTTTTCCAAGAGCTGAAAATATCATGGAATTCCCATTTCATGAAAATATTTGCTTTCACATTCAAAATTTATCTGAATAGACCTTTATACCATCCTTACAAAATGTACATATCCTAATAACTTTATTGAACTTTAAAAGGATCAGTTACAGTAATGAAACTAAAAGACTGCTTGTACCAATCATTTAGACGAGTGCTGTTATATTGGTTAGAAAGGGAAATAGCTATATTGCAAATTTCATGGTATATACAGAGATCTACTTTAATCAGTTTAAAAAAACTAGAAAACATGAATTGTGGAAGACTTTCTGCAATAAGGTAGCAAGTTCACATGGAAAGCAGGCAGATATCTATTTTTTTATTATTCAGATGATTGCTTTTGATATGGGTAGCAAGATCTGCTTTTTAAAACAGAGTTCAGCCTGGGCATCTCATTTCCAGCTCATGGATACAGTAGAAGCATTTAACTCAAGAAGAGAGCTTTGATTAATATTTAATTATCATAGGCTTATACATGCAAGCGATTGCTAGAATTATTTCAAGTGCAAATGTTCTGTTTCCCTGCACTCAAAGCAGCATTCACTAAAGTAATGGACTAACCTCGTTTTAGTTTGATGCAATATCAGGGCACTTTGGAGACCAAGGAAAAGTTTTCTTTAATTATATCTCTTGTGCTCTTATGCTTTCTGTGTACATCCTTATAGCAGCATACTGCAACTGTCAGTGAAGGCAACATTTGGAAGCTCTTGACTTTTAGGGGAAACTAGTAAAACACCTTGCATGAATCATAACTCAGGTACAATATTTAACAACAAATTAATGAATTATGCAAGCTGTATTTTTATGACTTTGCTGTTAATTTTTGTGACTATCAAGGAGGATGCCACCTCCAAACTTATGTAAACAGATTTTAATTTCATTTTAAAATGCCCACTATTGCAAATGGTGACCTTCGTAACAAAAGTCATTGTTTCTAATGTATCAAAGATTACTTCTCAGCCTCTAGTTCACTTGCATGATATTAACAAATAAAAACAAGCTTACCCACCCACATTTTGATTCATCAATATCATTACAGATGTCAACCACAATATTTCAGCATTCTGTGGAGTACTTACTCAGGCAAAACTCCCTATTATGGACCTGATGCAAAGCTCATTAAAGTCAATGGGAAAAGACTTCCTTTAACCTCAGTGGGATTTGGATTGGGTGCCAACTAGATAAGGACTACAGGATTGGGCTAGGGCATCAGGAAGAAATGAAACCAAAGGGGGCAGCGTCAAGTGATATTTACAAGAAAACATTACATTTTACAGCATTATTCAATCAAATACAGTATCTAGCAAATTTCAAAGCTAATTGAAAATGTTTACTGATCAAATGTCCTTCAAAAATTAAAAACTATTCTTACTCTGACTTTATTGCGATGTGTATATTGTAACTAAAGAGCTCTCTGTTCTTTGAAGCCCTGATTAATATAAGTAAATTATAATTTTCTGACGGAAGCCATGCCAGTTCATATATATTCTATTGGCAGACATGTGGTCTCCACAGCTGTCCCCTCATTTGTGTATGAAATAGAAACACTGGTGGCATTTGTAGGTTACCATAGTTACATGAACAATACATGTGTGATACTTCATTCTTCCAAGCTAAAGGTTGTTTTTTTGTTTTGTTTTCTGGCAGACATTTTGTAGGCATAGAACTTAAGAAAATCTATAAAGTTTCTGGATGCATATAATTTGTTTCCCCTTTTTATCTGTTTCCATCATAATAATTCACAGCAATCCTGTATTTCAAATGCTTCTCGTGCATCTTCGCCTAACTAAAAGCCTTATTCTGCAAGGTGCTGAGTTTATAGAGTGGTGAGTGTCACACAGAAGGTGCCAAGCAATTAGCAGAATGAGGCCATTAAATACCATGGCATCTGTAAAGTATATTGAGCTTGTTTCTATAACATAATGTATCTTGCAGACCTTGTCCGTCACACTTTGGTTTTTCATGTTTTGTTCCTATTTCTCTACATAGATGTATGGTCTATGTTAACAAAATATTAGTGTTTGCTTTGATCTATAAAGAAAAATGAGGCAAACACTTACTGAAGGAAGTTCCACCATTAGATCTTTTGTGACTTGACACAATAAATCTACTAAATATGCCTTTAGGAAAAAGCAAACGCAGGAGTTGTAGCTTAAAAAGTGTTCCTACAAGTAGCTTAGGCCAGGCCTACACTAAAAAGTGAGGTTGGCCCAATTACATTGCTTAGGACTGTGGAAAAATCCACACCTACAAATTAGAGAAGATGACCTCAGTATAGACAGTGCTAGGTCAACAGAAGTTGCATCAACCAAGCTACTGTCTCTCACAGAAGTGGCTTACCTATGCCAAGGAGAGAACCTGCTGTAGCATTTCAAATGTAAACAAGCCCATAGTCTCAACACCTAGCGAACTGAAATAAGATAGGGAAGAAATGAGTGACTGTAAAAAACCCAAAACCCCTAATCTACACTAAACCAGTATTATTATATAAAAATACTAAAAAGTGTTGTGCTTCGCAAAGGTTTAGTGTCCTGTTCTGAAAAAGCTAATAAGAGATTCAAGAGACCATTGTTTTATTCTGCATTAAACATCTGATTTTGAGAAACATTAACTTTGTCTTGTATTCTTTGTAGTTATAACTGACTGAGCGGTTGTAATCCTTTAATATATTGAAAGCTGTAGATCAATAATAGAGCATACCTTTTCTTAAGTTATACCTAAACAATACAATTTTAAACTACATTTTCTTATTCATTGTTTTTAAAAAGCAATCACTTTACTACAAATCTGTTTATGTTGCCCTTTTGTGAAGTTTGATAGCTTCTCCCAATCTTTAAAAGTATGACAATGAATACACTGGGTGAGATTTTCAGAACAGTTCAGTATTGACCTAACGTTGCTCCTGTTGGAGTCAATAGGTGTTCATTGATGTTAGAGCAGAGTTAGGTCAAATGTTCTTGAATATCCTACCATAAAATGCTCAACATACTTTGGGTAACTTTAACTTGAAATTTTCCACTGAGAACTTGCAAATTACATTTGTCCAAATTCGGTGGTGATTTTCGTTTGACCTTTTAGTCTAGATCCTGCTATTGACGTAAGTGGCAAGAGAACAGGGACCAAACTTTATTTAGAACAGAGTCTCAAGATTGGCAAAATATTCTTGAGCTAGAAGGTAGATATGAAGTTTAAGGAGAGGCAAGGTAATTTTTAAATACTGGTCTTGAATGTTTAGCCGGACATTGGAACCATTACATCTCAAAACAAACTATGTAGGAGTTATGAAAGTGCCCTAAAGATAGGCTTTCCTTTTATTTTGTACAATAACGTTGATACATAATTCACTTTTCTAAAATGCCAGCCATCATTCTTTTTATGAGAGCATGGTTTGATGCCTTTTCTCTGCTGCCTCACAAAGTTTTATAACAAAGGGGAAAAAAGACTTACAGGCTTTATTTAGGAATTGTTAGCATCTCATTTCCAGATACTTAATTTAATAAACTCCTGTGAATACATCAATTTATATGACTGTCATCTTTGATTAGAGACCTGGCGAGAAACTGCTGTTTCTACAGGGAAGCAGGAGATCCCAAGTCAGTTTCTATACTGAAACTGCAGGGGGATGAAGTGACAATAGGAGCTTTTCTAAGCATAATTTTTTTGATTATACGTATTATATTATATGTAGAATAACTGAAACATTCACTCCAAAAGTACTGCTCCAGATTGAGTTCTTCATTACATGGCCACAACTCCCCAAAGGCTTCAAACGGAAGTTATTTAACAGAATAGGATTCCCTGTGATTAGTAATCTCTTCCGCATTACTTGTTTCGTGGATTGTTACATAATTGCCTAAGACGTGCCATAGGCTAACATTTATCTACGTATTGCAGCAGGAAGTGTAGAACTAAGTATATAGTTTTCAGAGACAGAAATGACTGAGTCCAAAGCTGGACTCCCCCTACCTTTATGCTGCAGTTTATTCAAGAATATGAGCTAAGTGGACGAAATTAATCCCCAAGGAAGCTCTGTTCAGTTCATACAGTGAAGATGCTGGAGTTTCACCGGGGCTGAATTGGCTTGAGTGACTTCTAATAGCTGCATCTCACGCGTATTTCCACATGTCAGGTTCTCTTGATGTTCAGTATTTCCAAGGTAATTGATAGCATTGAGTTTTTGTTGTAGCAGTTGGCCCTCTTGATAGACCAGTGTGGAGCAGTTTTATGCACCTGTCACCAATTCTGTCCCAGATGCCCAGTTTCTAAGAAACTATGTTCCCTTTCCCCACACTGCTGTTCATGTCCATGGGTTTTTGCTATGACATATGCAAAGCACAGTTGCCAACTTCCATGCGGTAAATAAGTACACCAACTTTCACAATAAGCCAAAAATCAAGCCAATCCTATTTCAAAACAACCCCAACATTCTGATTAAATGCCAACAGCATGTAGTCTAGGACTGTGGTGAGCCCACTGTGCACCCCTGACTCTCCTGCCCCACCCTCCTTGCCTTTGCTTGCTGGGAGCTGATTTTTTTAAAAAAAAGCTGCAACAAGCCAATTAAGCCAAAAACAAGCTCAAGTTCTGGTCCCACCCCCACACCCTCCCTGCAGGTTTGGCATGTCTGATGCAAAGTTGACTCAGATAAATCTGGTTCCTAGAAAAGTCTGCTGCTCTTTTCTGAGGTCAGTGACCATCAAACTGCTCACTCCACCACTTTAGGGACTCTAAAGATATGGCCCATGTTATACTACCAGAAAATGTCGATGTTAGCTTGGCTCTCCATCTGTAAAACAGATCTGGCCCTCTGACTGCAATACTTCAAGTGGGACTGCTAATCCCACTTTGTGAGAAGTTTTAAGACAATTAATAGGGGAAAATGGTCTTGCTTAATGTAAATAAAATATTTACATGGTTTCTCCACCATTCAGGAGATCTGTTTGGTTTATGTTCCTTGAATTCAAGCAGCTGTTTTACAGTCAACAGAACTTCAAAATCATTAGCCAAGTTTAGATGCAATCTTTGGAGTTTGCTTTGTTTTCATTAAAAGTTGACATGAGGTCCAATTCTCCACTGACTTTCACTTCAAGAAGCCCCATTTAAGTCAGTGGAGTCTCATAGGGCATTCATCAAAGCATAATTTGCCCTATAAAGTCTTCCTATTTATAATCTTAAAATCCTAATCCAGCACCCAGGGAAGACTGCAAAGACTCCCATTGATTTCAGGGGATCCCAAAACTCTGGTTCAGTTCAACTCCTGTGCTAGGTTTCTAAGCAAGTTCACAGATTGACTTGTCAGCAACATACTGCAGGATCAGGGCCTAAGAAATTAAACTAGCATAAAAGCACTTTGTTAAACAGATCAGGAAGCAGAAAGATTATAAATTGGTATTTGTTGTACATTTTGTTTTGTATTTGCAGATAAATAGTTGTGGTTGTCCAGAATGCAGGAGTTTTAGATTTTATTTTTTTTACGCTCATTATAGAAAGTCTAAATCAAAGCTGTTAAACATGTGGTTGACAGTACATGTAGTCTATCACAAATGTAATAACTCCTATATTTTCTGAAGTTTTTTATGGATCACTTGATTAAGCAACACCAAAAATACCTAGTAAATGCACACCTTGCTAATGCACATATTAGCATGAAGATAATTTATTAAGGCCTTCATCAAATTTAAATTACAAATGATCTACCTCTAATTAGAAACTGATTAAGTTATTGACATTTAAAAAACCTACCATCCTATTAATCCTAGATATTAGGATTATATTATATTCATATATTGCTCTGAATTACAGAAGGTAGTTGTAGATCCTGATTTCACCTGTAGTTAAACAAAGCTGCTAAGTGAACTATTTTCAAGAACCAAAAAAAAGATTGCCAAGAAATGACGACTTAACGCTTTAAAACAACTTCATTACAGTACAAGATATCTTGTGCACTAAGACAAACACTTTATAAATTAGTGGATTAATACATTTATATACAAAACATTTCAGTGTCTGGATAGTCTCAATTAGGTAAAATCTTTACATTCTGAGTTAATAAAAAATAAAGCATCAACAGTTTAAAATCTTTACTGCAAAGTATAAATTGCTATTTTTGTCAATTCCAAGAGTTATTCCTCATCCTATATATTTCTCAGTTTTAAATAAGCAATTGTATTTATGGTAAACTTGCTGATTTGAAAATGAAACACGAGGAACAAAATTTGGGAATAGTTTCTATGTCCTTTTTAAGTGTGTGTGTATGTGTACTATGATATACAAATTCCCCTACTTGCTGCAGGTCTGTCTTTAGATTACGAACTACTTAGAACAAGGATCATGCTTTTTTTCGGAATGGAAAACTCATTGCTTAGCAGATTTTGGGTGCTACTGGAGATGCAGTATGATAAATATTTGCTTGCTGTTTTCAGTTGAGACTGACTTTAATGTTCAGAAGACAACAGTATGTTATCAGCCATTTCCCCCCTCCCACCACAATAGCAATTAATTATTGGTGGAATTAAATAGTGATAGGAAATTTCAAAAAAACACTCCCCACTTTTTCTAAGTAAGGTACTGTGTTTTAGTTTCAAGTATTATATTACCAACAGTGGAAAAAGAACCAGGAGGTTCTCCAGGGAAAAAAAGCTTATGCAGAAAATTTCATATTGAAAACTCTTCAGAAGAGAAGTGTCCTAAGATTCTAGTAAAATTGGAGGTGAAACTATGGTACCCATTAACTTGATGAGAAGTTATTTTCATTAATATCATCTAAACTTTAATCCAGTCTAGCAACAAAACCAAATCAGAGGCTGCTTAATGGAATTGCTTCTATGCTATCTTGACTTGGTTAGTTTCCAAATCTTGTGGCTTGGTGTTAACGGCTTATATATTAGATCTTTAAGCACCTACCATGATTCATCTATTTTCTTATGGGTGTGCTCACAGTACTGAATGAGCAGTCAAAAGCCTCCATACCAGCCAATTCAATTTGCTATTTTATTAACCTATATATATATAACAAAACACTATGTAATATGGGACCTGATCCAGTATTCCTTTCACACACACAATTGCCAATGAAGTCAGTAGGAATGCAGGATTCACCCCCCTACAATATAATGTTTATACACCAGTTGCACAGAAAGAGACACTGTAAAATTAAAGCTTTTGATTGTATTTAATGTTTGATCCTTACGATAATTACCAAGTAATTATTTTAGTACAGCACTATAAAGAAAAATTAACTAAAATTACCGAAGTGCAATTTAACAACAACAAGAAGGCTCTACCCCTCCTTTTTTACTTACTTGTTGGTACAGAATCTAGGCTATAAAAGTAAATGAACTGTTTGCTTATTATCATCGGAAAGCTTATGTGCTTCCTATGGCCATTGCCATTATGATGTCAATCTTATAAATTCACACTTAAAAACTGGCTCATTGATTTTTATTTTTTGGCAACTTTTTCTAGCAAAGATTTCCTGGGTATCACTCACTGTGGTACTAACCACCTACAAAGTGGCTCTGCCCAAGCAGATGGGGAATCCAGACAGGTCACAAAATGGAAGCCTCTGCTAGAGCTGTGTTGGAAGCAAAACTAACCACACTGGAGGGGAACCAGAGGAGGGAGAGAGAGAAAAGCTGTTGTCTCTGGCTTTATGAAATACATGTGCAGTTCAGGCACACACATTTTTCTGTGGTCCAAGGCATTTCTCACACACATCATAGTTTTATTGGTAGAAATAGTAATAAAAATATCACTCATCAGATAAACAAAGCAAGATCATGACATTCTTTTCCAGCACTCCCTAGTGCTCCTTTTTCTTTTGGATGCCACTCACCTTTTGTGCTTCCTTTCAGGTAACGAGCTGTCTAGACTATCGTTCAAAACCCAGTAATCCTAGATTCAAATCTCCATGACCAGCCTTGCATGAAATAGATAAACACGTAGGGGCATAATGCACCGCAAAGTAATTTTGAGATATTCTGTTTGGTACAAGACTGTGCCTAGCTGTTTTCTCTTCTGGGACTGTTGAGAATAACCTGTCACTAAAGTCCAAATTTAGGTGACTTTCAGCAAAATGTGGGCTTTCGTTTTCTTCTTTCCAGTGAAAATAAGTCCATCAGTTTCTTCCAGCCCCTGCCTGGGTAGACACTGAGGAGGGATCGGTGAGAGCCAAGTCAAACTCAGTAACTTTGGCAAGTCTTGGGGTGTGCCCTCTCCTCTCAGTCACTACTGTCCTCCAGCAGGGACCAGTGGTTTGAGAGCTTGCAGCACCACCCGCCCCTGCTGACTCAGGGAACAGGAGTCAAAGTTAAGCTACTGACTATGGCTCTTATCCTTGTCGTCCTCTCCATCAGGATCTATCTGTCATCACATTTTTGAAGTGGCAACCGCTATAATATCTGGATGCCATTAATACAAATAATTTTCTAACTGTAGTACCTTGAAACCCCAACTGAAATTAGGGCCCCACTGTGCTAGGAACTTAAGAGGCAGACCTTGCCTCTCTGAGATAAATGTAAGCCTCTGATCTTTAGAGCCCTGTGCGGCTACAAAATGTTGTATTTGCACGTGATGTGCAATGTGCACACATAGTCCACGAATATCTGCAGATTTGCAGGGCTTCACTGATCTTCCACTGAACAACATGTAAACAGAATGCTGCATCCACTCAAAGCATCCTTGATATACTGGGACCTCTACACATAGCCACTTACAGGAACGAATACACAAGAAAGAGAACAGATACGGCAATATTAGATCCACATTTTTATGGATGGAAACCCGAGGCCTGGATAAATGAAGTAATTTACACATCCCATGGGACGTCTGTGGCAGAGCTGGAAATTGAACTCCGCATGCCAGAGTCCCAAGTCAGAACCTTAACCACCAGACCATCGTTCTTTTCAGTCTTCAATGAATCTTGTCAACAAAGAAAATGGGAAAACCTGAAGTGAGAGGGAAAAAATTCAATTCACAAGCCAGGTGGATGCAGTCAGACAGTTCATCATCCAGAAGAGTGTTTCTGGTTGGGACTTTGCAGATGCTAGTGCAGAGTAAAAGAAAACTCATCCTCAGTAATAACTACAGCATAGTGGGGACACAAGACCTCCATTGTGCAGTCAGTAGGACTCAGAACAGTTTCTCTCTGCAAACCGTGCTCCTTTCTTTTACTCAGTTGTCAGAGCAAGTGTTATTGAGTAAAGGGAACAAGTTATCTAGTGTTAATGGTTACACCTTGCACATAATATATGAATACACAAAGCAGAAGGGGGAGGATTAAATTGTTCAGGGTATTTCAACCATGGAGAAGAGTCTGAATGCATAGAAAGTATACAGAGTCCACAAACGGAGTCAGTTCCATCCTTCTGCAGCATGTTGCTCTGCATCCTCAACTGCAGCAACTTTGGCTATATTCCTTAGTGCAGACCTGAAGGTGTAGTAATGGCTAGAGAAAGGGGCAAGACCTATTTAAACCTAGGTACCAGCATTGTCATGACATGAACACACAAGACCATTTCTTAATGAGCAAAGTGAAGGTTCCAGCATGTCCAGCTTGGAGGAATTTACTCCCTAGAAGAGGGACCGTGCCCTAAATAAAGAGTAATGAAATTGTAAACTACAAGCAAGATGATTGGGCTACTGGCTTAGTGGATCTGGGGGAAGCAGTAGATGTAATATGTTGATTTTTTTTTTTAGTAAGATTTTTCACACAGTCCCACGTAGCATTCTCATAAGCAAGTTAGGGATTCTGGCCTAGATGAAATTAATATAAAGTGGGTGAAAGACCATACTCAGAGTAGTTATCGTTTGATGTCAAACTGGGAAGGCATATCTAATGGCATCCCACAGTGATCAGTCCTGGGTCTGGTACTAGTCAATATTTTCATTAATGACTTGCATAATGGAATGCACAGTATGTTTTATAAAACTTGCAGTTGACCCCCAAGTGGGAGGGGTTGCAAGCACTTTGGAGGGCAGATTAGAATTCAAAACGACCTTGGCAAATTGATCTGAATTCAACAAGATGAAATACTGTAAAGACAAATGCAAAGGACTTCATTTGGGAAGAAAAAATCAAATGCACAACTACAAAATGGGGAATAACTGGCTAGGTGGTAGTACTGCTGAAAAGGACCTAAAGGGTTATAGTGGATCACAAATGACTGAGAATCAAGAATGTGACGCAGTTGCAAAAAGGCTGCTATCATTCTGGGGCACATTAACACTAGGGTTGTATGTAAGAGATGGGAGGTCATCTGCTCTAGTCAGCACTGGTGAGGCTGCAGCTAGAGTACTGTGTACAATTCTGGAAGCCACACTATAAGGAAGAGGAGGACAAATTGGAAAGAGTCCAGAGGATAACAACAAAAATGAACACTTTGACCTATAAAGAACGGCTTAAAAAACTGGACATATTTAGTCTTGCGAGAACAAGACTGAGAAAGGGACCTGATAGTATTCAAATATGTTAGGGGCTATTACAAAAAGGATAGGGATCAGTTATTCTGCAGATCCTCTGAAGCTGTAGGACAAGTAGTAATGGGCTTTATCTGCAGCAAGTGAGATATATGTTCCATATTAGGAAAACCTTCCTATATATAAAGGTAATTAGGGTCTAGAATAGGGTTCCAAGGGAGATTATTTAATCCACATCATTGAAAGTTTTTAAAAACAGGTTGGACAAACATCCATCAGGGCTGGTTTAAGTTTGCTTGGTCTTACCACAGTGCAGGGGGCTGGATTTGTTGACTTCTCAAAGTCCTTTCCAGCCCTACATTCCTTTGATTTTTATGCTCGCAGCTCCAGCTCCAGCGGGAATGCCTGCCCTCAGATTCTTACTATCCAGACCTCAAGAGGACAGCCTCACCTGCTCATCCCAAGAACTCTACGCTACTGCCTACTCTTTTCCCAGCAGACACTTGAATTGAGAGAGGAAAAGGGTGGGTTTTGAAGTTAGATCCAGACTGAGTGGTGAGTAGTAGGGCCTGAGGCACAATACTCAGTAAGTTGGGGAGTAAGGCAGTAGCCAGGCAGGTGGGGCTCCATCCCCTTTGTCTCACATAGTGTAATAGCAATATTCAATTTCTGGCAATAAATGATAGTTACTTTCCATATTAAAGGACTGTCACTGGTTGGGTATTGTGGCTTCAGAAAGCCAAATCAGAAGCTGTGCTGTGGAGCTGCACCGTGAGAGTTTGAGGTGCTCGTCACCACTCACACTTTGGACTAAAGTGGGCCAAATGCAGAAAAAAATATCTTCCGCCCTATTCAGGTGGAGTATTCCAGTCCAATGGGCTATGACATGTACATCCCTCCTCCTCAGAGGAGAATTCACCCTTAATGTCTCCAAAGAGTTCTCAGGAGATTATGAACAAAATAACCAGAACTATTTTATTGCTTCTTCTAAAACCTCATGTATACAGAAAATTTTACCAGAGATTTTTAGTCCATTCATCTTCTAATCACTTCGAATAAAGGTATTAACCATAGCTTTGATCTTTTGCCAATGAGTTCAGTGGGAGGATTGATTTCAGGAAGAACAGGATCAGGCTCGTAAAAGCAGAACACTAATAGGACTGTGGACAACAAAAGCACAGTGCACATTTTCCTAAAGTTTATCTTGTTCCTTTACCATCAATCAAAATGAATGCAACAGGCACATTACTCAGGACACTGGGCTTCAAACTTAGTAATATCACTACTATACAAGTGTATTTTGCCTTGCAGGTTTTCATGGCTTTTGAGTATTTGAGAGTTTTCTTTCTTTCCCTTTTAAAAAGGAAAGGGAAAAAAACCCAAACAAACAGATTACTAGTGCATATAATTTGACAACCCGCTGTTTGAAAGCACTTATTATTCTTGATGTTTCTAATATGACTTGTTAATGCTAATTTGCCAGATATTTTCAAATGGAAGACGACAGAGAGGCACTGTTGCAATTCCATGCTTGAGTTGGTGGCCCATCAATATACAGTAGCTGTATTCTGCACCCATCACTGTGCTTCTACTAAGCGTATGAATGAAAAGAATTTGTCTCCTGTGAATGTACTTCAAGATTTTAATGAAAAGTACTGCATCTGATATGAAGGCTAAAAACCAGCCACAATAAACAATACTCAAAGTGTTGTTGGATTTAATATTAATCTGCATATTAGGAACAGGGCAATCTTTGCATTACTTTCTTTGAGATAAAGAATCTAGTGTTTTTGGAATAACAGATGAAATTTGCTAATGGTGTGTGTTTTCGATGTTTTTTTGTTTTTGTTTTTTTGAACTACAGCAAATCAGCTTCTTTGGAGTATGAAAAGTATGAACACTTAAGCTTTTCCTGCAAACATACTAAAAGGAAACATTAATTTTATTCTTATGGGCTGTGTCTATGAAAAAAAACAATAAAATGCTGTAATTTAAAAAGCAGGCATTATTTGGAAAGAGATTTTTATACCTTAATCTTTTGGGATTAAGCTTCCTACAGTTTTCATCCTATTAATTCATGCTTTTTATGCTCTTGTTTATGCCTTTTCCTCTATTAGCAAGCTCACATTTTCAGATTTAAGATCTACAATATCCTCTTAACAAATTATATCACTTGCCTTATTTTAAGATTGACATTTTCTTAAATTTATACATATAAATCTTATGAACAGTTCTTTTCCCCATCATTTGAAATATTTAATAATCCTTTTTAAGTTTTTTGAATCAGGAGTACTTTTGTGGCATTTTTGGGACTTCTTTTGAATAGTCAGAATTGCATTTTTAACATGATGCTTAGAAAAAGTGCTCTTTTAATAGGCTAGCCATAAACATCCTGGTTGCTTATATAGTTTAAGACCTCAATCCAATTGTTGCCTATTTAGAGTCCCTTTGAATTTTGTGAAATGTAAAGGTCATACTTTTGGAAATCCCTTCCAGACTGGGGCCTAATTAAGGCAGTATAAAACTTAGGCTTAGAATTTTTTTAAAAACTGCACCCAGGTTCTGTGATTTGCATGTATACATGGTAACAACACAAACAAGTCACTGCTTAGATGTCTGTTCAGTCTTTGCATACTCAAAACAAGGCTGTGTAATTAGCAACATGTCATTACCTTTTTTCAAAAAATGGCAACAGTTCTTTAAAAAGACAGGGATTGATTCCAGTCTCACTCCAGTAGAAATGAAAAACAGTCAACTGAAGCCAGTGAAGTTAAAGTAATGAAAAGGGAATCAGGCCTATAATTTGCAGATAGAATCACTAAAAAGATACATGGCAATAATCTTGCAATATTTCTAGGGAGTCACCACTTAACATCTATTCACGCTGTGCCATAGTGTTGCAATCCCTCCTCCCGACCAAAAAGCACCTTGTGAATTCCAAAAGTTTAATTGTGGTCCAGAACTCCCCCAGGAGTAATGCAGAAATTAACATTGTGCATGCAGTATTTCTTTATCCCCCGGCTCCCCTGCAATGGGCTGCAGTACTGCAGTCACCACTAGGGGCTACTGGACCTCACAGAGTCCAGCTTGCACATAGGAGGCACTGCTGGGCAAGAGGGAGAGGAAGCTAGAGGGTTCCTGCCAGCTGCAGTTCCCAGCATGCCCTGAGAGGAGGAGAGGGCTGTGCGCAGGAAACTGCGCAAGCCTGGGATGGAGCATCAGGTTGTTTCTCCCTTTGGATCTCTGGGGAAGAAAGGGAGCAGATTTGGGGTTGGGGGCACACGGCTGGACCTGGGGGGGCAGGGTGTGGAGGGGCAGAGCAACAAGAACTGGATTGTCATAGAGATTTCTTTAATGTTCTACTCCTGGGGAAAATTTTGTGTGTCTGTATTGTTACAGACATACTTGCTGACAGGTATTTTGAAATAAATTACAAAATAATTGAAACTGGTGTGATTGAGAGATAAAATTTGCAGAATTTTAAAATATTGTGTGCAGAATTTTTAATTTGTTGGTGTAAAATGTCTACTCCTGGGCAGTAGTCTTCAATGTTTAAAGTGGAAGCAGGCAAACATGCTTCTGTTACAGTTGCTAAACTTTCTTGATTACAGTTTCACATTAGTCCGATTCAGTTTGCCTTAGCCCATACGGCAGCTAGGTTCTGTGCATTTGTATCAGAGCCTTAAAGATACCCAATCTTTTCCTTGTTACATACCCCACTTTTGATCCCCTGGGTAACCCGCCATCTCAGTGCCACTGCATAGTGGCCATGACAGGTTTTGTATTATTCACCAGCAACTAATCTAGGTTTAATGAGCTGTTTCTGCAAAATTCCTTGCCATGTTAACCTGCCTCTCCCAGATTCCAGTGTACAATGTGAGTAGTTCTATTATTATTTTTATACCTTGTAAATTGATGTTTAAGTTCATCTGCCACATGTGGCAGTGTCATGTAACATGTCTCTTCCTAATGAATGTGGTAGTCATCAGTCCAAGACAGGTTTTTCAGAACTGATTGCTATATTGAGGATGTACCAGACAAGGGATTTATAAACCCAAAAGGAAAGAGACAAATAAGTTACCACAATTCATTAATGCAGCATGTAGACAATTTTCTGAAAGACTGACTGTGTGAGTTAGTCTAACCCCCAGGCAAGTTTAATTTATGCAGCTGCTAACCCAATCATACACTGACTTAGCTGCAATACAAAGAGACTTTTTGTAAAGACAAACTATTGTTGCAGAAATTCTTCAAGCTCTTAGCAATACTAGTCTACCCTTTAACAGCAAACACTCAGATCTGTTAGTGCCAGGTGACTTTTTTTATGTGAAGGTGCTTTGGATTTTACCTTTAAATTTATATTTGCTGGGACAAATGAAAGAGAAATGGCACCCTTCATTAAAAGGCTTCTTTTTTCTCCTAGTAGGGAAATTTTTAAGACCTATGGCTTGCTGGCTGGCAATAGCAGTTATTAACATTGTTTTATTCTTTGTCATTATACCAACCTATTTGTACACATTCTGTATATACTGCTGTTTTGTTGATTTAAGCACGCATACACACATCATCACTTACATTGGAATCTGTTTCGCTGTGCTAGTCAGTCATTCTGTGTGCTATCACCTCATACATCTTTGCAGCTGGTAGCAGAACTAAAATTCAGGATCTTTTGCTCCTCCCACAAAATAACCACCACCTACATAGGCCCTACCATTGCAATCTCTTATTAGTATTAGGGCTTTTATAATCTGCAGGACACCACTATAAGGCAATATATTCTATATCTGAGCGGTTTCCACATTCCATCCTGAAGGGGCAAAAGAAATGACACGCACACAAACTAGTACATTGAACTCAAATTAAGTCTCGCCAAGGTACAATGTAGTAATGGGAATGTTTCTGCTAGTCCTGCTCAGAGGCCAGTTTTGGAATTGCTTATTGATACACAACATGGACTTTAAGGCACCTGAGTACTGATGTTTCTATGCAAAGCAGCTCCGCTTCCCATAATATCATTGCTCCCTAAACCTATCCTGCACCATATCAGTTCTCCCCACCCCCTTCCCTTGAAAACCATGCAAAGTTTTGTGATTTATGGAGTGGCAGGAGTGTTGGATGGCTGTATGGGTTTTTTACTTATTAAAAACCTTGAGAGGAGAAGGTAGGTTTTAGTCTCTTTCACCATACTTCTATTTGGCATATCCACAAAGCCTACTCCTATTTTTGTGTGTTCCCTTCCCTGAGACCACCAGTTGTGTAAAAAATACTCCAGGGCTTTCAAAATTAAAATGTTTTACACAAATCTGATGGCTGGGGAACTACTGTAGACAGCATGCAGCTACTGAGAAAAATCCTAGGTGTGGGGGTATTTTATTTTTACTTTTTTAAAGAGTTGCACAATATTGACCTAACCTAGCAAAATGCTCAGCCTATCCTAGTTAGCACTGACAACCAGTGGTTAAAGATAGGGGGTAATACAGAAGAGCTCAGCTCCTCATTCTGACAGCTGTCAGGAATGGCTCCCCATCCACTTTCCATCTATTTTAAGAACTGCCCTCTGCCTCCTGAAGTTCAGTCAGAGTTTAGGATGCTCTCCATCTCCAGACAGACACTCCTTGACTTTCATATTCAGCCCTGAGTGAAGACAGGTGTTAGCCCTATTTATGTTGAATTGACTATTTCAAATGGTGTCTACACTATAATTGTTTTACTAATTTGGGTTCTCTTCCAGCATATCCATTTTCAAATAAGAGTTCTCTAGGTATGTTGTCCCCATGTTTTCATGGGGGATACTTAAGTGATGAATCTGCCAGTTCCTTTCAAGTTTGACAATGCACTTTTGAAAATCAAGAGAAGACTTACATTAAACAGGCCTTGCCTTCAGCTGAATACTTTTTGTTCTGATTTCTTAGGACTGTGCACACAATAGATTATTTTCTTCTGAGAAATTTAAATGTAATATTCCTGAAAACCACCCCCTGGAGTCTCTTGTTCTATCTGGGCATCTATAACACACTTCCTTCCTGCAGCTTTGGAGTGCCTTGCAGAATTATGCTACTTCCAACAGGTAGTCTAAACATTGGCATTAGTTGCCTTCATCACTTGAACTAGCGAAGGGATCACTTATTTTTTTTCTATTATGGTTGGAAACAACATAGGGAGCAAGAAAATAAAAAGCGGGGAGGGAAAGGTTTACCCCTTTTTATGAAGGGATGGAATTCCCCAGCCACCAAGGGGACTCTAGCTCCTGCTCCCACTCATCTCATTCTCAGTGGGATTTTCTAAAGCACATAGTTAACAGGCACAAGTCCCACTGAAAAATCAAACCACATACATACATAATTCTGTTCAGTATAGCACCATAGAGTCTCATCACAATGAACAGCAAACACATGAGTTACTGGCCAGCAATCTTCCTCCATGTTTTGTGGTCTTCACATAGCCTTGAAGCGGGCCACACTGTGTTCCCATCCAGTCAACTACACCGCTGAACCACACTCACCATGGGAAGCCTCTGCCCCTGGCATCAATCCTCATAAAACTTGCCTTCGCAATCTTCCTCTGGTCATCCAACCCACATGCCCCACAAAATCAAGTTTTCTCTCTCTCATTATCTTGCTGATATCTGGCATTACCCCAGTTAGGCTCTACATTCAGGCGATTACCTCCTCGTTAGTCACATTCGACATATAACTAAACCCAGTAATTGCATTTCAGTTCAAGGCTCTTAATGTCTTCTTTCTTTAGTGTTCATGTCTCGCATGCATATAGCAAGATAGTGAAGACGAGATTGCAACAATTTCATTTTATACTTCATGGCAACATCTTTTGCTTCACCAAATGTGTCACTAGAGCAGCAGTCACAAGTCAAAGATCTGACGTAGACTTACAGTGATGTTTAGCATCCTTCGTAGTTATACAACCCAGGTATTTAAAGTGCTCAATGCCTCCTGAGATTCAGATAAAAATACCTTTGCCTTTTTATCAGACTTAAATGTCACCATTGTCTTTAAAAAGGCAAGATGAATGAGATCTTTTATTAGATCAACTTCTGTGTAGTTCAAGAGCTTTTCTTTCACCAACAGAGCTCTTCTTCAGGTCTGGAAAAGGTACTCAGGGCACCACATTTAAATACAAGGTGAAACAGATTGTTTGTTTGTTTGTTTGCCATAAACAGTTATCTCATGCTCTACAGTTCATTCAAGGTTAACTACTTATGCTAAATAATCTGCATAGCTCAAAAGCTTGTTTTTCACAAACAGAAGTTGATCCAATAAAAGATATTATCTCACCCACCTTGTCTGTCTCATATGCTGGGACCAACACTATCTGTCTTTTTCTAGTAGAGACTTTTGGTCTACAGCTATCCATCTACCACTAATTTTTTAAACAATTTTTACACACTTTTTTTCTTGCCACAATCCAGTCAGATCAATATCCGGGAAGCTCTGATGACCAACTTTTCATCCACCAAGGCTACATGCCCCTGTAGGTTTCAATCTATGGCTTTTAAAAGATTTCTTCAATGTCACAGTTGAAGAGGGTTAGTAATAGCATGCAGCCCTGCCTGAACTATCCCCGAGTCAAATCAACTACCTTGCTCATGCCTCATAAAGACCAAAGCAGTTCTGCTTCCTCCAAGATTTTGTATCAACTTATATTTTATATATAAATATTATATCAATATATATAACTAATTATATATCAACTTATTTTATTATATTTTCACCAACTCCAGCCAACCACAGGATTGCTTATAGGTTTGTGCCGTATGCCGTCAAAACCCCTTAGCAGAAGTCACAAAGACACGGACCACTTTCTCATCATTCTCCAGTGCTTTCTCACATAACAAATACAGATTGAATATTTGTTCTATTCCTTTTGGGAGGTTCTAAATCCAGTTTGTTTTTGCCCTTAGGCACAATTCTCTTCAGAGGGATGTGCAGTAGTATTTTGCTAAGGTGTGTCAATAAGATTGTATGGTAATTTCCTTTTTATGAATAGGAACCATCAGGGACTATGTCCAAGTCTTGGGCCATCTTACCGACTTCCTAATCACGTTAAAAATGTTATGATGCACCAGGATGAGTGTGTCTCCACCACTTTTAATTAGTTCTGCTTATGTGTTATCCACTCCAGGGGCTTTACTGCTTTTCAATGTCTATACAGCTTCCTCAATGTCTTCAATAACAGGGGGAGCTTCTCATGTAGGTCTCTTCTGACATGCTCACTTCCAATGTAGAGTTAAATTTGCTCATATTATCTTGTTATCAGCAATATTTACCCCCAAGAGTTTGGTGAAATGATATTTTTCCTACAAGGAAAACTTTTGAAAAGAGTCTTGATGGTTTGATAGGTCTTCCTAGCAGCATTTGCTGCAAAGGAGTTCTGTATATCAATGTGCTGTTATTTAAGCCAGCCTTCTTTTGCCACTGTAGTAAGTCTCTCTTTCTCATGTCATACAGGAATATTGCTTTTTGCAGATTCATCTCTCTTACTTTTTGCTCTTAACTGCCACTGTTGATCATACAACTCTATATTCTTCTCTGTGACTCAAGACTGCTGCTTTGGGGAAATGGATCCTAGGTGTTTATCCGGGGCCGCTATAATTCTGCAAAAGCTAAAGCACAATATCTGATCTATGTTACCGATGCTGAGGTCAGCAGCTTTTAGCCTTTGTTCAATCATCTTCTTAAATTCCACTTGTTTATTGCTGGTCTCAATACAGGCACATGAGGGATTTTCAAAATAATGAAGTTTTGCCCTAATTCTGCTCCTCCACTGAACTACCTGTTGAAAATCCCTTCCAAAGTTTCTAGCTTCTTTTATCTATATTTTCCCCAACTATTTGTTTCATGGAGTTAATAACAAGAATAGATACATAACCATTTGACAAACAAGGATTTGTGTGCATATAGAGGCACTCTAAAAACCACTGTGAGACACATAAGAGCCCAATTTTGCTGAGGAACTGCAGTTGCCGTTGTAGTCAGTGGGCGCTGAAAGCTAGCACACCACGGGATTGGACCTCCTTTTAAAAAGATCAGTAAAGATGTGTGTTTGCCTAGAGCAGTTTTTAAAAACAACCCCTACACTAGTTTCCCTGCAGTAGGCAGGGGAAGTCGTTATGCAGAAACGCCATGCTGGTGTGTGCCATAGAGTTCTACTCTGCAGTCCCTCTCCATGGGCAGTAGAGTTAGGGAACATGGAATCAAGCTGCATGAGTGAACAGTCCATCTGCCATTATGTAGCTCAAGAAACTTAAAACGCTCTATGCAGAGTCAGCATAAGGACACCAACTGCAAACAATTATCAAGCAGATGCAAAGCCATGCTGTGCCAAGCCTACAGGTAGCACCCTCACCATGGCATCTTGGCATGATTGGTTGCCCAAAACACTAAGGGAAATCATACATGGATATAAAGCAGTAGAACAAAAGCAGAGTTCCCATTCATAATCCTATTTAGCTGTATTCCAGTATGCTTTGCTTTTTCCATAATTACTGGTTCCTTGTTAAGCTCAACGTGGTAGCTTTAGTTGTAGTTTTTCAAACTCCTATGACTTGCTGCCTTTTCCCCCATGCTGATTTACACACTGGTCTCAAGACTGTCATTTGCACAAGCATTAAAATGGGCTAGGGCATCCGAAGCCAGTCAGAATTTGCTTTTTGATTACATTGGATTTTCATTTATAGCTTCATCCAAGCTGCCCTAGGGCTGGATGAGACTGGAGCCAATAATGTGCAAGTCATTTATAAAGAACATTTTTCAGTGGAGGGAAAAAAATTAAATCTATCTGCAGTAGAAAATAACTTACCTAGAGAAGAGAAAAAGTGTCACGGTTAGCTTCTAAAGCCATCTGTCTACAATATTTAGAAACCAAGACTCTATTCAGTAACCTCAGAAATGTACCCTTACACAATATGGGCTATAACTGTAATGTATAAATGCGTTGATTTAAGGACTGAACAAGCAAAAGCCTGGTGTACTTAACCCTTTATCAAAAGCTAATGAATTCTTTTATAGGTAAATAAAAAATGTAGATGTATATGATACATGTAGCTAAAGTAGGGATAAACCAATCATTTGGAATGAATAAGTGTTATGCTCTTTTTCTGTTTGTGGATATACCATGAGAAGAGTTAAAGTCCCTTACATCAATGTATATAATCAATTCCACAAATATCCTTTAGATTTTTTATTTTTATTTTTACTCCTTGAATCAGACATAGTTGAGTTGTATTGCTTACTTGTGATTGGTGATGTGCCTGTTTCCTGACTGGACAAGCAAACTAGCAGTATTGGTTCAAATATTGATGCCTGTGACCTTCACATTCACTTTCTCAAAGCTTTTTTGCCTCTAAGTACCTTTGCTTGACTGTTCACTGGAAATCCCAAAGAAGCGGTGCAGTAACATGGTAGAAACCAACTCATTTAAACATTCAAATTAATATTTGCAACCATTTGCTGGTATTTAAATTGTAATTAAAGCCATTAATTCAGTTCTTTCAGATAGCAAATATATATTATTTCTATGTAAAATTAATCTAAGAATACTGTTCTGACAGACTTTCCCTCAATATGTCAGGGTTCATTTCTGAAAGATTGAGAAAACAGTCCTTTAAGTTTAGAATTCTGGATATCTCCCATACCTTCTGAAAATATATTGTCGCTGCCTGCCAGAATCTTATACCAACATCCCCACCGCCTTAAAAGAATGTAAAGCAAAAACTGGTACATCTCGGGAATTACTATGAAGTTAGAGTATTCACTTTGGGGTCATTCTATCACGAGTTAAATAAAAACATTTTAAGTTTATCTGAATCAGAACCTTCATACTATTCACCACAGAAGTATTCAACTTCCAGAAGACTTTTTGACCTTTATTTGCTCATCCAACTGCTATCTTCCTAATAAACTGATACAGGTTGGAGCTTCTTCCCCTTCATTCACTTTAACCATAGGAAGAGGAATTTCTCTCCTTGGGTTGGAAAGTCAAGCTTTGTAACCCCATTGTCTGTCTGCCTCTCACTTCAATTGTATAGTATATGCTATAGAAGGGACTCCACAGGAGGGAAGACTTGGAGCAGAATTACCTCATCTGGGGAATCTGATTTGGTGCACACTGCCAACTGCAGTTCTCTCTAAAATCACCCTGAGCCATAGCCTGCGAATGCTGCAGAGTAAGAATGGACTGGTTTCTGTGTAGTCAAAAGTGGGTGCTTAATCTCAAATTACTGCTTTCCTTATCAATACCCTTTCTCTGCATTCACAGACTGTTACTGGATGAGAATACTGAGCTTCGGGGAAAGATTTGCATCTAATTACATTACTGCATCCTAATTTCAGTGGACTATGTGGCAAAAAATATTAAAAACTGAAAATTGAGAATTAAATGAATCCACTATATAGGCAATAGTCAGGGACATCAGTTTCCCCTCCCCGCCACCCCAGTTTCCACTGGATATTACTGGAACACTCAACTTTTGTCAAGAGAAGCTACCATAGAGATTGGAATGACCTCAGTTTATGTTAAATCCTACATCAGTGTGTGATTACAGGCCAGGAAGTCTGACTTCAGTACCAGGCAAACTGATTGAAACTATAGTAAAGAACAAAATTGTCATGCACATCGATGAATACAGTTTGCAGGGGTTGGGGGAGAGTCAACATGGTTTCTGTAAAGGGAAATCAGACCTCACCAATCTACTAGAATTATTTGAGGGGGTCAACAAGCATGTGGCCAAGGGGAGTGGGGGTCCAGTGGATATAGTGAATTTAGATTTTCAGAAAGCTTTTGGCAAGGTTCCTCAGTGGTTAAAAGATAGGACACAAAGGGTAGGAATAAATGGTCAGTTTTCAAAATGGAGAGAGGTAAATAGTGGGGTCCCCCAAGAGGTCTCTTCTGGGACCAGTCCTATTCAACATTCATAAATGATCTACAAAAGGGGGTAACTAGTGAGGTGGCAAAATTTGCAGATTATACAAAATTACTAAAGATAGTTGAGACTCAGGCAGATTGTGAAGAGCTAGAAAAGGATCTCTCAAAACTGGGTGATGGCAACAAAATGGCCGATGAAATTCAATGTTGATAAATGCCAAGTAATGCACATTGGAAAACATAATCCAAACTATACATATAAAATGATGGTCTCTAAATTAGCGGTTACCACTCAAGAGAAAATCTTGGAGTCATTGTGGATAGTTCTCTGAAAACATCCACTCAACGTGCAACGGCGATCATAAAAACCAAACAGAATGTGGGAATCATTAAGAAAGAGAGAAATAATAAGACAGAAAATATCATATTGCCTTTATATAAATCATTGGTAAGCCCACATCTTGAATACTGCGTGCAGATATGGTCACCCCATCTCAAAAAAGATATATTAGAATCGGAAAAGGTTCAGAAAAGGGCAACAAAAATGATTAGGGATATAAGAGGCTGCCATATGAGGAGAAATTAATAAGACTGGGACTTTTCAGCTTGGAAAAAAGATGATGGGGGGATAAAAGAGAAATCTATAAAATCATGACTGATGTGGAGAAAGTAAATAACGAAGTGTTATTTACTCCTTCTCATAACATGAATGAAATTAATAGACACCAGCTTTAAAACAAACAAAAGGAAGCATATTTTCACACAACACACAGTCAACCCATGGAACTCGTTGCCAGAGGATGTTGTGAAGGCCAAGAAAAGGTTCAAAAAAGAGCTTGATAAGTTCATGGAGGATAGGTCCATAAATGGCTATTAGCCATGATGGGCAGGAATGGTGTTCCTAGCCTCTATTGCTAGAGACTGGGAATGGGCAACAGGGGAGGGATCACTTGAAGATTACCTGTTCTGTTCATTCTCTCTGGGGCACCTGGCATTGGCCACTGTCGGAAGACAGGATACTGGGCTAGATGGACCTTTGGTCTGACCCAGTATGGCCATTCTTATGTTCTAACTGATATTTCTGAAAACCATTACCAGGTTTGTTTATATGGTGGCAGCTTTACTAGGTTGAGGCCCTACTGTAATGTGCATAGCACCAAATAGAAAATGGCATTCCTTGACCTAAGGAGCTTACAGTCTAAGAAATCTTACTGAAGATTACAATCTAACAGTTTTACTAAAGAATGGCATACTATTTCTCCATTTCCATTTGTCTTTTGTTTCAGATATAGTAGGTCTGTATCTGCTTTCTAAATAAAGGTAATTAAGATAAGTACATCTAATTGGGAGTTCTCTCATCCATAAGTACCCTGGAATATGATTTCCCCAAGCATTCTCAGTTCAGCTGAATGTTGTCATAATCCTTATAGTATGAGCCTAAGCATCTCCTAGTAAATTTCCAGAGGACAAATCTTGATGCCTTTACTCAGTTTTGCCCCATTCTTTACTCAGATCTCATTGATTTCATTAACTGTATCTGACTTGTGTGGTAGACAGTGTCAATATACAGGGGAAATTATCTATCACTAAGTTTGCATATACAAATATTCCATTATAGTGTATTGGTTTGCGTTTTTTTAGAAAGCAAACATCAAGAAGTTTTCCATCAAGAGCCTGGCATATGCGCTGAAGGCATATTTAATGACTCAAATTTTAATGGAATAGGTTTCCCAAATAATGTCTAACATTTTACTTTAATTCAAAGGTTCTTTCATGGATAACTTCAGTCCAATGTGACACTTACAACTGGCAAGCTTTGCATAGTAATTAGGAAATGCTATGAATACGGTACCCACAGATGCACAATGTAATGCAAACAGCTACATTTAGGAGATGGCTTTTCAAATACCGGGCTCAGCCCTCACGGGAGTTGAGTGGGAATGGTTTCTGGGTAAGGACTGCAATATTAGGTTCCACAGTTTGTAGGCAGTAGTGATGAAGACAATCTGGAGTGGAGATTGCTTCCAGCAATAGGGAGAAACCTCTCTCAGTAAGAGAATGAAGACATCAAGCAGGAGGTCTTTTATAGATATCTGTGTGCAAGATACTGACGTATATGTCATGACCCTGATTTCATTAGAGTACAAAAGCCTACTTCTGCTACTAGCTAATGGAATTCCTTTTTTAGATCATAGATCTGCAGTGGGATGCTACAGTTTCTGGATTCAAATTCTGAAAGTCCATGGGGGAGATTGTTCCATATATATTTAAGAGCCTTTTCATTAACAGAAATGCATTAAACGGATACTGAGGGTAGTCTGTTATGTAGATCTATTTTCCATTATTCAGATAGTTTGGACAGTATATCCTATCATCATATGGGAGATCCAGCCATTCATATTTTGGGTCAGTGGAAGCTAAAATTGGAGGTAACTTCCAACCACGTGGAGAGTCGGAGGAGGAGAAAGAGGAATAGTCCTGTCATTATGAAGTTTTTTTTGCTTGTGCTCACTATATGACATGTAAAAATAAAGATCAAAGTTTTGAAAACTATAAAATAAAATGTCATTAGTCCAATAAATAAATGTTCATAATCCATTCATTGTTTAAATATATTTTCCAGCCTAACTTGTAATTTATCAGTTTGGTTTAACCTCCTTTTTGTATTTCTTACGCAAACTTAGTTTCTGATATTCAAGGGTCTGACCTGCAAAATTTTCATTTGGCTTTAACTCCCTAGATCAGCGATCCTCAAAATTTTACCTCGGCAGCCCCTTTCCGCTGTGCCGTGTCCTCTCGTGGTCCAGGGGTATGTCCGCCGAAATGCCACCAAATAGAAAGCTTCTGCTTTCAGTGGCATTTCGGCGGGACAAAAATAGAAACCCCCCGCTTTCACCAGTCTCTCAGGGCCAATCCTGAGGTGGTGTCAGGACACCACAGCCCCCCGTGGGGGCTCTCGTGCCCCCTCTGGGGTGCGCGCACCTCACTTTGAAGACCATTGCCGTAGATACAAGCTAATCACTATTGTTTTGAGTGCAGTTAGACCCTAAACCAGTAGACCCATTCTCTGGAGCTGGGTGAGATCAACCTAAGATGTTGGATGTCTTTGGTAGATTTTTCCATGGTTAGTTGAAATTTGAAGAGAACATCTTGCTAGATTTCAATGCTATTGAACCTGAAATATTACACTGGCTTGGCCTTGAGCCCAAAAATGAACACTAGCCTTAAATCTAATCAGTAGTGAGTTCACAACATTGATTTCCCTGGCCTGCCTCCAGTTGGCAACACATTTTAGTGTGTTTAAATATCTTTAGTGTTTTGCAAGAAAATCAAAACACGCTTCAACATCATTACATTCTCAGTTCGTCTTTTTGTGATGTATTTGTAAATTAAGTGTTTTATTTTCTAGTGGTTACAAATGTTTTAATGTTTAGTCAGCTAGGAATATCAGAAATAGTTCTAATTTGAATCAACTTTAGAAAAGAGCTTCTACCGTACCTAAAAGGAATTTTCATTTAAGGAATTTGGAAATTAAAAGGGTTCTTATTTAAAATAACTATCTAGAGAAGGAAGAAATGTACAAAAATGTATATGAAATGAACATAACATCTGTCCTAATCTGCTTTTCAGGCACCTCTCCAGGAACTGATTTGGATTAACCAGCTCATGCAGCAAAGCTTTGTACAAGCCCTTGGAACAAAGGCGAAAAGTGAAGAGACTCTCTGAAAAGCATCTTCCGTATGCTGAATGTCCAAAAGTTTCAACCAAAACTTTAATTTTTACTTTTTTTTCTTGATACTGATTTATATATTGAGTCTTTTGCTATTTTAAAGGCGTTAGGCAGTTGAACTTACTAGTAAACCAACATGGCTAGGATTAGATTGGTTTTAATATCTTGCCTGTTGATGCTAGAATTGCTAATGAATTCAGTAACTGAGCCTTCCATGCAGAATAATGAATGTCCACAGCTTTGTGTATGTGAAATCAGGCCATGGTTTACACCACAGTCGACCTACAGAGAAGCTACAACAGTTGATTGCAATGACCTTCGTTTAACAAAAATCCCCAGCAATCTTTCCAGTGACACTCAAGTTCTTCTCTTACAAAGCAATAACATTGCAAAGACCGCAGATGAACTCCAACAGCTTTTCAATTTAACAGAGTTAGATTTTTCACAGAATAATTTTACTAGTATCAAAGATGTGGGGCTTTCAAATCTAACTCAGCTCACTACTTTACATCTGGAGGAAAATCAGGTTACAGAGATGACTGACTACTGCTTGCAGGACCTTTGCAATCTTCAGGAACTATATATAAACCATAACCAGATTAGTAGCATCTCTGCAAATGCATTCTCTGGCCTGAGAAACCTTTTAAGACTTCATCTTAACTCTAATAAATTAAAAGTTATTGACAGTCGTTGGTTTGATTCTACTCCTAACTTGGAGATCCTTATGATTGGGGAAAATCCAGTGATTGGAATACTAGATATGAACTTCAAGCCACTCTCAAATTTAAGAAGTCTGGTTTTGGCAGGTATGTACCTCACTGATATTCCTGGAAATGCATTAGTAGGCTTGGAGAGTCTTGAAAGTCTTTCTTTTTATGATAACAAACTGGTCAAGGTTCCTCAGCTTGCTCTTGAGAAAGTTCCAAATTTAAAATTCCTTGACCTCAACAAAAACCCAATTCACAAAATCCAAGAAGGGGACTTTAAAAATATGCTGCGGTTGAAAGAACTTGGAATCAATAATATGGGAGAACTAGTTTCTGTTGATAGGTATGCACTGGACAACCTACCTGAACTCACAAAGCTTGAAGCTACCAACAATCCAAAGCTGTCTTATATACATCGGTTAGCATTTCGTAATGTTCCCGCTCTGGAAAGCCTGATGCTGAACAACAATGCTTTGAACGCAGTCTACCAAAAGACAGTGGAATCCCTTCCAAACCTGCGTGAGATCAGTATTCACAGTAACCCACTCAGGTGTGACTGTGTCATTCACTGGATCAATTCAAACAAAACCAATATCCGTTTTATGGAGCCTCTATCAATGTTTTGTGCTATGCCACCAGAATACAGAGGACAACAGGTGAAAGAAGTTCTAATACAGGATTCAAGTGAACAATGTCTTCCAATGATTTCTCATGACACTTTTCCAAATCATTTGAATTTGGACATTGGCATGACAGTGTTTCTAGATTGTCGGGCCATGGCGGAACCCGAACCAGAAATTTATTGGGTAACTCCACTTGGAAATAAAATAACAGTTGAAAGTCTCTCTGACAAGTACAAGCTAAGTAGTGAGGGTACCCTGGAAATCTCAAATATTCAGATTGAAGACTCTGGAAGATATACATGTGTTGCTCAAAATGTAGAGGGGGCTGACACAAGAGTAGCTACTATAAAAGTGAATGGAACTCTTTTGGATGGTACACAAGTGCTGAAAATATATGTCAAGCAAGCTGAATCTCATTCAATATTAGTTTCTTGGAAGGTTAATTCCAATGTCATGACCTCCAATTTAAAATGGTCATCAGCCACTATGAAGATTGATAACCCTCACATAACATATACTGCGAGGGTCCCAGTTGATGTACATGAATATAACCTCACTCATTTGCAGCCATCCACAGATTACGAGGTCTGTCTAACTGTATCAAATATCCATCAGCAAACTCAAAAGTCTTGTGTTAACGTTACAACAAAAAATGCAGCTTTTTCCCTGGATATTTCCGATCAAGAAACCAGTACCGCCCTTGCAGCTGTAATGGGTTCAATGTTTGCTGTGATCAGCCTTGCCTCCATCTCTGTTTATATTGCTAAAAGGTTTAAGAGAAAAAACTATCACCATTCATTGAAAAAGTATATGCAAAAGACCTCTTCAATCCCACTGAATGAACTCTATCCGCCACTTATTAATCTCTGGGAAGGTGACAGTGAAAAAGACAAAGATGGTTCTGCAGAGACCAAGCCAACCCAAGTTGACACATCCAGAAGCTATTACATGTGGTAACTCAGAGGATATTCTGCTTCTGGTAGTAAGGAGCACAAAGGCTTTTTTGCTTTATTCTGCAAAAATGAAAAGTTGAAGACTTTTGTATTTTTTTGACTTTGCTAGTTTGTGGCAGAGTGGTGAGGACAGGTGGATATTTCAGAATTTTTTAGTATAGCGTATCGCAATTGTTTGACACAAATGGCAGCTTCACCTAGCTTCCAATTTCTTTTTTTTTTTCAGTTCGGCTAAACTTAATGCTGTTCTAACTACAGTACTGAATAAAATTAATGACAGGCTGGGGTTACCTTGTGATTCACAGCTAGCACCGCCCATTTCTTCTGAAGCCATCAGTAGAGAGTACAGTATCCTGCAACAGCTAACATACAGTTTTGAAATGGCATTGAACCAGTTTTATAACACTCTGGTCTAAAAACTCACACTGAGAAAAGACGACTAGATCTTCAGTGATGTTAGTTGACTGTACTGTAATGTTGTATCAACTGATTTGAATGTTTTTGACTTTAAACAATGACTTTTTTCTTTTTTGTACTAGTTGAAAAGGCTTAGGTAAACCTAACAGGCAATAGAAATATGTACATCTGATTTTTTTAAAATATAACAAACTAAATGTTAATTATCTTTATTCTTTTTATTATATTTAGTAGACACTTTTAAAGAATACTAGCGTTTTGTTGTGCTTAATCCACCAACACATGGTGTATAATGAAGGCAAAACTATAATAAATTACAGTTTTGTTCTGATTTTTTTTTAAAACAGTCACAGTAATGTGTTGTTTTTAGTTGTCACTAGTTTGACTGGTGATTGTGTTTTGATATAAAATATATCCAAATTATTATGTGAAATTGGGAGGGGGTTAAAGTCAAATATCAACAGATTTTCAGTTTTTGCTCTAAAGAAGAAAAATGTGTTTTAATGGGATGTTTTTTCTGCACTGTTTTTCAATATTAAAAACAAAGTACTGAAGTATCTAAGCAGAAAGATATCAAGTAGAGTGAGGGCTGTAACCGTATCACATGGAAAATAAAAAGTGCCTCAGCACGAGGGACTGGACTAAAGGACCTCTTATGGTCTCTTTCAGCCCTGTAATTCTATGATACAACTTAGGTACGCATCAAGAAAATACATTGAACGTGGCACATTTTCCTTTCTGTACACATTTAGGTTTATATTATAAGCGCTAAGTTGTATATGAAGCAAGTGTTTGGCTGTCACTGACAATTAAAAAAAGGCAACTCAATATCACTAAGTCAGTTATAATAGTTGAATCCACAAATGTTTACCTGTAAAAAAAAAATCTATTATTTGGTTTACTGTCTTTTAAAGCATCAGTTGCGATATTTATAACTCTGATACAATATCATGTGGAATGGGGGCTTAACAGCCAATATCTATTTTATAGACTTTCAGATCTGTAATTCAAAATACTATACTAAATTACAGAATAGGTTAAGATGGTACAAAATTAGAGAAAACAATGGTATGAATACATGAATAATTTAGGGCTGGATTTTCAGAAGCACTCAAACCTTGGCATTTCTACTCATTAAGATCCTTGACAGGGACCGTTCATTGTGAGGTCACAAAGGGGACAGGGTTTCTAATGAAGCATTTATTGTAGTAATGCCAGCTGCCAAGTGAGGAAGTGGAACATTTTGTGTAGTATATTAATTTTCTACCCCTCTTCTCTTTACCCAAAAGGCAGCTAAGTGCTGACTCTGCAATGATCATTAACTGTGTGCAACATGTGGGATATTTTTGCATACTGATCAGCTATTTTTGAGTTAATGATGAGCACAAATAAATTGTCTGAATGTTGGAAATGTAGTTTTAATTTAAATAAATAAAAAAGAACTTTAGTAACTCAAAAATGATAAATGTTCCCAAAACTTTCTGGTGGGAAACTATCCATCCTTGTCTCAAGCTCAAAGAATTTTTCTTCAGACAGTTATGTCTGAATATGAGAAATAAAATCTCAACATCAACCTAAGCACTGAAATAAATTGCCTAATGAGGCTGTGGAATCTCCATCATTGTCTAACCTACTCTTAAAAATCTCCAAACACCAGTCAGGGATAGTCTACTTTAGTCCTGCCATGAGGGCAGGGGACTGAACTAGATGACCTCTCAAGGTTGCTTCCAGGCCTCTATAATAATTCTATGATAATCTTTCATATAAGTTTCACTGCTGCAAAAGCTTCAATATAATAATTTTATATAGTTTAATGTATAGCTTCCTAAATCTCATATTTTAATTAAAGAGTTTGGTAAAACTATTGGTTGTCATGTCAAAAATCAAGAACTTATATAAAATTCTCTATATGTTTATGAAATCTCAAATCTTTACCTACATGCCCTGTGGTATATGGCTTTTTTTAAAGTGTTTCTTTGACTTGTGGAGAGGAAATGAGGTGGGGAACATATGTTCATTTTGTCATTCTCTACTATATCTGCTTCTTAATGTCAATTTCTGCCTCTTTCTGATGTGCAGCTTCAGAGCAATCATTACCACCTTGTATACATGCAGTTGTAACCTAAAGTTGCCACTGCTCTGATAGAAGACTTGATTAATTGGGATCTGCTTTGCAGGGCAGATGCACTCTTTGTTTCTTCAGTGTAAAGGACACAGTAAGGACAAGGTTGACAGAAAATTATGGTTTCCCACTTGCGTGACATTATCAAATAGTCTTTACAAAATAATTCACTAAGCAGGTGACAGCCTAGGCCCACTCCCCATCTCTTCAGACTTCTGCAGCACTGCATCGCTGTATAATAATACTCAAAGTATAAGATGTCCACAGAGACAATGGTATTGTACCTGAACCTTCTATCTGAACTAGTGCAGCAACAGGCTAATTTGTGTTTACAGCGTTTGCAGTGTAATGGGCTATGAAATAATGTTCAGTGTGTTTTCTGTTGAGAACTCATAGGCCAGTGGTACACACGCATACCTCAGCCTGGATGCCATTTGTTACCTTACTAAAAAGCCATGACATCAAGGAAGAAAGGGCAGGAGAAAAGTCATGCAGTAATTTTGTCAGGCAGCTTCAACATATTTCAATTTGTAATTTTTCCAGGTTCCCAGTGCTAATGGGCACAAGTCTCTGGGTGAAAGAGCTGGGTTACTACACCGATTAACTGAAAAGCGAGAAGCACCAAATCTGTGGGATATATTATCCACAAATAGCCCCTGCCTATATATACTTCAGTCTAGTAACTCAAACTGAGAAGTGAAGGTATATCTACACTGCAGTGTAAGCCTGTGCTTGAGGCTTCACTCAAGGCTAATCCCCCTTGCACCTACATTGCAGTTACACTAACCCAGGGCTCAGACTCTGGGTCTTAAGCCCCTGCAGGGCTGGAGGGTCCAAGCTCGAGTCAAGCTGGGACCCAGTGTCTGAAACCTATTACTTTGCCTCAAGCCCTCGGTGTCATCCAGAGGTAGCCCACGATTCCATGAGAAAACCCTCTCAGTCTTCTCTATCCCAACAATCTGCAGTCCACTCTATTGAAAATGAAAGCACCGTTCCCCCACCTCCTTGGCAAATGGTAGCAGGTCAAGTTAGTGTTAACCCATTCTGTTTTAATCACTGACCTGCAAGCATGCCATTATAGAGCTTCCTATGTTTGCAATGGAGAGTGAACGTATCAAGCCTTTTGCAAAGCGACATGCAGGGTGGACAGCGCAGTTTTCCCAAAATGCATCATATTCCTCGGGCTACAGCGGCCACATTTTGGGATAGGGTGGCGCAAAGGATTCTGGGATATGGTTATTTTGACTCAGGACTGCGCATTGCAGTGTGGATACCAAAGCCCTAAGTTTAAGCAGGTGTCAGAAAATTCTTAATGTAGGTTTAAAATACAATGTAGATGTTCAAGGCCAGGGTTCATGAACATGTGTCAGCTGACTCAAGCCCCACTAACCCTGGGCCTAAATTGCAGTGTAGACATATCCTTAATCACTGCTACTTGGATAATTTTATTTAGTTCTCTGGAGAATTTGGTTCTGCTTATAACAGAATTGACTGGTAAGAGATTAGTCAGACATGTTGCACCTGATTTTAATAAATGACCTTCAACTTTGCATATACAATTTTGGGTTCACAATTTACTGTGGGCATAAATATAAGTATCTGTATGTTTGCCTGATTGCATTCAAAATGCATTTGTGTCAGTAATTCATTGTAGACCCAACATGTCCCTCCTCACAACTGGAGGTTGAGTTAAGGCACTTTAAAAAGGTAACTAATAATGTGTTTTCCTCCACGCTGTTAGACATTTTACAAATCTTTAGCCAAATGAAAGCTGCGGGCCAAAGATGAATATTTCACACACAACTGTAACCTTTTGCAATTTTTTGCTAATAGACTGTGCTATGATTGAATTAGTTCAGTTCTTAATAGTAACTAGCTCCTACGACTTGTGTTCTTGGGTGTATTAGCAAAAATACATTTTTAATATCACCTAAATCATAATCCTGCTAAAAATCAGAGGACATTTTTGCCCATGGACCAAAAAATACACATGCAAATATTCTGATAGGTACATAGTTTCACACATGATTGCATGGAGACTTCAGGTATCCTGGTTTCAAAATCTGGCCTTAAATGAGGCTTGGTTAATATACATCATTGAGTTATTAAAAACCTCAGTTTATGGGAAAGAATGACCAGGTTGCAACTGGATGGTCACCAATTTTGACTGTTTGGGCACTTAATATGTAGATTTGAATGATCTCAGCTGTAGTTTATGCTTTTTAAGGTTTGATACCCATTTTGATAAATTTTGATTGAATAGAGATTTGTAAGTGAACTGTTCAACAAAGCAAAGATGAGCGTGTATCTCAGGACCTGACTAACCAGGTTTCTCCTCAGGGATGGTAAGTGATAAACGGAGTTTCCCCTTTGCAGGGCATGGTACAAACCCTTTCAAGATGGACAGGCTTTATGCAGACATCTTGTTAACAGAGCTGGCCACTGCATCCTACAAAGGAGAACTCCTCTTCTTTAAAGCTCTAGCTCTCTTTGCAAAGATAATCTTGAGGACATGAATCACTACAACCTAATGCAATTAGAGTGCCAAGAGTAAGTGGAATATGCAGCTAGGCACCACTCCTGCAGCAGCAGGGGGATTAAAGCACATCCCTCTGTGCATAGCGAACAGATCATGCTGGACAGAAAGTGTTGAGGGAGGAATAAATTCAGTAAAAACTGTTTCACAGCTGGCTCAAAAACATTAAGAGGGGAGCCGCTTGTTAAAATCATAAACTCTCCCTGAATTCACTCAGTATTGATGTCACTTCAAAGCCCCTCTACGTTTCCCAACACTGCCTCTCCATGTGTACGGGGAATTCACCAGGCAAAGTCAGTAACCACTCACTGGCTGCTCTGCTACCAAGAAATGGGGGGGGGGGGGGGCGGGCTTTTTGTTTTGGAGGAGCAAAGAGTATTTTACCTGGGAAGGTCACACGTTTTGGGCCTTGTTAAAAACAGTGACAGCACATCTCTATAAAAGGAGGAAGCTGCAGCTGCCAAAAACTGACCTGATTAGCCCTCCTACTGTTACTGACATTTTGTCTGTCCTGTTTAACTCCACTTTTAATCTACTCTTCCTTTCCTGTTTCACCCACTCATGCCATTTTTCACATGTGAAATACACTGTGCCCTCTCCCTATAATCCTTCACCGTTTCTTCCATAGTCTCCCCTTTCCCAGTCCCACCACCACACCCTCGACACACATTGAAGGGACAACTCTTTCCCCCTACCCATGAAACCCTTTATGTCCGTTTGTAGCAATGAGATATAACAAGATTATAATTAAGGACTGTTCATTTATATTTTGCTTTGGACTCATTTTCACCCCTTCTGATCCTTGTGCTACTTTCTTCCTCTTTCCAAGGTCTCCCCTTTGGAGACCATCACTGCTGATGATTATGTCAGTAAGAATCAGATCAAGAGCAAGCCAGTCAACATGCAGAATTTTAATTTTAACCTTCAGCCTCCCCCTGTGTTGTAATCCACAAAACTTTCACTTCCACTTAGCAAAAAAGCAGTTCTTTCCCTCCTCCTCCCCATGCCAGCTTTTCCATCCTGAAAATATTTGAACAAGATGAGACACTAGGTAATTTTCCTCCTTTACCATTAAGACAATGGAAAGGCTGATTCTTCTTTCCAGTAAGGCAGAGGAGAATTTCCACAAAGTCTTAATTTTGAGTTTCCATGGTGAAATACCATGTATACAAAGCGGACATCCGTGTTATAACAATACAGCTGCCACACTGACATTAGAAATACTGGAACACACACATTAGCAAAAGCTGGTAGACATCAGTTATTCCAGGTAAAATTTTCAAAGGCACCTAAATGATTTAGGCCCTGAAATCCCAATGATGTTATTCAGGCTGCTAAATACTTTATAAAGACAAGGTAGGTGAGGTAATATCTTTTGTTGGACCAGCTTCTGCTGGCGAGAGAGACAAGCTTTCAAGCAACACAGAGCTCTTCTTCAGGTCCTTGTAAGCTCAAAAGCATGTCTGTCTCACCAACAGCAGCTGATCCAAGAAAATATTACCTCAGCCAGCTTGTCTCTAATATCCTGGGACTGACATGGCTACAATACTACAAATACACTAGAAGATCTTTTTAGGATTTTACTTAGGTGCTTTTGAAAGTGTTACTTTTTGTAAAATCATAATGTTTGAACACCATTGAGGACCTGAACTTAATCTCTGCTACATGGAGGAGGGAGAGGGGGAATTCCTTTTCAGTCACTGGAGTTTAACCTGATTTTCACATACCTAGATGAGATCTACAACTGGCTCTGAAAACTTCAGCTGCAGATTTCTGCTGCTCACAAGCTTAAGATTGGAATAAAAGTGCTCGTCAATTTTTATGATAAATGTTTTTCTTCTAAGGCCTTTTCCGTTGGCTTAGAGCCTGAATTCATTCCAAGAGAAGACGTTTGGGATCAACACTGAAAACTGAAGTTCTTTTTAATTTATGTTACGACTGAGCATAATTATTTTCAGTTTGGACAAGCATCTTCACTGTGCATTTATCCAAAGACCTGAATGGACAGTAATTTAAGTCTGCACTATATTTTAAGGTTATACGGACTCCAACATTTGCAATCCTGGCATTTCATATTAAGCCATAGTAAGACCATGTCCACATGGAGACTTAGTGCACAGCACACTGAGATGTAAATCGGAGCACACGCTTCCGTGCCACACACTGTTGGTGCAGTATCGTAGCTGAGGGGGAATCAGGGGGAGCAACCGCTCCCCGAGGTCAAAATTCCCAAAGTGGTGCCTTTTCAAGTCACCGCCGAAACTGGACATATGAGTCCACTGTTTAACAGTCCATCTCTGTTCGATGTCTTTCTTTAGAGCCTGTGACCATAGTATCGAAGTGCTGAGCAGTAAATTAGAACCACAGAGCAAGGTACAGAGTAGATGCAGGAGCGTCGCTAGGGGCCAGTGGTGCCTTTTCTACTCACCGGATGGCTGGAGCAGGGGGAACTCTTGGAGCTGCCGCCGAAAAGCCGTCACTGAATAAAGCTTCTTTCGGCGGCATTTCAGCGGCCATACCCGCTTCATCACTTTGTCCACCAGCGGCATTTCAGCAGTAGCTCCACCAGGGACATTTTTTCCCCCCACGGTTGGAAAGTGATGGCTTTTTTTTTTTTGGTGGCGCCTTTATTTTTTTCTTGGTCGCTCCCCCTGCTGCTCAGATCTTGCTCTCCCCTGTGTCGATATGGACTTTGCTGTTACACACTGAAAGTACTGTAGGGTGCTGTATGACAGGCCACAGTGCTGTACATTCACACGCTGACCTCCTGCACATTAAATCTCGGTGTGGACAATCCCTAAGCATGCAGATCAAGTCTATCATTTTACATCTTATTTCTAATTTTAAGAAGTGCCCTCCACAATGCACAGGCAATATCTGCACTACAGACTCTTTTCACTGGCTTTTATTACTTTCACTGCAATTTAAGGCACTCCCAGTGGAAAACAACAGGCTTACAGAAAAGAACTACTGCCTTATATCAATGTTTCCATTAAAACTAGGGGAAAAGCAAACCCTATCAATTTGATTTAGAGTTTAAATAGCTCTTACGTGGTTAAATGTGTAGGGTGATGTGCCCTGAACACCAAGAGTCAAAATATGTAAAATGTAGCAATGAGAAACAGTAACATAGGTACCATGTACGTTATCCTTTTTGCTTAAAACCATGTTATTAGCCAAAGGCATTCAGCCATTTCTATCAGCTGTGCTTTCAGTTTGATGATGAAGGGATATCTATTTAACAAGGCTGGGATTATTAGCTGTGCCTCCCAACTGAACGCTGCGGTTTGTACAGGGGGTAGATTGTATAAAGTAGTATCATTAGTCACATTAAATGGATCTTGCTCTTTGAGTACTCCCATAAGAGTATAGAATAGTACTTAACACGTATAAGAGGACTGCAATCTGGACCAGAGAGAGCAAGGGCTAGATCTTCAGCTGGTGTCAAGTGGCAGAGCATCATTGAAATCAGTGGAATTATGCCAGGGTGCATCAATTGTGGATCTGTGTCCAAATGTCTATCAGAACATGTCAATATTGCACACAAAACATCACATTAAAGTTGAAAAGCCAAGCACTCAAAAGTGAAGAAATGCCTGAATTAAGATAAATTGTGCTAATTTAATGTGGGCCCATTGGTGTGTGTACATTTTGAGACAGTCTTTATGATCACATACTATTTTTTTTCACAGGCCCCTGGCCTCATTCAGGGCATGAAATGCAGAGTGTTCACTTAATGAGCAGCTGTTCAGGATCCTGGTTTCTCCTCACTGTCTGATGTGTGGCCCCATGCACTGCACACTATTCTAACCCTGCTCCGAAGGCAGAATTATTAATTTCCTCATGAGCTCTTCACTGTAGTATCTGAATGCTTCACAAAATATAAATTAATGTACTTTCATAACACCCCTGTGAAATAAGGGGATACCATCAGCCCAGCTTTACAGATGGGGAGCTAAGGCACAGAAAGAGAGAGGTCAAAACAATCCACTACTTTTGGGTGCCCAGTTCCCAGTTTGCGGTCTGATGTTTTCAGCGTAATATCAGGTTGCATTTAACATTCTAATCACAGCTCCTACTGTCTTCAGCTGCTGTTGAGGGTTCAGCATTTCTACAAATGAGACCTCAGGGTCTCAAATAAGGCCCCAAGAAAATGAGGAAAACTCAATTAGTGACCACCTCTGAAAAGGCTGGATTAAGTGTCTTTAGTGGCATCGCACAGGAACTCTCTGGCAGAAGCAGGGATTGAATCTGGTTCTCCAGGGTGACATTCAATTGCCTTAACTAGCACATCTTCCCTTCTCTTCCCGTAATCTCCTATCTCATTCACTGCACCCCTTTCAGATTTAGCAACAAATGAAGCAGGGATCCTCCAGACCACGACCTGCTTCACTGCACAATACTGATTCATCCCCAGAGTAGGTCTATTCTGTGCATTGAATGAGGCAGGAGTTGTGTGGAAAAAATATGTATCCTGTAATTAAAAATGGTCTCATAGTGAATATGCATAGGGGGCTGAATTAATTTGCACAGACAATCTTTTGGCATTTCTTAACTTTTGAATGCTTGAACTGCAATCATAAAAATGTTATTTTAATGTTTTTTGTGTGTAATTTCCTAGGGGTTTAAAAAAAAAATGAGAACATGAATTCCATCATACTGACACTCACATGGGTCATCAGCAGGGTTAACCTGGAACCTTTAGATCCACCACACAGACCTCTACCACTTAAGCTAATGTACAGCAATAACTGATCTAATCAAAACAGAGAGTGTCTCCCTATTTCAATCAGGACTAGAGGGGAATGAGACACACACACTTTGCCAGAGTGTTTCACACATATATGCTCTCTCCCCACACCCTACGACCCTCTGGCCTCCATATGCCTCCCATCCCTATGGCTGCCAGATTCAAATGCCTTCCCCAGTCTCCTTTTCCAAGATCCTTTATTCCAAACCTTTTCCCCCATCAGTCCCAGTTCTCTCCCCAACTCCTAATCCAATCTGTCTTCCCTCTCCCTCATCTCTTTTTCCTACTCACTGGTTCTCATTCCCCGTCTCCTTGCCAGCCAGCCACAGTCTCTCACCACCCCAACTCCCTGTCCCAGTCACTCTGCAGGCTTCTTGTCCCAATCTATTTGCCTTAATACCCCCCATAGGTCGGTTCTTCTCCTCCCTGCCTCAGAATCAGGCAGCTTCCTCCCTCAGGGTCCTAACTGGTGGTTACTGAAAGCAAAGGAATGAGAGATTCCCTGCTCTTAGTTCAGGTGCCTGGATCCAGCCCAGCCCAGAGCTGCAATTGAAGGTAAAAGCATGGTCAGCCCTGGGGTGGAACCTGCCCAGCACAGGTGAGATGTTCAGGGCACTTTTCTTCTAAAATCCAAGAAGCCTCTACTGAGCACATGCAAATTATAATTTTTCAAAGGATTAAATTTGGCAAAATGTAGGCAGGATTAGTACAAGGAACATCCTGGACGCAAAGGTCACCCGGCTCCTGCCAAAGTTCAAGTCCCTTTTCCAAAGCATGCAGGTGCTATAGCTACCCAAAGAAAAGGTCATCGGAATGTGTATCCTGGGAGAGATTAGGTTCATTTCCACAGCCTCATTCTCTGGCATGGAAAATTTCAATCCAGATGGTTACATTTCAGCTAAGTTATAAGCAACTGAAAATTGGATTTTACAGTGGGGAGTGAAGGCAAATTTAACAGCCTTGTTACCAGCCCCAGCTATAATATCACCAATAGCTTTAAAACATGCCTCCCTGCTGCCTTCCCATTTAAGGGCCTAATTCTGCACCAAGACTGAAATGAATGAGAAATAACCCTGGAAATCAATGGTGTTTTCTATATGAGGGTAAAATCAGTGCAAGAACAGAATGAAGCCTAAAGGTTACCCATGACAGGGCCTATCAATCAGTTGTGAAATATATCTGGATATGCACTGCAGTCGCCTCTATAAAACATACTACTAATTTTATATGAAACCAATGAAATACACTTAAAGAAGCATGAATCAGTAACCATAATTTCTTGAATTTAATTCTGAAATCAATGCAATAAATCTCAGGTAACCATTGATGCTGGGGTGGGTAGGTTAGATGAAATGTCCTGCCCTGTACCTCTGTTGAGTGACTCAATCGGTTCCCTCTTCTATTCCAGTTCTCCAAGAAGGCACTCTGAATGTGGTAGCAACAGTAGTGGCTGTTCCTGAGAGGCAGATGCTCAGATACTCCAAACTGGCAAAGATGTGTTGAGCACAGGTCAATGAAAGAAGAGCAAAGGTAGCATTAAGCCAATTGTGCAAGTCTTTGATCTTGGGGCATTCCTCCTCCACTCCTGGGAAAATATATAGAGCAGCCCTGAGGCTGCTCTACCTTATGTTTAGCTACCAACAGCCTCAAGGGGTTGTTCCTCCAGTCAAATATCAGCTGAGCACAGAGCCAACCTTTTTTCTGGTCATGTGTCCTCTGCTAGGATCCAAAGGGAGATGATGTAGGAACCACTATTCCTTCCCTACATCACCCTTATGGGGCAGGGGGAGAACATCCCCATATGGCTCCTCTCTGGCTGCTTTGCACTGCCAAAACAATGCATAGAAGCCTTAGCCAGTGTGAAGATTTGACCATTTGAATGGTAGTTATTCCTCCTGATATTAAAATGATTCAGGGATTCTGTTTTTCACATATTGGGCAATAATTGGTAAATTTATAAAACCAAGAAAATAGTTCTAGCGATTGCCAGATATAAGCATGATGTAGCCCAACCTGTTTTGTAGACTTTAGGCACTACCATAAAATAGAGGTTTAATTAATTAATTAATTGATATTCAAGTGCATGCAATGTTCTGTTAAGGCTCTCGAACCTTGACCTGCAAAATGTTATTTCAGTCAAGATCCTACACTAAGCAGAGATCATAAATTTTGGCAAACAACACCATTTCTGAGATATGGCGAAGTATTCTCACGGGTTCATATTGAGGCCAGAAAACTTGTTTAATTTGTGGACTAAACTAGATTTGACCACAGCCTCCAGACATAAGTAGTGCTTTCAACAGCTGTTCCAACATAGTGTCAGTGTCCATGGCCATGAAGTATAGGCATAAACTGTCATGTGTAAAATGACATTATACAGACCATTGGAACATCTGAAATTATTGATGAGATTTAGGCTATTATCTGTGTCTGTCACCCCTCCCAAATGTTCCAGAAACTGAGATGCACACTCTTTGAGAATGTTCTTTCCACTTTATTTTCCAGGTCATCTTTCTCCAAGCTCTCCTGCAAAAGTTGATTACCTTCTAAAAAGTGATTGATGGCTTCATTCTGTGGGCACAGATTCACAAACTTGTGTTGAAGGAATTTGCCAATTTTGGAAAAGGAAAAAAAGAGAAGCAAAAGAGGAACTTGTGCTGAGAAATATCAAGCAAATTTCTGCAAATTGAACATATCCAAGCTCACTCAGGTCTCTGTTGTACTACAGTATATCTTCATTCCATACAGGCTGCGGCAGAGAGCTCGAACAATGATGAAATTTCTAATCTTGGAAACTCAGGAAAATTATAAACTGTCAAATTATTACTAATAATAAAGGTAGGTGGTGCCTGAACAGTTAATTACACTGCCAAATAGCTCTACTATTCCATCTCCCTCAGCAGCATCCTCATCTCCCTGTCTGCAATATTTTTCATTTTTTAAATGATAGAAGAGTCATCAGACTAGAATTTTTTTAAGTTGATTTAGGAAATAATTGAATTATAATTATTTACTGCATGTTAGATAATTGTCAATTTAATAATTTGCACTAGAGGGGAGGAGAGAGCTCTAAGATCAATACTCATTCCTAAGACCAAGAAGCAGTCCGATGGAGTGAGCTCAAATAGAGATTTTCACATTTCACCAGCTAAATCACCCAGGCAATTAATTGCCCTTGAATTCTGGACAACAGCCATCAGACTTTGGTACCTAGACCATGATGAAAGCAATTCCCTGCAGAAATGGATGGGTATACTCTGCATTCTTCACAGCAGCTGGTTTGCAAAAGCATCTCATTCTGGCTGCCGTACTGGAGACTAGAGAGACAAGCTGGGTGAGGTAATATCTTTTATTGGACCAATTTCTGTTGGCGAGCGAGAAAAGCTTTCAAGCCACACAGAGCTCTTTTTCAGGTCCGGGAAAACCACCTCACCCACCTGGTCTCACTAATATCCTGGGATTGACATAGCTACAACTACACTGCATACAGTATTGTCGGCCCTCTGGACATGAGGTCAAGTGCCTTAACGCAACTGAACTATGTACACAATAGGGAGTGGAAGCAGGACTGAATGTAGCGGTCAAATGTGTTGGCCTAGTACAGCAATTTAAGCTGGGGCTGGGTTTCTATAATAATCCTACGGCATAATGGAGGCAGGAGGCTTGCAGAGACAGCAATTGGTGCTCCTGTAAATCATAGATACACCCTTGATGTAAAAGGAAGAAGAAGAAATACAGTGTTGGTAAAATGCATATCCTCATTCAGAACATTCATGATCCTGGGGGCTAGGACCTTAGAGAATGAGTTGGACTGTCAACAACAGGAAATAAGTTACTGCACCCAGATAACAGGCTCACACTGAAGTCTCTGCCAAAACTCCTATTGACTTAAATGTGAGTAACATAAGGGGCCAACAAAAGGGGGACAATAATTGCTTTTGAATAATCCCCCCTTCTTCACTTCCAGATTGGAACATCCAAACTCTCCTCAAAATTAACATTTATTAAATAAAATTCTGTGGTGCCAATAAATCCAATTGCCTCCATCATTCCCTGCAATGGGCATTCTCAATGGGAAATAATTTACTTGACAGTCATAGGAAATGAAAGCTGCCACCTATACTGTACCATTTGTTGACCTGAGAACAAATAGAGACCACAAAGCCTCTCCCAAACTCACACTCAGTTGCAAAACACAAGATGCAAAATCTGGCGTCCATTGGTGAAAGGCTAATAAAATAATTCAATGTACCTCCTCATATTCCAATATCCTAAACAGGAAACCAATATCATGGTCATATTGAGAAACCATTGAGCAAACAGTCCAAAAATAGGGAAAGAGCAGGTTGGCAGTAATAATAAATACTGATAAATAATAATAAATAAAACTGATTAGCATGGAGTGTAAATTTAACTCCTAAGTGTACAATTATTGAATGCCTCATCTACTGTCTTGCTATGAGTAAAGGTTGTTTTGCATTTAATGAGGACTGAATGTTTGAAAAGGGTAAGAAATTGTATTTCACAAATTTCACAATACAAATGTTGTATTTCAGGAGGAAGAGAACAGTCACATGATGGGCTGCCTCTCTGTTTGGAGCCCCCTTGTGTGGAGCTAACAAGCCCCTGATATTGCAACACTTTGTAAAAGCGCAGTGTATCTTTCAGTGGTTGACGTATGCAAGATGCAGGGCTGGCCTTACCATGAGGTGAACGGAGGCGGCCGCCTCAGGTGCCAGACTGGGGAGGGACAGGGGGATGCCACTAGGGCCCAGAGTGTAGAAAATTGTGTCTGCTGCTCATGCATATGTAGAAGTGACAAAGAGTCCTGTGGCACCTTAAAGACTAACTAAAGTTTTAGAGCATAAGCTTTCGTGGGTTAATACCCACTTTGTCGGATGCATGCAGTGGAAGTATCCAGGGGCAGGGATAAATAGGTAGGCAAGAACCAAGTGGGAGATAACAGGGTTAGTCCAATGAGGCTGAACCAGCTTATTATCGCTAATCAGGGAGGATGAGGTGTTCCGCTAGCAGCTGAATTGGAGGTGTGAATAGCGAGAGAAGAGAAGCTGCTTTTGTAGTTGGCCACTCGTAATCTTTGTTCAATCCTTGATTGATAGTATCAAATTTGCAAATGAATTGCAGCTCTGCAGTCTCTCTTTGTAGTCTGGACTTGAAGTTTTTTTGCTGCAAAATGCTGACCTTTAAATCTTCTATGGTGTGTCCAGTGAGGTTGAAGTGCTCTCCTACAGGTTTTTGTATATTGCCATTCCTGACATCTGATTTGTGTCCATTTATTCTTTTTCATAGGGAATGCATATGTATTCTCTCTGGTCTAGATGCACAGAGATGGTGGAGTGCTGAGCTGGAGGAAGGAGGGCATCAGAGACCTTTCAAAGTTTTGATCCAAGCGAGGAGGCGTGGGGGCATCATTTGAGCTCCCAACTTCAGGTGCCAAAATGTTGTGGGCCGGCCCTGGCAAGATGGTCCCTCCACTGCCTAGCACAGAGCAAAGCAAAGGAACAGAAAACAGAGAGAATGGAGGAAGGAGGCTTCAATACATGTTCCCTCTTCCCCATGGAAGCTCTCTGTGATTTCTGCATTGGATCAAAGCAGAAACCAACAAAAATCCTCCAGCTGCCTCCTTTTATCTTCCCATGTCGTTTTCTATGGGGAGGGAGGATTTATACCCATGTATCTTAATTTGTAAAAGTCAAATTTCCACACAAATATTTGTTTGCCACAAGCATTTGTGTGACATCCACCAGAGTGGTCAGCAACTGGGGGCTGGACCAGCCACCTCCAGAGCTAAAAGCACAAGTTGCTTCAGTTTGAGCTGAAGAACCATGGTTCTCTAGCTGTAACAATTCATATCCTCTGCAGATCAGGCCTAGAGGGGGATCCATAACACACTCACCAGTGGGTTACACTTGCACATTCACTCTGTCAGGGAATAGAAATGATACCATGGGGCTCATCTCATCAATCACTACTAAGCAACACAGCTCAAATTCCAAACAATCCAGAGCAAAATAATTTTAAAAGATTTTGATTGAATAAAATCCGGTAAGGGATGAATTCAAAGCGCTCATGCTTTGTTCATGGATATTCTGCAAACAGAAAGAGATGCCAAGTCACGAAATAAAGTCGTTGCAATTTTTTGTTCAGCTCTGTCCTCTACTCTTCACACCTTACAAGTGCCCATCAAGTGCGCAGCAATGGCTAAAAATAGGGGTTACAATAATAAGCTGTGAAACTATAGGTATTAGATGAGTAACTAAGGAGTCATTACTCCTTTGAACTGTTCAGCACTTTTGAGCCCAGGGCACATTCTTCCGACCTGTGCATCAATAAAGTCCAAAAATGTATTCTAAACATTTGTATACATGGAAGGTTGGGATTTCTAGCTGTATTTATGTGTTGGTGCAAGTTAAACCTAGTGTATGTACTGTCTCTCTTTTGAGAGATTTTTTTACAGGATGAATCCTACAATATGTATACTCATTCATGTGTAGAAAAAAGACTATGATAAAATTGCATATTGCATAGAGAAGATTTTTCACCAGTTAATTGGAATTTTAGTCTAAATGCAAAACTATGCATGTGTAACATTTTAATAACACAGAACACTTGAAATGGCAGAAAATGTCACCAGTGAAATAGGCTTTTGCTGCATTTCAAGTGTAGAAGCAGTTTCGCCATTGTCTGTGTTATTTATCATCACGGACATAGTAGCAGAAAGTCAGCCTGCTACAGAAGAGTGGAGTACAAAACATTTAAACCCATAATAGCAGCAGCTTCCAATAGCATATCACCTGGTGCTCCACTTATTGTACTTGCTTCCCATAGAAAAATGGGTCAGATTCAAGGTTTTGATGTTAAGTTTCAAAGTCCCCCTGAAATTAACCTGAAATACCTCAGACAGATCAATCTTCTGTCAACTAGATCTGGGCAAAAAAAAATTTGGACAATGCTTTTTTCCCACATTCAGGTTGACCAAAAGAAAAAGAAAATCATTTAAACTGAAAAAAAAAACACACACACATTTCTCAAAAAGTTGACATTTTTGAACAAAATGTTTGAATTGGTCAATTTGAATAGTTTTCATTTAGAATGCTACTTCCATTTTATTTTTAAAAAGGTAAAAAAAATTCACAAAAACAAAACAATGTTTAATTTTGAGTCATTTTACCTGAAACAAAAGGATTTTGATTTGTATTTTACTGTTAAATTAAAAAAAATTCATTTCAGGTCAATCTACAATTAATTTCCTTCCCGCCCTTTTTTTTTTTAAAGCAATTTTTCAGTTCAGTCACCAAACCAAATTATTGGTACATGTCTAGTCATAACACAGACCTCCACCAAAGCCTAGATTTCTCAGAGACAATGCAACTGTGAACCTCAAGGGTGGAGCTCATGAGAATGAGAAAATGGGCTGTTTTGGCACCAGGGCCTAGACTCAATAACTCACCACAGGAGGTTCGAGAATGACCACAAATCTTCCATCTTTCAGAATGAAGTGTTACATTCATTTCTTTTTCTTTCTTTCCCCAAGCTGCAATTCAAAATAGCAGAAAAAGAGGAAAGAAGGCGGCAAGAAGGGAGAGAGAAAAAGCGCTTTGGAGGACAGGATGAGCATTCAGAATGATCTTGACAAACTGGAGAATTGGTCTGAATTCAACAAGACAAGTGTAAAGTCCTTCACTTAGGAGGGAAAAATCAAACGCACAACTACAAAATGGGGAATAACTTGCTCGGCAGTAGTACTGCTGAAAGGGACCTGGGGAGGTAGCGTGGGCCACAAATTGAATTTGAGTCAATAATGTGATGAAGTTGAGAAAAAGGCAAATATCATTCTGCGTATATTAACAGAAGTGTCCTGTGTAAGACACAGCAGGTAACTAGGCATTGGCAAGGCAACAGCTGGCGTGCTATGTCCAATTCTGGGTGCTCCATTATAAGAAAGATGTGAACAATTGGAGCAATTCCACAGGAGAACAACAAAAACAATAAAAGGTTTAGAAAACCTAACCCATAAGGAAAGGTTAAAAAATATTGAACCTGTTTACTTGTGATAAAAGAAAACTGACAACACTCTTTAAATATGTTAAAGGCTGTTATAAAGAGGACAGTGATCAATTATCTTCCAGGTCCACTGAAGGGAGGATAAGTAGTGGTTTAATCTGCAGGAAGGAAGATTTAAGTTACACATTAGGAAAAAATGGTTTCTAACTGAAAGGATAGTTAAACTCCTGAACAGAATTCCAAGGGAGGTTGTAGAATCCTTATCACGGGAGTTTTTTAAGAACAGGTGAGACAAACACCTGTCAGGGATGGTCTAGCTATACATGACCTCAGCACAGGGGACTGGACTAGGTGATCTATCAAGTTCCCCTCCAGCCGAACATTCCTATTATAAGAGCAATAGGAGGGGAGAAAGACAAAGAAAATATAATTAAAAGCAATTTAGACCCACTGCCTCCAGAGAAGTAGAGAAGATTTGATAGATCATGGTCTAGTCTGGGCTAGTTTTATTACTATTATGGTAACACCTAGGAGTATGTTGATACTGCAGCTGGGAGTAAACTCCCAGCTCAGGTAGACAGACTTGAGCTAGTGCAGTTCAAGCTAGCATGATAAAAAAAAGCAGTGTAGACATGTCTTGGAAGTGTCCTTTTTAAATGTAATGTGGAGGGAGGAGGTATTTTATTCTTCTTTTGTGATTAATATAGAATTCTCTCTCTTTTTGTTTCCTGTTTACAGCTGGAGTCTTGTTTAAATAATGGTGGTGATAAATCAGGGACAAACTTAACTATAACTGAGATATTTCCATCATTTCACCTCCCCCTTCTCTTTTGAGAAAATTCAGGCTTATCATGCATATTATTTATTAGATGACAGAATGAGATTTATTTGTGTATACTGCTAATTATACACAACCTAAAGGGGGGAAAAGTGCAAACCCTATGAGAAATGCATAGGGCCCAGTTCTTCTCTAAGATTGGTGAGACTCAGAATATCAAATTGACTTATGCCAACATAAAACCAGACACACAAGAAAAAAAATAATCAAGCTTTTTGTATTGAAAGGGCAGAGGAAATCCCAAATCCTAAAAATTATATATAATTTGTCAAGAGGAAGGACTCCTCAAGGACTATAAGAAGAACCAGGATCAAACCTAAGCCTGGGATTCAAGTATAATCCACTGTACACAAGCCCCATGGAACATTTCAAAACTGGACAGCCTTTCGCCACTAGGTTTGCCAACTTTGGTTGGACGAATTCCTGGAGATTTCATCACATGACAAAATCGTTAATGAAAGATTAATCTTTAATTCCTGGAGACTCCCAGGCAATCCTGGAGGGTTGGCACCCAAACCCATTTGCTACCCCCTGAACCACAAAGACTGGCAGAGCTGAGTCCAGATCCAACTGGATTTTAATGCTTCAGATCAAAGTGAAGAGAAGATCCTGAAAGTACTTGGTGCTTTGTGCTCCAACTTTTCTTTATAGTAGAATACAACATGCAAGTATAATCATGAGACCATGATGAGCTTCCATCTAGCAGGCCAAAAACCCTGCCCTAATCTATCACCACAATGAAGTAAAGTCAAGTCAAGTCACATTGAAAACATCACAATACCAGATAACCCTTAATTTAATTGCTACCAAAACCAGAACCCCTGCAGCTAACATTTATAGGACTTTCAAGGTTGTTCCACACTATCAAGGAAGCATTTCAGGACAAAACCTAAGGGGCCAAGATGACTGGTGTATATGTTTGTTATGGACCTTTCTTCAATATACTGCCAGCCCTTAAGCACACTCAAACACTCAGATCACTGTGCTCCCTGGCAGGAGTAACTTGCATAGGGGAATCCATGATTGGCCAGAATGAGCACAAATTAACACAGATGTTCTGCCTATTAGGAGGAGAAGGGAGAATTGGAATGGAAATATCCAAGAGAGCCTAAAACTTCATTTACACATTTTCAAGAAATGGTCTGCCCACACATTTATCAAAAGTTTAAGATGCCAACATTTAAACCCAAGTCCAGACATCAAGTATAATTATTATGTATAGCTCCACTACGGTGTCAGGTTTATGTGAGGTTTAACATCCAAATTGGCAATAGATGCTGACAGCAATATCCATCAGACTTGGAGATCATATTTCTTGCAAACCTGTGGAATACATATTTTGCCCAGAAAAATATACCAACTTACATTTTGTTTTGAGTAATTAGTTCATTGACATACTTGTACTAAAGAAAAACAGCATTATTAATTTATAGAAAAATGTATGTGAAATACAGTCATGGTGGTTCAGGAAAGTACAACAGGAAAAAAAAAGTTTAGAAAAATCATTAAAATGTGTCTAATGACCTCCTCACGAATAATCATTCACATAGGCTGAACAGAAAACCTGCCAAAGCCAGGCCACCTTTATCTCAAATGGTCAATACTGCAGCACTGTATTAGATTAATGCTTTAGATTGTGTAGAGCTGCCAAAAAGTCTGCTTGAATTGCTGTTTGTTAAAGAGAGTCTGATGGAATACTGAATAAGAAGGAATTATCAAATTCCACTCCTCCAGTAGGAAGAGTGTGCTTCCAATTTAATTTTCCAAAAAGCATCTTCAACTTCTCACCTGGAGTTCTCCATCAACATCCATAGAGCCATCTCATAGTCCTTCTTTAAATCCATCTTTAGATTTCTCTTCTGTGGTGGTGCCCATAAGAAACCTTGCAATGCTTAGGAAACTGATGTGCTGTGACCTCTGCCTATTATGGTCACCACTGTTTTCTGGTGTTCCCCCTGCCTATTTGTTATATACACCTGTGTTTACAGTCTTATACTTAAGCTTTATCAACACTGGAACTACAGGTGTAAATTCTATCTCAGGTAGACGTATCTTCACAAGCTCCAACTGATCTAGCAATAATGTTTTTAAAGTCTCTATTATTTATATCTCTGTCAGGAGTTGAGGAGGAAAGGATTAGCAGCCACACAAGAAGAGAATTCTAAGTAGGAAGCTTTATAATTGGCTCTAAGGTTGTGGCTCAGATATTAGTTAACATTTGGGCTTCGGTATTAGGATATTTAACTAGCTCTAAGTTATAGCCTCAGTTGACATTGGCAGAATTCTTCAGTGGGTGTTTATAACCACACAGACAGCCACCTTCTCTGAAACCTCTGTAGAATTTATAAAGATTTATTATTTTTAATATTTAATTATTTAGTTCATTTAATGGTTTAATTCTAATCCATTGTTGAAACTAACAGGTTGATGTGACCTTGGTTTACTATTGATTCGATCATTATACTGCTTTATTCTTATTTTCATTTAATATTAGGAACAGTGGCTTAGCTTTGGGGGTAGCTTTGACTTTATTTTTGCTTAAGCATTTTAATAAAGCTTATAAAAAGACATGGAGTTACATTTCTTTCAGTAAGCAACATGAGTGTAGAACAGTGGTGGGCAACCTGTGGCCCATAGGAGGATTACCCGTCAGGGTAATCTGCTGGTGGGCCACAAAATGGTTTGTTTACATTGACCATTTGCAGGATGGCCACCTGCCGCTCCCAATGGCCATGGTTTATCGTTCCCAGCCAATGGGAGCTGCGGGAAGCAGTGCAATGAGGCTTCATGCACTGTCCCTCACTTCGGTACCTCTGGAGAAAGAGAGAGACCACAATCTCTCCCTCAAATTGTCCTTCCCCCTGAACATCACCCAAGCACACAAAAATATCCACGTGGGAGGAATAGCCATACTTATGGAGTACAAAATTCTACCTAGAGTAAGGGCCCCTAAACAACAGAACAGTCATCTAGCAATGTCTGACTCCTAGACAAGTCCTTTCACAGCAACACTAGAGACATGCCTATAGACATCTGTGGCTTAATAGTAGAAGTTTTTCAGAGAACAAGAGCTGACAAGAGCTTGATTTTCTGAGAACAAGTCGCTGAGCAACTGCTGGGACTATTTTACCGAGGGATGAAAATGGGCCGGTACGGCGTATGGGTAAGAACCCATAACGGCCATGTTCACCCCACATTAAAGCACTGCCCTTTTGCCTTCCCTGTCGGAGGCACTGCCAGTACAGACCCTACCGGCAACACCTCCAACTGGTGCGGGGGGTAAGGGGCAGAGATGGGGGGCTTGGGAAACAGTGGCCGAGCGGGGAGGCACAGGGAACAGCTGCCCCAACTACAGGCACTTACCAGTACAGGGAGAGCTGGGGCCAGCTCTGACCCCCACAGCCCCATCCCTTCCGCCTAAGGCCCCACCTCTTCCAGAGACCAAAGATGACCCTAGACTGGCCCCATACTGGTAAGTGCCTATAGTTACTTTTACCCCTGATCTTACCACCTCTTACCCATCTGGGTGAGCTGCGAAGCTTACCGATGCCTGTTTCGCTTCCCTGCTGCCAGGTTTGCTTCCTCATGTGCACACGCTTCTCTCTCTCTCTTTCTCTCTCTGCAACCCATTTGTCTCTATTTCTCCCCTTTCCTTCCACTCTCTGCAAGCCTTAAGCCCCTGAAGGCCTCAGTTTCTTTCTGATTTATTTTCAATCTCATTTTTCTCCAAATGCTGCAGTTTCCAGCATGCACATACAGTCAGCATCATTTGAACTTTCCGATTTCTATCCAAAGCAGTTTGAAATTATCTTCCCTTCACAATGGAGTGGGTTAGCTGAAGCAGCCCGATAAGAGAGAGAGGCCTTGACCTGAATTCAATTATTGACACAGATAGAGAGGCAATCACCATCTTATTTTAGTAAGATCCTTTATTATGCTTTAGACTAGCTTGCTTATTTTCTGAACTGATCAATAAAGCAACAGTTATTTTGAACTATTACTAGTGTTTTCCAGCCAAAGGTCTCGGAGTCATTAACACAAGTGGCTGATGGGGGGAAAACTCTACTTTTGGTGGTTTGGATAGCTGCCCAGCTGTCAACAAAATCTTGCATGTGTTCCTGAATTCCATAACCTCCCTCTTTTGCTCTGTGTGCTATTGACACTCTCTTCGATATACTCAAGCGGTGCACAGTTCAGAAAGGAGTGAAAGAAAAGCCTTGAAAAAACTACTACTTGAATGCACACAACAATGCAAATAGTCATTAACAGAAACTGAACAAAAAACTGCAGCAAGGAGGATGGCTAAGTGAAAGTTTCTGAAGCGAAACCCCATCTTCAGTCTTCCAGTTACAAGCTTTACATGGCTATTACCTGCAATATCCAATCAAAATATCTGACTCTGCACAGAAAAAATGTACATAGTGCCTGATAGTTCCATAAAAACTCACCTGGAACAAAAATATATATGTAATTGTGAATGCTACACGGATAGCATAGGATTTACATATGGGACATGAGGCTATATGGTGCCTCTCACATTCACTGTATGAAAGTGGCTCTCCCTTTCACATATTACTGCCCATGAACATATAAACAATGGAGCATTCCATCCACATAGATTCAACACGTCCTCTCAAAATGGAACTTTGCTTTTGTTTAAAGAATCACTTGTATTAACCTCCTCAGTATGTGAGTGTACAACACGAATGCAGAAAGATGGCACCTCTGCCTGCCCGGTCATAAACAATCTGTGGGATGCACCCACAAAGACACTGTGCTGCACATATAAAGCCCAGGCTCTATAACACCCAAATAAAGAGAGTCTGATCATGCAAGCTAAAAGAAAAATCACCATTTGCACAGTACAATAGTAACAAGGCTTACAGCCTTTGAGTTCATTAGAAGCTGATCATCAAAGTCCATTGTCAAAGACTCCCGCTGGCCCACGATCACAAACCCTCCAGAGAGCAGTGACAAACGCATACATTGGGCACTGTATTAATGCAGACCATCATTAACAATATAACCACTCCATCAACAGTATGCCAACAGTGAATTATGGATCTGACTGTTCTCACTTACACCTAGGTAAGTTGTGGAAAATAAAACTGGGAGGGGAGGGTTGTTTTTTTTAATAGTTTTGAATTTTATTGAGTTTCACACATAAATGTTGCCAGCTCTCACTGTTTTATGATGAGTCTGGGTAACATGTGGTGCGTTTCTTAAAGCTTCAGCTCCTGGAGTCATAACAATCTGTAACAATCTCGGATTTCCTTTAAAAAATAAAAGCAAGGTTTTAGCCTTCAGAGTGATAGAGAAAAGCTTGGACATGTGACCCTAAGTGCACTCAGAAGGTTCAAAAAACAGAAGGAAGCCCCAAATGTATTATGGCTTAAAAGTCAGGAGCGTTTTTTTAAACAAAAAACATCTCATGACTTGGTGATGGGGAAATAGAGGTCTTAATTTATGATTTGTACTGGGTTGGAAATACTGAATCTCCATTACTAACTGCCTGTCTAAGCTTTTAAACGTGTACAAGCAGAATGAAGAAGAAACAACCCCCTCTGTGATCAAAGTAAGCATCAGGAAACCCAATACTGTGACCTGAGAGTTGCCCATTGACCAATCTTGATCATATTGGATGAAATTTTACCCTCAAGTACGCACAGACCTCACACCACTGTTACGGGAGGTCTGACTGCATATGAACGAGCAGAAAAGGTTTTTGTATTTTATTTTAAAAGACAAATAATACTGTATCATTGTTGCATTTTTATAAATATTCTGGCTTTGGTTAGAAGTAGAAGTTATAACATCTATTTTAATAATAGAAAATGTTAATAATTATAAATGACCATTTAAACCCATAAATGAGAAAAAGTTATTGAAATAATATCAATTTCTTAAATGCATATTAACTTTTAAAAAAATATTTATATGAAGGCAAACTTGCAATAAAATGTGATCATACTACATTGTACATCACTTATTCAGGAACAGGAGAAAATTCAAAGATTCTGGCTTGCTGGCTGGGGAGCCCTTCTCCTCTGAGTACACCAGAAAGGGTGATCAACTTGCTGAATGCCTATTCTCTTTTTGGCGTTTCTCTTATGTCTATACTTGGTGTGAAACCTTTTCCATTACAAGAACAGTCCATATTTTACTATACCACAGTTCCTTAGGAAGAGTCCCATTTTTCCCCAAAATGCGCAATATAGAGTCTAGCTACTAACAATAAAAAAGAAATTAATTTGTCATTCTGTTTAAAATGTGAATTCTTTAATAGAGCATTAGGTAAGCTGGTCAGGGATTTCTCAGAAACAGGCATTTTGTCATAAAAGGAATCTCTTTAACAATTTCCTCCCAAAATGATCTAATTCCCAAACCCAACCATCACATGTGCAAGAATGTTCCCTTTCCCATCCAACAGACAACTTCCCTAGGAGCAAAAATATGATGGCTTTTAACTGGAGTCGTATTCTACCTATACAGTAATTTATATATTAAAAAAAGAGTTACATAAATTGAAGATATATATCATCTTTCCCATACAGAGGCCCACTCATCTAGACTAATTTATTCTTTCAAATCCCTCTCCCATCTTTTCATCTGTGTTGTTTTCTTATCACTATATCTTTTTCAATCAAAATTGTATAAATCTTAGAAATTAAACCTTGTTCAGCTTGCTCCTGGGTCAACTCTGCAATGTGGTTAAAGGTCTAAATAAAGTCAGGTCATATCTACATTTCACAATAAAATGTTTGACCTGTAAATATTGAACAAAAAATAAGATTTTTATATTATTACATATCTCTGTAATTCTTTCAAAATCAGGGCTTAGGAACAGCAGTTTCAACAGAGTAATCTCCGCTTTTACCACAACAAATAGACACGTTGATATTTCCTAGGGATACATTCATGGCTATTTGTGAAAGTGGCTAAGGCAGACAGCCTCGGTGATAGGAATTTAGAAAATTTGGCCAAAGCTCCTAAAATGGTCTGGCTGAATGTGTGACAATTTTTAGTGACCTAAATTTCTTTATAACCCAAGAATTACTATGAATAACGTGTTCTACTCTTATTCGAGTTTTACCAAGAGTTTATTGTTTGTTTATTGTTAACCCAGGTGATCACATCTTTTAATTGAGATACATAATAATAAGCCAAATTAGGTAAAGCCAGTTCACTCCATTTTGCAGGCTTGTACAGAACTTTAGAACTCACCCTTTGTCGGTCATGTAACCACATGAATTTTAATAGTGCACCTTGCCATAGAAGTTGGCAAATTGGCGTTATTTCTGTGGCACTACCACATTTTCACTCAGACCACCACATCCAGTCTATCTGCTGCCATGCCTACATGCAAGTTTTCCTGTTGTTTTTCAAATCAAGCACACTGCACACTTCTCTTGTAAAAGATCTACAGGGAAAGAAAAAAAAGCAATGTAAGGCTCATGTCAGTGTTTGTTTAATGTGTGGGAGTCAGGTTTGGCATATCACTACGATAGACTCACAGATCACATTCTAATTGAAGGGACACACATACCCCTTTAGGTCTCATTCTTTTACACCTTTAGAGTAATAAAATCTGATAGGTAAAGGCATGCAGATTTCATTACCGAAGTGATTTTATAAGTCTGCTGCTGCTCTATTTCAAAGGAAAGCTATCAAGCCCCATAGGCTTGTTTTTTAGTGTGTTTTTTTAAAAACCTCAAAACTACTGTAATTAGAGGAACACTATTGTCCCTGGGGGGACTTATTTTAAAATTAACTTTGCTTCCAACAAATTAAATCAGATAGGAAAAGGCATGCCTATTTCATTCAGGCAGAAATATTTTTCCCCATAATTCTGTTGCTCTTACATGGCAAAATCAATTGTAAAACATCTTTGACCTTCATATTTCTGCAATCACACCAAACTAGAGGTTCTGTTTATTCAGCAGAGCATATCCTTACTGCCACATTTCACACACTGCTGAATGTGCATTGGTGCTCAGGATTCTTTTCACCTAGGCCAAAATGCACTTAAATCAGCCGTATCCCCTTCCCTACATTACATTCCTTCAAAATTGTTCGCAATTTCTGTCCTTGTTGTCCTGTTTCCACTCCCTGTCACTCTCAAGAATCTACATGGACAGAGCTCGGACAGGGTTCTGACAGGGACCCCTTGTTTGGAATTTATGCTCTAAGCTTGTCCACCAGAACTCAGTCAGATTCTACTCCCTCTTTCTGCCTCAGACCTTAATCTTGTCACTTACTCTTTCTGGGCCTCACTTTTCCCTTCCATAAAACGAGGACAACAACAACTGTGTCACAGGGGTGTCAGGAGCCTTAAATCATCAGGCCCAACCATAGCTGGAAGACACTGACCTGGGTAAAGACACTGACCTGGGTAAAGGCCACTGTGACAGAGGGCACTGTCTGTGCACAGAGAGAGGGTCTGTGCACCTTGAAAGCGTCCCCACTTGGGCCAAACAAGGAGATTGTTGATTAGGGTTAGATTGTTGATTGATTAGGGTTGGGTGGTTAACTAATGAACAGGGGAATTCAGCTTCTCAGCTGGGGGCTGTTAAATGGGAGACAGGGAGGGAGAGAGGAGGGGTGAAAGGAAGGCAAAAGGAACCCAAGATCTGAGAGAGAGGAGACCTCTCTCCCCATCCATTTACCCTGTTCCTTGGGGAATGCATTAGCACTTGGAAAAAGCCTTATGATGATGGGACATGAAGTTACCTAGTACACTGCAAGCAGACTACACTGTGGTTAATTTACAGTTGCAAAGAGAAACCCAGGGTGAGGGAGTACCCTGTGGTACTTGGGGACTGGCTTTCGACTTCCCACTCTGGTGTAGGCAAAGGACCAGAGGGGGAAGCTGACAAAAAGGTACGGTGGATGTGGCAATATGGAGGAACTGTAATCTTCCCAAGTTCTGTGGGTGGGTGGAAGCAGTGAAACACCCATAATGTCCTTAAGAGTTGGGTAGTGACAAGGAAGAGGCCTGGTAAATTCTGCAGTGGGTGGGGGGCTCATCGGTTAGGAGAAGCAGGGAGAAGCCCTATTGGATGATGCCTGGGAACCGGGGAGGAATTGAAGCTAATGTGTATTCACAGGGAAGGGAAAATCTGTCCAGTGGCTAAAGCGGCTCTTGAGATTCAGGGAACGTTTTGGTGGAAGTGGGTTGGTGTGGTCAGGATGTTGCCCTATCCTGTGGTAATTGCAACAGATTGGAGCCCTATTCTTTTGATGAAGGGGAGCAATGCCTGGAAAACCAAAAGGCTAGAGAAGGATCAGAGCAGGTTAGGCATAAGAAAGAGGCCAAGAAGTCAAATGGGGGCTAGAAAAGGGACAAAGAGAATGGATTAGAGAAGAAACAAGCCAAGAACACAAAGTCCTGGAGAGAATCCCAAGGTAGAGAGTAGGAAAACGGGGAACATGGAGTAGAGGAAGAGAGTGAAAGGGAAGGGGGAAAGGTTGAGGGTCAGAGAGACCCAGAGCAGGAGTAACAGTGCCCTGAAATTCAGGAACTTCAAAAGGCAGGGGGAAAAGTCCAATGCTGCAAAAGGTCGGCCATATAGTGTGAAGACACTGGCATGTGGGGGTTACCCACAACAGGTACGTTCTGATGGAGGGGGCAGAAAATGGAGAAGACTTCTACAGACATTTTACAGAGCTCGTTTAAAGAAACTTTGCTCGTGGGAGGGAATATCAGCCCTCAGAGGAAAGACAGAGGAGAGATCACTGATTAAGGCTGGGGAGTAGCAGTAAAACTCTATTTGGAGGAAAGGTTAGTTTCCCAGTAATATTTGAGATTGAACAGCACACTGGCATCTTCATCCCCCAATGCTTATCACGGCTGGCTAGAATATTCAGCATTTCATGTTCTCAAAAATTGTAGGCATGGAAAATATTGCAGTATTTATTATTTCAGATCTTTTCACTCATTCTGTAACATGCTAATACTTAGGCTATGTCTACAGGGCATATGTCAGCAGCATGTAGGGTATGTGTAGCTACATAACACAGTGAAAAGCAGGCTGCATCCACACTGCAGCATCTAGTTACACACGTCAATGAAAGGCTCTGGCAAGGGGGAGGCTGTGGGAAAAGGCTTCAGCAATTCTCCCTTGATGGTGTCTTTCCCCACTGCCTCCCACTTGACAGAGCCTTTTGCTGCTACTGGAGCCTTTCCATGAGGCATATAGACATCCATGTAGGGTATATACCTGGGGTACATGCCCATAGATGTCAAATGCATCTTTACTCACCTAAACAGTGCCTCATAATCTACGCTGATATTTATACCTGTGCTACCGGGGCTAGCCATGTACATATTCTATGTGCTGTCATAAGAAGCGTGCAGTGTAGATATACCTTTAAGATCACATTCTTTCCTTGATCCACAGCAGGAAGGACTCCCACAGATTTCAAATGAGATTTGTATATGGCCCTTAGTAATTATTGATAGCAAAGGCCCAAATGAGAAAAAAGTACTGCATGGGTTTGCTACCGGCTTTCACTCTATTCTGACTCTGGATTGTGAAATTGAATAAGAATCCAGTAAAAAGAATGACAGTATTCACGGAGCTTCCTAAGAATCTTGCAGCAAGTGTTTATTTTCCATTGTGTCTGCAGTTTATACACCCAGCAAGTTTGAAAAGGAACATATTGAGACTCCCCAGAGGGGTTTTGTATTTTGAAGTCTGAACTGCTGTATAAATAATTCAATATAATTGACAGGGATCGCATAAAAATCAGTGAAGTCATCTTAAGTTGTTAGTTTTTTTATTGGAAGGAAAAATTCCTCTCAATTTGACACAATGAATGCAAAAGTCACCATTAGTCTAGAACAAAGAAAAAGTCAGATGAATATGAGCAGCTGGTTCCCTGGGATCAGTGAACTATGAAACTAAGCATTTAAATGCTTACAGCTATAATGAATTTTGATTTTAATTCGTTTGCATTGTCTACGGTATGCTAAAAGTTGACTAGAGTTACTCTGTAAAAATGAGGAACCAAAAAACTTGAATGCCAGTTATGAAAAATAGATTAAAAGTATCTAGTGACTATAGTTTTCATGTACATAAAAAGTTGTTACAACGAGGAGGAAGAAAAATTGTTCTTGTTAACCTCGGAGACTGGGACAAAAAGCAATGGGCTTAAATTGCAGCAGGAGAAGTTTAAGTTGGACATTAGGAAAAACTTCCTATCTGTCAGACTAAGTAAGCACTGGAACAAATTGTCTAGGGAGACTGTGGAATCTTTGTCATTGGAGACTTTTAAGAGCAGGTTAGACAATCACCTGTCAGGGATGGTACAGATAATACTTAGTCCTGTCTTGAGTGCAGGAACTGTACTGTACTGGATGTCCTCTTGAGGTCCCTTCCAATTCTATAGCAGAGCTATTGCTCTGCTATAGCTAAGGTTAAGACCAGCTTTCTGTTTAAAGCTCAATTGTTTTAAGTGCTCTAAAATCCATATGGGGAATTGGATTTCCTTGAAAATTGGTGTACCTCATGTGGGTGTGGGGTACAGTCAGCGATCTACATTTGGGGCTATTTGACCAAAATATTTCTGAGATACAGCCCCTGGAATATTTTTTGCTCACAGATGGAGATCAAACCAGGACCAGATCATCACACCAGCTTCTCAAATGCTCAAAATTTTCCTCCAACCCTTTGGAGGAAATCAAATGAAAGCATTATTTGAAATAGAGTTTGCTTCTCCTCTAAGGCACACTAAGGCCTTGTCTATACTACACAGTTTTGTTGACAAAAGTCAACTTCCATTGACAATCCTGTGGAGGTGTATACTCTACAATGCTCCTCCCACTGATTTAACTCTCCACCTATGCTGACAAAATAAAACCATGTCAACGAGAGGTGTAGAGCTTTTTGTGGAAAAGTTAGATAGACGCAGCATCAGTGTAGACACTGCACTTGGTTATGTCACCATAAATGGCCTCCAGGAAGTGTCCCACAGTGTGTCCTGACTCCTGTTGTCAGCAGTTTCAGCTCCACTACCCTGCACTCAGGTATTCCCTCCTCCTTTAAAGGACCAGGAATTTTTGAAATTCTACTCCCTGTTTGCTCCACGTGAGCTGCTCACATTGCATCTTTCCAGATGACCATGATGGCTCCACGCACTAAAAGCTCTCTTGCTTGGAGCACATTGGAGTTGTTGTATCCACTGGGCTCTGTGGGAGCTTGGGAGTGACAGAAACCGTCTGGAACATTAGCAGCATTTGGACATCATTAGAATAGCAGCCTGGGAGTTGGAGTGCAAACCCATGTACAAATTTCACTAACAATACTCCAGGTCTGTACTTGTGCCCTTTTGCACTTATTTGACTTCATCTGATCCTATTTGTGATATTTTTTTGACTTGAAAGAATTGGATAATCTAACCCAGGAACATAAACAGCCTTTTATCTCCAGCATCCCCAGAGATCACAGACAGTTCTGTGTCCTTGGGGAAATATCAGCACTTAATGATTCACCATTCCTAGGGCATGAAGCTGCTTAATTAACAAAAGGCAATGCTTTACTGAAGCTTTTCTTCTTTCAAGTTAATGGCGCACAATATTACATAGAGTTTTTTTGCACTCTGGAGCTGCAGCCCAAGTGTGCATTGTACATTATGTATCTCTTGCAATCTACATAAAGAAAGTCATTCAGTTGATAAGCGTGCACTAATTCCATCCTTTATAGTTTGTTGCCATTGTAAGCGCTCTTATTCTCACAGTAAACATTCACCCATTTACCATGCTTCTGCTGTTCTGAAAAGCTACATTTCCTTCTTTTAGTAATGTTAATGGCCTTGAGTTAAAAATATATGTGCCTAATAAACATATATAGCACAGTTCACATCTTGTTCCACAGCTTAGTTCCTAGACTGGATAGTCTAATTGTCTGGTAGTGCAGAAACATACATCCAGTAGTAATACCTTTCTGCTTCTGAAACAAATAAAATACTGGAGCACATGAAGCATTTTAAAGGAAGCATTTAAACAGAATTAAGTTAATTGAAGGTCACCAGCTTTTTTACAAAAAGCAGTTTCCATGTTTATTATCATAGGAGAAGATATGATCACTTTGTTAAAATTTCTGGAATAAGCATTGACTAAGCAAGGCTTGAAGGTCAAAGTGGAGATCTGAGGCTTACAGTTCTCAAATTCATAGCAGAAGTGCATACACAGACTATGTAAGAAAGAATTGACCAAAAGGCACATTTGCATCAGATGCTTGATTGGAAATTAAGACAGATCTGAAAAAAAAAAATTAGAAGGTTTACAGTCGATGTTGACTGGTCAGAGATCAGACTGATTGTGGTAAGACAACGGAGATGAATAGAGCTGGTTGTCCTATAAGAACAAAGCTGAACTGTCTGAGAATATGAGCAGGAGTGAAGTGAGAGGGTGGAGGGTACTATAGTTTCCTAAAGGGCTTCATTCTCTTACAACTATGTCTTGGCTTCTACACCAGAGAAGAGACCACAACAAAGCTAGGAAGTCACAGAAAATTGCTTTTCCAAGGCTTGGGCAGCATACAACAGTTTCCACACAGTAAAATCCCAGGCCTATACTTTAAGAAGCATTCTAATCAAAGTGGGGATTAAACTGGATTCATTATATCAAGAACACTAAGTAATGTATCTTAATGTGGATACAAAAGGGCTCTCCCAAGTAGTTACTGAGGCTGCAAAGAGATCATCTACTGCCATGAAGGCCAAGAGACCTTGCGTCTTGGCTTTCAGATAGGAGGCCCTACCGACAGTCTTGGATGTTTAAGAAAACATGGTTGTACTGGCTGTTCAGAAGAGGGGCCTTTAAGAAGCAAGAGCATTGGGATGCAGGCGCTTTTCATTGTCAGAAAGTTGTGGATATTACCGTCCCACAACAAGGTCATTCGGTGGTCTGATATTGACACAGGTTGCTGTGGTAGTTTTTAAGCCATGGAGTTCATTATTGTGAGACTTACCTCATGTGGGCTGATGTTTTGATCTGCTTTGTAGCCTGACCAGTAGACAGTGTATTCTTTTTCTCTAAGCACTCCACTGTCCTGTAGTCCAGTCTTGAATAAGGCAGTGATATCTATTTGATGCCTCAATAGCTCTTTCACTACTAAGGTGGTTCTTCTACGTGCTCGATTTTCCTTCGATTCAAATAGTGTGCAAATGGTCCAACACCTGATTGTCAGTTTCTCTCCATTTTTGTGATTGTTTCTCCCTTTTAAAATGGAGATCCCACTGATCATGGAAAACCAGTCAGGAGTCAGTGAGAGGCGAGCCTTTTTTACCCCAATTTTAATAGGACCTCTGCAGATTGAGGCAGGTGGGGCCTCCCTGAATAGGGCCATCTGGTCACCTAAGTAGGACCTCATGTTCCTGTTGCCAAGCGAGAGTCATGCAACCATCACATCTAGGCCACTTATGTGATCATTGGCTACTGGCTTCCAGCTTCTCAGGCCTATTGGCACTACCTAGGAAGCTCACGCCTGAGTCTTTTGGCAAGGGCCTGGTGAATGATGCTGGTGAGGTATTGAGAGGGTAGAAACTGTAGGTACTAGTAGACTGTCCATGCAGAATAGTTGAACCTGCAACCTATGGTGTGTAGTAGCAGGATGCACGGTCTGGGACAACATAGCTTCTACCCAGCAGAGAGCTGAGGCTTGACGGCTGGAAAGTGCTGCATCTGCCCTGCTAATTCAGCTATGGTGAATCTAGGTGTCAGAAGCAGGGATGAGATTATCTAAGTGATAGTTAACTGGATATACAACAGATTTGACCAGCTATGTCATTGTTTCACATGTGACTCAGGTAAGTAGTTTACTGAAAATTGTAGCCATGTGTTCCTTGTCCTCTGTGAAATGAGTTGGTGGACTCAGTCCATTTCCTAGATGTCTACACCACAAAATCACCACCATAAATTGGCACGAATTATCACTCTAGCTATCTGTCTGTCTCAGCAGCACATTAAATAGCAAGTGAGCAGAGAGATTAATCTATGCTTACACTGGTAGAGGTGGTTCCCTCCAGGATACAATAAAGGACACTGATAGGACAAGCTTGCTTTTCCTTTACCTTGATATATTTGTTCTATAAATACACAGAGACCTTAAATCTTCAAGGATGGCTGTCTGGTATCTTTCACCAGCACTATAATTCACTCAGTGTTCTCAGAAACCCAGCATATCAATAATAGCTCCATCCTTAATAGTTCATGCAAATCCAAAGGATTTTTACTAAAAGAATTTATATTGTAATTATTACATGTTGAAGTGCCATTTAAAGAGGCAATAGTTTTTTAATTTATGGTTGTTTTTTAAAAAAAGAAACAACACTTTTTAAATAAACGCATCTCTTTTTAGTTTGTTTCAAATTATAAGTGCAATAAGTCAGAAATCTGTGGCTGGAGTCCAAGGTACAACACTTCTCTCACACAAATCAATATACAATTTACTATATTTTAGTATCTTTTTGCTTTAGCTCAGAGTGACAGGGTCATGCAAGACCTTGAAAAACATCCCATTTATCCTCTTCCAATGTAGTTTATCCTTTTCATTAATTATGCACTTGTTTTCAATCTTGAACTTCCAGCCTTCACTTTCTTCCAACTGGAAATCGGCAGTAACAAGGGCTGGGTTCAATATCTATGAGCTCCTTCTCAAGAAGGCAACACAAAACTGGCTCGAATCCCCACTCAGTAACCTGGGACAATTGCACATCATCCCGTGAGCACCTCTAGAGGGAAGCACAGAGTCTCAGTGTAAAAAAGAACTGTCTAATAAAAGCGGGAAAGTCACCCAGCATTAACTTGTGAAAATGCCACAAGCAGGATTCATAAGCATAAAACCATGAGCAAAACAACCACCACAGAGTATGTTGGGGAGTGTCTGTTTGCCTCACTTTCTGAAGTCCAGCAACCAACAGTTCCTTTAACATACCTCTCCTCCCACCACACCCCACTCACAGTTGTTGTCCTGGGACAGGGAAGACCAAGAGGTGCACCTGCAGAGTTCATCGCCCACCCTGGCAGTCCCGGT